>CM053408.1:24907993-24926672 GCA_028644305.1 Xerus rutilus
GGCTCCAGGCCAAAAGGAAGCCCAGGAAAGCGCCGTGCAGGGACGTGTGCTACGACGCGTTTGTGTCGTACAGCGAGCGGGACTCGTACTGGGTGGAGAACCTCATGGTGCAGGAGCTGGAGCACTGGGACCCCCCCTTCAAGCTGTGTCTTCACAAGCGGGACTTTGTCCCTGGCAAGTGGATCATCGACAACATCATTGACTCCATTGAGAAGAGCCACAAAACGGTGTTTGTGCTTTCGGAGAACTTCGTGAAGAGCGAGTGGTGCAAGTATGAACTTGACTTTTCCCACTTCCGGCTCTTTGATGAGAATAACAACGCTTGTTTTTCCGGAGCGCACTATGAAGCCATTTGTCCTAGTTCATATGGGCTGCTATAACAAAAATCCCACAGACTGTGTGGCTTATACACAACAGAAATAGATTTCTTCCAGGTTGAGAAGACTCCATGTCTGCTGAGAACTTTTTCTGGTGTAGAGTCAGCTGCTCCTCGCTGTGTCCCCACAGGGTGGAAGGGGCAAGGGAGTTCTCTGAAGTCTCTTCCATAAAGGAGCTAAAGGATTTAGGCTCCTTCATGGCCTATTTGCCTACCAAAGGATCCTCTCCAATAACACTACCATTTCTACACGTGAATTGTTTTAAAAGCATGGGAGGTCACAAGTATTCATTCTTTTTTTTTTTGGTACTGGAGGTTGAACTCAGGGGAACTCGACCACTGAGCCACATCCCCAGCCCTATTTTGTGTTTTTATTTTTAAAATATTTTTTAGTTATACATGGACACGGTGTCTTTATTGTGTTTATTTATTTTTATGTGGTGCTGAGGATCGAACCCAGTGCCTCACACATGGGAGGCAAGCGCTCTACCACTGAGCCACACCCTCAGCCCCCTATTTTGTGTTTTATGTAGAAACAGGGTCTCACTGAGTTGCTTAGCACCTTGCCATTGCTAAGGCTAGCTTTGAACTCGCGATTCTCCTGTCTTAGCCTCCCTAAGTGCTGGGATTACAGCCTTGAGCCACCACGCCCAGCTAACAAGTGTTCATTCTATAGCACCATTCCCCAAAGTTTCTGTAGGCTGTGGAAGATAATGAACACGATGACCTAATCAGAGTGACCTATAGATGAAGATCAGCAGGAAGAGTTTGAGTTGAAGAAAAAATTCTAAGTTTTTAAAAAAAATTTTAGTTGTAGATGGACACAGTATTTTTATTTATTTATTTTTATGTGGTGCTGAGCATCAAACCCAGTGCCTCACACATGCAAGGCAAGTGCTCTTCCATTGAGTTACAATTCCAGCCCTAAAAACTCTACTTTTTAAAAGGAAAATAGTTATAAAATGAAATATTCCAAGTTTTCATAACTTGGTTCTATGTAGACTTAGAAGTTTTCTATTTTTACTTCAGGTTGCTCATAAATACTGAAGCAGTTTGATTTTAAAAGTAGTGTTTTCCTTTATAAATATGCAGTACTCGCTGCATAATGATAATGTTTTAGTCAAAGATGAACCATATATACAAGGTTAGATACACTGTCCAACTTAGGTATGTAGTAGCCATATGGTATATTCCTATGTAAGCAAGGGGGATATAGAAGAGCCTAGGCAATCAGGGCAAATGGTGAGTGAGGAGATCAGGGGCAGGACCAGAACAAAGGAGCATGGAGAGGGTCTTCTAATGAGGTCAACTTCCTGCTTGATGAAATTGCTCATGGACACAAGCCGGGGACCCAATCAGACATACACTTTCATACTGGTTGTGCTCCTAAGCAGGGGATCCAATAGAAAAACTAAAACAGACACATGGACAGAGGGGCATCAATCAATAATAGTGGGGAGCTTGTAGACAAGGGAGGAGATAAGGAAAAATGAAATTCCGGAAAACAAGCTAAAACTCCCCACCGGATTCCCATCCCTGGGATAGTCCTTTCTCTTTGAAGAAGTTTGACTCTCTCGCTTTTGCAATTATCTCTGTATCCCGTTCTTCAATACTTTGCTGAATGGAGATAATGAACCCAGCACCCCCTAGACAGTAACATAAGCATACTCTACAATGTTCACACAATGGCAGAATCACCTGAGGATGTATTTCTCAGAACGTGTCCTCACTCTTAAGCAATACAGGCCTGTATACTATAAGAACTACCCTTTCACATTGTTTCTTTTCTTTTCCCTCCCTCCCTCCCTCCCTCCCTCCCTCCCTCCCTCCCTCTCTTTCTTTCTTTCTTTCTTTCTTTCTTTCTTTCTTTCTTTCTTTCTTTCTTTCTTTCTTTCTTTCTTTCTTTCTTTCTTTCTTTCTTTCTTTCTTTCTCCCAGGAATGCTTAACCACTGGGCAACATCCTCAGCCCTTTTTATTTTTTATATTTATTTTGAGACAAGGTCTCGTTAAGTTGCTAAGGCTGGCTTTGAACTTGCCATCCTCCCGCCTCAGCCTCCTGAGCAGCTGGGATTACTGGCATGCACCTCTGTGTCTGACCTGTGTTCATTTTCTAACTTTTTTTTTAAAGGTATTTTCAGAGAAGGAAGTAGTAGGAGGTCTTATATCAAAGTGAATAGAAGGCTGACTAGGGAGGAGTAAGGAGATTTGGGGTCTAACCTACGATGTGCCACTTGTTAGCTGTGGGCCACGTGACTCCAGGCAAGTTCTCTATTCACTTGAATAGAAGGGGTAATAATCTCTGAACTTTTTATTTCATGTGTTATTGTGAAATGCAAATGAGCAAATAAATGTGAAAATGCTTTGGAAATGTTAAGTGATAAATATAGGAGTGCCTGTTAGTTCTAACAGCTCTGCTGAGTGTGTAGGATGGACTTTCCTGCATATAAACACTGCTAATAATTTGTGGGTTAATAATTGATTTCTTTTTGATTTTGCCAGAACATTGTTTGGCTTTAGGTATAAAGCAATGGCATCAAAGTCAACCTAGGCAGTTTAGAAAACATACATAAAGAACACAGGTCTCTAACTTCAGGGAAAATAATTGGAAAGACATTTTCTTAAATACCTAAGAAATCATGTGGAAGAGAGGTGGAGATACTGACTTTGATGCCATTGATTGACTTTGATGCCATTGCTTTATACCTAAAGCCAAACAATGTTCTGGAAAAATCAAAGAGAAATCAATTATTAACCCACAATTTATTAGCAGTGTTTATATACAGGGAAGTCCATCCTACACACTCAGCAGAGCTGTTAGAACAAACAGGCAGTCCTGTATTTATCACTTAACATTTTCAAAGCATTTTCACATTTATTTGTTCATTTCCATTACTGACTTAAGAAAGAAGTCTCTCAGGCAGGTGGAGCACCTGAATGGCCAGGGATGAAGACAGATATCCACAATCAATAGACTGTATGGCAAATCAGACTTCATCGGACACTGAAGTCCTACCTGTCAATTTAATATTCATGCCTATTGTTTCCCTGATATTTGAACTGTCACAGAGTGAGATGGGGGGAATCGGGAGCTGTCCTTATCCAATCCATCAGGCAAAATGTTGCTGTGCTGGCCTGATATTGGTTGGTTGACTATTTTAATGCAGGAGGGCACAGATTTCAGCGTGGAGGTAGACCCTTGGAGATAATCTGGCAGGTAAATAAAGCAGTGAAAGGGGTTGAGGGTGGGTTTGGGAGAAGCACCTACATGAGTTTGTATTCCGGCTTCCAAGAATGGAGAAAAATCATAAATGGAGTTTAAGAAGTGTGTTTCAGGGTGAATTGAGGTTTTGGTTACCTAGCCTTTCAAGAAAATACTGGTTGGGCACTCAGCTTTCTTTTTGGTGGCTGAATCAACCTCTGTACTTGGGAAAATCCCAGGCGGGGCCCTCTAGCCTCTGGCTTTTTCCCCTGCTTTGCAATCCCTACCAAGGCCCCAGCGCCCTCCTCCGATCCCCGCCAGGGCAGGGATTGGGGCTGAATCCCTGGGCTCTGATCTTGGCCCGCCTCTGGGATACGGTCACCGGGTAAGACCTGGTCGCTGCGCCGAGTGGCGCCCATAGAGTGGGCGTTCCTGTCCATAGAGTGGGCGTTCCCACGCCCGGGAAGGAGGGGCGCCGGGCTGCACGGACCTCCCCCTCCACTCAGTTCCCAGTCCCGCGCGGAGAGCGCGCAGCCGCTGCACCACGGCTCAGCTGGCTCCCCAGGTATGTCTGGCGGTTCCCGCTGGCGCGCTCTGCCCGCGCGGTCTCTCCGCACTGCTTCCCGGGCCGGCAGACAGGGGCGGAGGGGACCCCGGGTTCCCACTCTGTGCACCTGTGCCCCCATCCCCGAGGCTCAGATTGCGGCGGGAGGCAGCGGATTCTGGACGCCTGTACTTCCCGCAGCTTGGGTCTCTGTGCAGCCCCGAGCGTGAACAGGGACAGTAACCACAACAACGAAGGCCGGGCTGCGGGCGGTACCCCGCAGAGAAGCAGGGGCCACCCAGAAAGGGAAGCGGGCGAGGCAGAAATCTCCTAGCCACTGCGGAGTCTAAGGACGCGACCCTGAGCGTTCTGGTGCCTATGACCTCGCTGCCCACCCCGGGAGTGGTCGTAGGTCGCCTCGGAGGCCACAGTGTGCGGTGGCCCTGGCTTTGCCAGTTTTCCAAAGTTCTGTTTTGCCGTCGCCGCTGACAGAGTGCCTTGGAGTGAAGGTAACAAGGAGCAGGTGAATGCTGTCACCTAGCCAGTGCGAGTGACCGCTAGCGTCCTCCGGGGAGTGTGTCGTGGTTACTTAAGATGGAATTTCAGTCACCAGGACACAGGAGTGGTCAAGGTTCCAAGGTTTTTTCCAGGGGGGTGGTCCAGGACCCTTCCCTCCTGTTTTAGCCTGCATTTTCGTCGCTGGGACCAAAACAACGGACAGGAACAATGTAGAGAAGGAAGTTTATTTGCAGCTCACGGCCCTATGTCCTTGCTCTGCGTCAGAGATGAGGAACATCGCCACAGAAGGGCGTGGAGGAGGAAAGTGGCTCAGGACATGGCCATCGGGAAGCGGAGTTCCTGCTCACCCGGGACAAAACATAAACCCCAAAGGTATGCCTCCAGTGACCTGCTTCCTCCAGCCACAAGGTATCTGCCTATTGTCAATCCATTCAAGTAGTTAATGCGTTGATTAGGTTAAGGCTCTCACAACCCAATCATTTCACTTCTAAACTTCTTGCATTGTCTCAGATATGATCTTTTGGGGGACATCTTTTATTTAAACTATAAGACCTCCTAACAGGGAGTCCAGCCTCTGGGCTGTCGGGTGCTTCATGCCCGCTCTGCATTCTTTTATTCTTAGAGTATCTTGAGTTGGGCCTCTGTTTAGAAACCACCTTAGAGCATTTAAACAATTGTTCTTTAAATAAAAATGCTATGAAGTTCCTCTTACAACTTCTTCAACTTCTATACAAGAAAACAAGTGTTTGCAAGTGTTAGAACTTGCAAATCAGAAGGGTGTTTTCTTGATTTTATTGTTTAAGGAAAGAGAAAGTGTTCTGGGTGTTAATATGCTGGGTTTTATTTTTTTCCCCTTTTTCTTTTTGCCTTTTCTTTTCTTTTCCTTCCTTGTGGAAGGTCTTCAACTAAGATCTTTACCAAAGAGCAACTGGTAGGTAGCATGGCCTGGCTTGAAAGAAAAGACTTTTTTTTTTTTGGTACTGGAGATTGAACTCAGGGGCACTCTACCATTGAGCCACATCCCCAGCCCAATTTTGTGTTTTATGTAGAGACAGGGTCTCATTGAGTTGCTTAGCGCCTCACCGTTGCTGAGGCTGGCTCTGAACTTGCAATTCTCCTGTCTCAGCCACCCTAAGTGCTGGGATTATAGGCTTGCGCCACTGTGCGGGCTCAGTTTTTTTTTTTTTTTTTTTTTGTTGTTGTTGTTTTAAAGGGAGCACAAAGATCTTGATTTACTAGAAAATGACATTCATCAATATTTTAAGTTTCTTCGTGTTCCAAGCAAAGACCATATGAATCTTAAACTTTTTATAACATCCCCATTTTACAAAAGTTGCCAGAAGTTTACAGCATGTTTTGGAAGTTTCTAAGCTATCAGTTAATTTTTTTGTACTATTTTATTTATGAACAGAGGGAAAAAATGTAATGATTAAAAATCACCCCCCAATTTAAGAGAAGGCAAGAAAAGAGAGACAAGAGAACATAAAGTAGATGGGACTAAAAAGTGTAGTACAATGACTTACATCCCAACAAACCATTAATTCTATTAAACAAAAGGACTATATGTTGAAATTATCACAATTATTAATTGTGAGAATGGACTTAAAAACCACAAGTCAACAGTCATGTCTATTTATAAGAGACATGTTTTAGAAGGATACTAAAAGCTTTAAAGTGAAAGCATACAACTGATTATGAAAAGAAAACTGTGCAGCTATATTAACTTGAGATAAAATAGACATTAAGCCAAAAGATTGTTACTAGAAAGAACATTTCACTAGGACAAAAGTTTCACTGGGAAGAGATACAAATTCTGAGTTGATAAGCACCTACAACATGACATTAAAAAATGGAGCCAAATGACAGAAATATAAGGAAACAGACAAATCCAGGCATAGTGGGAAGTTTTGTCATATCTCTACTGATACAAAAAGCAGACAAGGGGCTGGGATTGTGGCGCAGTGGTAGTGTGCTCGCCTAGCACACGTGAGGCACTGGGTTCGATCCTCAGCACCACATAAAAATAAAATAAAGACATTCTGTCCACCTACAACTAAAAAAATAAATATTTAAAAAAAAAAGCAGACAAAAGATCAGTAAGGACAAAGAAAATGTGTAAACTGTATGCCAGCCAATTGGAAAAGCTATAAGAAATGGATAAATTTATGGACACATACATCCTACCTTGACTGACTAATGAAGAAATAGAAATTCTGAACAGACTAATATGGAGTAATGAGCTTGAATCAGTAATAAAGCCTCCCATCAAAGAAAGGCCTAAGACCTGATGGCTTCACTGCTGAATTCTACTAGACACTTAAAGAACTAATGCCAGTTCTTTTCAAACTACTCCAAAAAGTTGAAGAGGGTGTAATTCTTCCAAACTCATTCTAGGAGGCTAGCATCACTCGAATACCAAAACCAGAAAAGGACCTAACAAAACAAGGAAACCACCACTCCTGATGAACATAGCTGCAAAAATTCTCATCAAAATACTAGCAAACTAAATTCAGTACATGGAAAAAAAGAGCATTCTTTTTAATTATCAAATGGGATTCATCCCAGGGACTTGAAGATGGTTCAACATATGCAAATCAATAAATGCTATAGATTGTATTTACAGAAGAAAGACAAAAACCATATGATCATTTCAACAGATGCAAAAAAAGCATTTGATAGAATTCTCTTTAGGATAAAAACTCAACAAATTAGGAGTAGAAGGAATGTAACTCAACACAATAATGGTCATATATGACAAACCCTCAGGTAATATAACCCTGAATGAAGAATGATTGAAAGCCTATCCTCTAATATCTGGAAGAAGATAAGAATAGCCACTTTCATCATTTTTATTCAGCATAGTACTAGAAGTCCTAACCACAGCAATCAGTCAAGAGAAAGAAATAAAGGCAATCCCAATTACAAAGGAAGAAGTCAAACTTTCCCTGTTTGAAGACAACATAATCTCATATATAGAAAATCCTAAAAATTCAACTAAAAAAGCCTATTAGAAATAATAAATTCAGAAAAGTTATAGGATATAAAATCAACATGAAAAATTATTAACATTTTGTATGTGCCAATAGTGAACTATCTGAAAAAGAAATCTAGAAAGCAGTCCCATTAAAAACAGATATAAAAAATCCCCACGAAACATAGTTTAGTGGTTTAGATATTAGGTGTCTTCCCAAAACTCATGTGTTAATGCAAGAATGTTCAGAGGTGAAATGATTAGATTATGAGAATTGTTACCTCATTGGTGGAGTAAGCTACTTGATGGACTAGTAATTTGAATGGTAACTGTAGGCAGGTAGGGTGTGGCTGGAGGAAGTAGGTTGCTGTGGGTGTGCCTTTGGCATTATATTTTCTCCCTTGTGTGCTCTTCTCTCTTTCTTTCACTCTGGTTTCTCTCTCTCTCTCTTTCCTGGCTCGTGAATTGAGCAGCTTTCCTCTGCCATGTTCTTCTGCCTCACCTTAGGGTCAGAATAATGGAGTTGGCCTACCATGGATTGAACCTCTGAAACTGATCCCAAAATAAACTTTTCCTCCTTTAGGTTCTGCTTGTCAAGTGTTTTGGTCATAGCAATGACAACCTGGCTAATACAGAAATTGGTACTGAGAAATGAGGTCCTTGCTGAGAGTAACTTGACCATGTGCTTCAGAAGCCTTTGGAACTGGTTTGTGGGAGGAGTTTGCAAAACTTTGGGGATACAAGATAGAGAAGCCTTAGTATGTTGTAAGCAGAGCTTAATGGGCAATTCTGGTGAGAGCCAGAAGATCAGAAGGGCCATAGGAATACAGACAGTAAAGACTGTGCACTTGACGTTTCAGAAGGCAATGAGGACTCAATAGAGAATAGGAGTAGAGGCTTTTTAAAAAATATATATTTTGAGTTGCAGATGGACACAATCAAACCTCATGCTTCACATTTGCTAGGCAAGCACTCTACCACTGAGCCACAACCTCAGCCTGTACTAGAGGCTTTTTATGTTACTTTCTGGCAAATAACTTGTGTACATTTTCCCCATGTCTGAGACTTTGTGTGAGGCTAAATTTAAACGTAATGGACTAATTAATGTGGCGTAGGATATTTTCAGGCAAAACAACAGTCAGGCAATGACATAGGCATTGCTATCATTTTTTAGCCAGGTTTACTATGATAATTTGAAGCAAAAAGATCAAGAGAAGAAAGATTTTTTTAAGACCTGCAATTTGGCCAGAAAAAGACATGTAAAACAGGCCAAGGAAGGTGTGGTTGCTGGAGAGATTACCACCGCTAAAGATAAGTACTTTGCATAGAAACAATAGGAAAGATGTATTGAGGGTGTCTCAGGAATTAGCAAGACCATACCATGGCAGATTCAAGGGCATGAAAGTGAAAAATTGTTTAAGAAAACATGGAGGCACATTGTTCACACAGGGATGTGTAGGAAATTGCTTCTCAAGGTAATTGTTTCTCGTGGGTCAGCTGCCCAGGCATTATGAGACCACTGCAGCCATGGTCCCAGGGGGCCTGGCTACTGCTCAAGCTGGAGGCAGACTTTTGGCATCATCCACATGGTGCTGGCTCTGCAGGAATGCAGGGTGCTAGTGTTAAGGGGTCACGGAGGCTTCTACCAAGATTTCAAAGGAAGCCCTGGCATGCTAGGCAAAGTGTGGCATAGTTGGAATCCCTGCAGGCAGCCCCTGAGAAGGTGAGGTATGAAGCTGTGAAAGGTCAAGCTGTAGCTGGAATACAGACCCTTGCAATTAAGAGATGCCAATAATGTGGACCATTTGCCAAGGAAAAGTGGTCTAGCAGAGCCAGGCCAAGACATGGTATGTGGGATGCAACCAGCAAGTGTTTAGGGGTGGGGCTTCCTAAGCCCTTTAGAACACACAGCTTGCCACTATGTGCCCCAGATGCCAGACCCAGAGCTATAGGACTTATTTGCCCAGATGGGTTTTGATTTTGTTTTAGTCTCATCCCTTCTTTCTATGCTTCTCTTCCTTCATGGTGGAATGGAAATGTTTACTCTTTGCCACTATATGCTGGATATGTGTAACTTGCTTTTGATATTTATAGAGGTTCATGGTTTGCCTGTGAGTCTAAGATGAGACTTTGGACTTGGATTTATGGGCAATGCTGGAACTGTTAAGACTATGGGGACTCTTAGAGGTAGAATAAATGCATTTTGTTTTATGAGATGGACGTGAGATTTGGGGGCCAAGAGTGGAATGTTCTGGTTTGTATATGAGGTATCTCTCAAAAAACTTGTGTTCATGTAGGAATATTAAGGTGAAATTATGAGATGATGAGAGTTGTTACCTCATCAGTGGATTAATCTATTGGATGGGAAAATAATTTGAATGGGCTAACTGGGTGGTAACTGTAGGCTGATGGGATGTGGCTGGAGAAAGTAGGTCACGGGGAGCATGCCTTTGGGGATTATATTTTGTCTCTGACTCCTTGCACTTTTCTCTCCCTCTTCTTCCTGGATGCCGTGAACTGAACAGCTTTCCTGTGCCATGCTCTTTTGCAATGATGTTCTGCTTCACCTTAGGCTCATAGCAATGGAGTCTGCTGGTCATGGACTGAGCCTCTGAATCTGTGAGCCCAAAATATCTTCTGTAAGTTGTTCTTGTCAGGTATTTCTGTCAAAACAATGAAAAATAGACTAATGCACCTAATAATAATTTTTTAAAACTGAGAAGGTAAAAGAGCTCTACAATGAAAGTCATAAGACATAGATGAAATAAATTGAAAAGGATACGTTTTCCTGAATTGGAAGAATTAATATTGTTAACATGTCCTGACTACCCAAAGTAATCTACAGATTTAATGCAGTGTGATCTCTGTCAAAATACCAATGACATTTTTCACAGAAATAGAAAAAAAAATCCTAAAATTTATATGGAACCATGAAAGACCCCCAAAGCCAAAGAAATCTTGATCAAAAAGACTGAAACTGGAGGTATCACACAACCTGACTTGGAAATATGCTAGAGAGTTACACTAAACAAAACAACATGGTACTGGCATAAAAATAGACACATAAACTGAAATGGAACAGAGTAGAGAATGCAGAAATAAATCTGCACAACATCCAACTAATTTTTTTTAAAATATTTTTTTAGTTGTTGATGGACACAATGTCTTTATTTTATTGTTTTGTATGTGGTACTGAGGATCGAACCCAGGGCCTCGTGCATGCGAGGCAAGCGCTCTACTGCTGAGCTACAATCCCAGCCCTCCAACTAATTTTTTAAAAATACTTTTTTGGTTGTTAGTGGACCTTTATTCTTATTTATTTATATGTGGTTCTGAGAATCAAACCCAATGCCTCACACATGCTAGGCAAGTGCTTTCTCACTGAGCTACAACCCCAGCCCCCAGTGAATTCTTGACAAAAGCAGCAAAAACAATCATTCAGGCAAAGACTGTCTCTTCAACCAATGGTACTGGGGAAATGGATATCCATATGTGGAAGAATGAAATTTGACCCATCCTCCCATATAGAAAAATAAACTCAAAATGTATTGAAGACCTAAATATAAGACCCCAAATTATACAACTACTAGCAAACATTAGAGACATATTCCTTGACATTGGTATGGGCAAGAATTTTTTGGTTAAGAATTAAGTCAGTAAAAGCAAAGAAGGGATGACATCAAACTAGAAAAAAAGAGTGCAATAGTGATGACCAGAGGCCAGGAAAGGTTAGGGGGAGTGGACACAGAGGGCAGCTGGATTACAGAGACTAAAGGCCAGTTAGTAGGAGGATCTTTTGCTCTACAGTACCATAGGGTGACTACAGTTTACAACTTATTATTTTTATTGTTTTGGTACTGGGGATTGAACATAGGGGTACTTTATCACTGAGCCACATCCTTAGCCCTTTTTATGCTTTTTATTTATTTATTTTTAAAATTTATTTTTGGGTACCAGGGATTGAACTCAAGGACACTCAACTACTGAGCCACATCCCCAATACTATTTTGTTATTTTATTTTGAGACAGGGTCTCACTGAGTTGCTTAGGGTCTCACGAAGTTGCTGAGGCTGGCCTTGAACTCGTGATTTCCCTGCCTCAGTCTCTTGAGCCATGGGATTATAAGCATGGACCACTATGCCTGGCTCTTATTATGTAGTTTATTAAAAACTAGAAAAGAGGAGTTTGTAGGCTCCAAACACAAAGAAATGACTAAAGTTTAAGTAGATGGAGAGGCTAATTACCCTCACTGATCAATACACATTGCACACATATATTAAATGATCAGTTGTACCCACAAATATGTAAATGACTCTGTTACATTAAAAGTAAAATTTAAAAAACAATGAAGGAAACAACAGAGTGAAGATACAGCTACAGTATGGGAGAAAATATTTGCCAACTGTGCATATGACAGGGGGTTAATATCCAGAATACAAAAGGATTTAAAACAATAACAAAAACAAATTATTAAAAAATGGGAAAAAGGCACGAGTTGATTCTTCAAAAGATAACATACAAATGACCAACAGATACATGAAAAATTGCTCAATATCACTAATTATCGGGGTAATGCAAGTCAAAACCACAGTGAGAGATCACCTCACCTCAGTTAGAATAGCAATTTTCAGAAAGACAACAAAAAGCCAGGCACACAATCCCAGAGACTCAGGAGGCTGATGCAGGAGGATCGCAAGTTCAAGGCCAGTCTTGACAACTTAGTGAGACTCTGTATTGAAATAAAATAAAGATGGATGGGTGTGGTAGAGGTGGACGGCCTCTGGGTTCAGTCCCCAGAACTGCAAAAAAGAAAAAAAAAAATGCTGGAGCAGATGTGAAGAAATAGTAAAATTTATACATTGTTGGTAGAAATATAAACTAATACAGCCATTGTAGATGACAGTATAGAGATTCCTCAAAATATCAAAAACAGAACTACCTGAAGATCTAGCAATCTCACTACTGGGTATATATGCAAAAAAATTAAATATCTGTGTTGAAGAGACAATCTCCACTCCCATGTTTATTACAGCATTATTCACCATGGCCAAGATATGGAATCAAAGTTCCATCAATAGATAAATATATAAAAAATGGTATATGTATATAATGGTCCACTATTCAGCCATAAAAAGGATGAATGGGGATGACATTAAGAGAAATAAGCCAGGCACAGAAAGGCAAATATTACATGTAATATAACTTCATGGTGGAATCTAAAAAAGATGGTCTTGTGGAAATGCAGAGTGGAATAGGGGTTTGCAGGGACTGAAGAGGATGGGCAGCAGGGGAGGGTGGGGAAAGATTGGTCAATGGGGATAAAATTGCAGTAAGATAGGAGGAATAAGTTCTGGTGTCCGTAGGATGACTATAGTTAACAATGTCATACTGTATATTTCAAAATAACTAGAAGAGAGGATTTTGAATATTCTCACCACAAAGAATGATAGTGTTTGAGGCAATTAATATACCAAATATCCGGATTTGATTGTTAGTATACATGTGTGGAATATGTTTGATCATCAGTGTACACTGTTCCCCAAAAATACATATAATTATTATGTGTCAGTAAAGAAGAGAAGAAAGTATGAACAGCATGATTATTGTAGTTGACTTGATGGACCAGTATAAAATATTGTTTCCAACAGCTGCTGAAACCACAGAACATACACTGAACCTGCCCTTACCCTGGACCATAGAACAAAGTGCAACACATTTTAAAGGATTTAAATAATTCTGAGTATGTTTTTACTTGCCACAATGTAACTAAAGTAGAGAACAACAACAAAGAACCCCCCCAAAACTAAAAAAAAAAGCCCATCTATTTGGAAATTAATATCTACATTTCTACATAAACCAGGGGTCATAAAACAATAAGAATAGAAATTAGAAAATGTTTTAAAATTAATTTTGAATAAACTACATAAAAAATGTCAGATGCAGCAAAAGTATTGCTTCCGTGAAAATTTCTAACCTCAAGTACATATATTGACATTGAATAATGACTGACAGTTAATGACCAAATAAGAAATTAGAAAAAGCACAGTTTAAATAAATCCAGAGAAAGCAGAAGGGAGGAAGTAGTAATGGAAAAGTGGAAATTAACGAAATAGAAAGTAGATGATCTGTAAAGTCGAAACTGAAAATGCTGATAAAAATGGAAAGACAATCGAGAAAAAAAGCAGGCACAAATAACTCATGAAAGAATAAAACAGAGGATCTCATTTCAGTAAATAAAGTGAGCTGGAGGCCATTAGCTGGAGACTGTCTCTGTACTTGGTGTTCCTACATAACAAACTGCAAATTAACTTAGGACATATACAAACCCAAACCTAACTCAGTAGTTTATTTTGGGTTTTTATTTTTTTGGTACCAGGGATTGAACCCAGGGGTGCTTTACCACTGAGCCACATCCTCAATCCTTTCTTATATTTTATTTAGAGACAGAGTCTTGCTGAGTTGCTTAGGTCCTCACTACATTACTGAGGCTGGCTTTAATCGCTTTAATCCTGATCCTCTTGCCTCAGCCTGCAAAGCCTCTGGGATTATATGTAAGCCCACCACACCAGCTAGTAGTTCATTTTTTTTTTTTTTAACAAATAGCTGTTTTAGCCATTCACAAACAGCCAGGTTTCGGCCAATCACAGGCAGCTGAATGATTACACATGCCTATTTAAGGGAAATACCTCATCACATCATGTCCATATAAAGAAGCAGCCTAGCTATAGTCAGTCCAATCAGATGGTTCCTCTACTTTGCTACTGTGTTCAGCCCATAAAACCTCACTGCTCACTCTAAACCTCCCCAAACCCTGGTTCTGAGCACTGCATGAAGCATTCTTTGCTTAGATAAATTCTAATGTATCTCAGTTTTTTTTAACACCTTAAATCCTGTAGACATTAAAATAATAAAAATGTTGTAAATAATAAGTTTGAAAATTTAGAAAAGAATAGAAAGTCCTTGAAAAATACAACTTACCAAAACTAAGAGAAAGAAAATCTGAATCATTCTATAGTTCTTAAATTTATTGTGTTTCATGATATAAAACACACAAACAACAGCACTACCAGATGGCGACAGCGATGAATCCTACCAGATGAGACTGTCAGGAGAAAGGAGATTGACAGGGCAAATTTGTTTCTGAATATAGATACAAAAATTTTAAACAAAATATTACTAAGTATCCAGCAATATATGAAAAGGATAACACATCTGGACTAACTTGGGTTTATTTTTTAAAGTCAATATTATCTTAACGGTTTAAAATTGATCAGTGCAATCATCACAATGTATTAACAAAACAAAGGGGGAGAATCATGTCTCAAGAGACAACTCAGCAACTTATCAGAGACTCTGTCTCAAAATAAGAAATTAGGGGCTGAGGGTGTAGCTCAGTGGTAGAGCGCTTACCTAGCATTTGTGAGGCACTGGGTTTGATCCTCAGCACCACATATGAATAATGAATAAAATAAAGATCCATCAACGACTAAAAAAAAAAAAAAAAAAATTTGAAAAAAAAAAAAGAAATTAAAAAAGGACTTGGGATATAGCTCTGTGGTAGAGTGCCCCCGGATTCAATCCTAGTACTGCAAGATGGGGAGAGTTAAGAAAGGTTTGGAAGTGATGTATATGTTTATCACATGCATTGTGGTGATGGTACCATGGAGGTGTACCTGTGTCCAAACTCACTAAATTGTGCACATTAATTATTCACACTTTTAAATACTAGTTATACCTCAGTAAAACTGATGAGAAAATGAAAATCCAGAATAAATATGCATGGTATGACCCATTTATCTAAACAGACGAGGGGATTCAAAGCAATGGTATTGGTTTGGGCCTAAAAATTCTCTTAACAACAATTAAATTCTCTATGTCTGTAAGTTGTATAACCCACGTCTTTATGATGTCTTAGATTCCATGAATGTGGGAGCTTAGTTCTCTCCATGAAATGTTTTGTTTTTGGGATTAAATATTTTTTTTAAAAAAATGTGTAGAGTTAGTTCATGAACAAATACAAAGGCACTCAGATGCAAGGAATAGGGGCACTAAATGTAGCTAGGGAAGAATGTCGGGCCCAGAAGATAGGCAGAGAGAAAACTGTTGGATTTCTGGCTGAAAATAAACCAGCAGTTATGGTACAAACAGCTTTATTTCCTCTATATGCATCTGAACAACTCACCCAGGCTTGAACATTGCTGTCTGAACCTCTCTGAAGGAAGAGAAAGTTCTGATGGTCCAGGTGTCCCTCTACTCAGCAAGATACCTTACTCGGCCTGGGGCTCCCAACATCCATCCTGCCTGCAAGTAGTAAGTAGTAGGTGCAGGCAGGGTTGGTGATCATGAAACTTTTTTCTTTTGGTCAAACAGTATGCTATTTCTGGAGCTCCATGCAGTAAATAGTTGTCCATGAGAGCAGTGGTTTGGTTCAGTGAGTTCTTTTTTTTTTTTTTTTGGTACTGGAGATTGAACTCAGGCACTCCACCACTGAGCCACATCCCCAGCCCTATTTTTGTTTTTTTTTTATGTAGAGACAGGGTCTCACTGAGTTGCTTAGCGCCTTGCTGTTGCTGACGCTGGCTTTGAAGTCGTGATTCTCCTGTCTCAGCCTCCCCAAGTGCTGGGATTACAGGTTTGCGCCACTGCACCCGGCTCTGTGAGTTCTTGATGTGCCCGGGGGGCATTGAGGGAGGGAAGAAGGATGCTTAAAGATAAGAGGGTTTCCAGTTCAGGAAGAGGTGATGGAAGGTGCCTATGATGAAGCCTAGCTCACTTCTTAGACTGCTTGCTTGATGAGACCTCTATTTGCTTCTTGTAATCCCCTTTTATTGAAGCCTACTCCACATCCCCACATGGTTGTGCTTTAAGTCTGAGCAGTGGCCAGATACCTGTTTGTGCTGCTGTCTGTGTCAAGGAATTCATTTTTTTCTCCCCATTCATATATTCCATTTACCTCTCTGTTATTTCATGTGTGTGTGTGTGTGTGTGTGTGTGTGTGTGATGCTTGATAAAGCATTTCTCAAGAATTAGTTGTTGTCAAACACACTCACTCATTGGAACCTCTTTTATTGGTAGGTGGAATCCCTGGACAATGCCACAGGCATTTTGGATGGTGTGGGCCTTGGGGGCTATGATCCTCTTCTCCAAGGAAGGATCTCTAGATCCAGCTCCTCTGTCTTGTGACCCTGCTGGTGTCTGTGATGGTCGCTCCAGGTCTTTCAGCTCCATTCCCTCGGGGCTTACTGCAGCCATGAGAAGCCTCGACCTGTCCAACAACGAGATCACCTCTATCAGCCGAGCTGATCTGCAGAGGTGTATCAACCTCTGGGCTCTGATACTGAAGTCCAATGGGATCAGCACAATTCAGGAAGGTGCCTTTTCTTCCCTAAGACATCTGGAGCATTTGGACTTATCCGATAATCAGTTATCTAATCTATCGTCCTCCTGGTTCAGGCCCCTTTCCTCCTTGAAAATTTTAAACTTACTGGGAAATCCTTACAAAACACTTGGAGAAACATCTCTCTTTTTTCACCTCACAAATTTGCGAATACTTAGGGTAGGAAATAGTTACACCTTCACTGGGATTTGGAGAATAGATTTTGCTGGACTCACCTTTCTGGAGGAACTTGAGATCCTTGCATCTAATCTCCAGAGTTATGAGCCCCAAAGTTTAAAGTCCATTCAGAACATCAGTCATCTGATCCTTCATATGAAGCAGCCTATTTTACTGCCAGAGATTTTTGCAGATCTTTTAAGTTCAGTGGAATATTTGGAACTGAGAGATACAGACTTGGACAGGTTTCACTTTTCAGGGCTACCCGTCAGTGAGACAAATCCAGTGATTAAAAAGTTCACATTTAGAAATGCAGATGTGACTGATCAAAGTTTTAATGACATTGTGAAACTGTTGAGTTATGCTTCCGGGTTGTTAGAGGTGGAGTTTGACGACTGCACTCTTAATGGAATTGGTGATTTTCTTGAATCTGAGCTAGAGAAAATTAAAATTCCAGATAAAGTGGAAACACTCACTATACGGAAGTTGCATATCCCAAAGTTCTACTTATTTTATGATCTGAGCACTGTGTATTCACTCACTGAAAGAATTAAAAGAGTCACAGTGGAGAACAGTAAGGTTTTTCTGGTTCCTTGTTCTTTTTCACAACATCTAAAATCATTAGAATACTTAGATCTCAGTGAAAATCTGATGGTTGAAGAATACTTGAAAAATTCAGCCTGTGAGAATGGCTGGCCCTCCCTGCAGACCTTAATTTTAAGGCAAAATCATTTGACATCATTAGAAAAAACTGGAGAGATTTTGCTGACTCTGAAAAACTTGACCAACCTTGACGTCAGTAAGAACAGTTTTCATTCTATGCCTGAAGCTTGTCAGTGGCCAGAAAAGATGAAATATTTGAACTTGTCTGGCACACGGATAAACAGTTTAACCAACTGCATTCCCAGGACACTGGAAATTTTAGATGTCAGCAATAATAATCTCAATTCATTTTCTTTAATTTTGCCACGACTCAAAGAACTTTATATTTCTAGAAACAAGCTGAAGATTCTACCAGATGCTTCCTCCTTACCCATGTTACTAGTCATGAAAATCAGCAGGAATACGATAAATACTTTCTCTAAGGAGCAACTTGATTCGTTTCACAGACTGAGGGCTCTGGAAGCTGGTGGCAACAATTTCATCTGCTCCTGCGAATTCCTGTCGTTCACTCAGCAGCAGCCAGCTCTGACCCAGGTCCTGGTGGACTGGCCAGACAGCTACCTGTGTGACTCTCCATCCCACGTGCGCGGCCAGCGTGTGCAGGATGCCCAGCTCTCCGTCTCTGAGTGCCACAGGGCGGCGCTCGTGTCTGGCGTGTGCTGTGCCCTTTGCCTGTTGATCCTGCTCACTGTGGGCCTGTGCCACCGTTTCCACGGTGTGTGGTACATGAAGATGATGTGGGCCTGGCTCCAGGCCAAAAGGAAGCCCAGGAAAGCGCCGTGCAGGGACGTGTGCTACGACGCGTTTGTGTCGTACAGCGAGCGGGACTCGTACTGGGTGGAGAACCTCATGG
>CM053408.1:24927172-24951709 GCA_028644305.1 Xerus rutilus
GGCTCCAGGCCAAAAGGAAGCCCAGGAAAGCGCCGTGCAGGGACGTGTGCTACGACGCGTTTGTGTCGTACAGCGAGCGGGACTCGTACTGGGTGGAGAACCTCATGGTGCAGGAGCTGGAGCACTGGGACCCCCCCTTCAAGCTGTGTCTTCACAAGCGGGACTTTGTCCCTGGCAAGTGGATCATCGACAACATCATCGACTCCATTGAGAAGAGCCACAAAACGGTGTTTGTGCTTTCGGAGAACTTCGTGAAGAGCGAGTGGTGCAAGTATGAACTTGACTTTTCCCACTTCCGGCTCTTTGATGAGAATAATGACACTGCCATTCTTGTTCTCCTGGAGCCCATTGAGAAAAAGGCCATTCCCCAGCGCTTCTGCAAGCTGCGCAAGATAATGAACACCAAGACCTACCTGGAGTGGCCCAGGGAGGAGGCTCAGCAGGAAGGCTTTTGGATAAATTTAAGAACCGCAATAAAATCTTAGGTTCCTAAGTTACAGTCCAGCCTCGGTCCAGTTGTGGGCTTTAGTTGTACTGAGTTCATTCTGACATAATTATATTGCCACGGGGATGTACTGTTATTTGAGGACTTGTTCACTAGAACTACTAAAACTGCAAATTTTATCTACAGTGCTGTTTGGTAAAAACTGTTACCAGACTAGGAAAAAATGAGTTTTTAAAAAATTCTATAATATCATCATGACCCAATTCCTTTATGGGTGTCTGAAGGATCCGTGGCAATCGGTTTAGTTCACCGGCAAATAGCACAGATGCACTAACGATTCCAAACGATTGTCTCAGGTGGGCTGGCTTTCTGTGAAGGACTCCAGGGTGGCTACAAGGAGCATTCTGTGCTCCACCCACCTTTCATCTCTCAGTACAGTTGATCTCAAGAGCAGCAAGGAGAAGTGTTTGAGGTCACTAGCCAGACTTGTTGCTATTCCTAGAAACAGGGCTGTGGGTCCCCATTCCATTTTTTAGCATACAAAATATCTCCAAGGTGTACTTTCATTGTGAATGGAGTCTGTCCTCTTGAGTGTTTAATAGAAGCAAAACTATTTTTTAAAAATATTTTTTAGTTGTTGATGGACCTTTATTTTATTCATTTATTTATATGTGGTGCTGAGAATCGAACCCAGTGCCTCACACATGCTAAGCAAGTGCTCTGCCACGGAACCACAATCCCAACCCCCTAGAAGCAAAACTATTGAGGTGATAAAATACTTAGAGGAAGCTGAAGAAGTCTCCCACACTGGACCCTCAACTTCATCAGCCTTCCACCCCCTGTGGATTTCTGATTAGCATTCAGTTACTCTGGCTCTTACTTCCCTCACCTGCCATATCCTGCTTTTTTCTTCTTTGAAAGTCTATTTTTTGGTACCATGGATTGAAACCAGGGGTGCTTCATGACCAAGCCACATCCACAGGCTTTTAAAAAATATTTTAGAGACAGGGTCTTGATGAGTTGCTTAGGGTCTCGCTACTGAGGTAAACATGATCCTTCTGCTTCAGGCTCCCAAGCCGCTGGGATTACAAATGTGTATCACTGCGCCCAGCTCCTTTGAAAGTCTTGTTTTCAAGTTGAAAAAAAAAAGAGGGTTTGTTTTTTTATTTTCCTTCTGAAAAATTTTAAACAGTCCATCTGAGCTAAATAGATTTTTAAATAACTATATACCTAGAGGTTCTTTATCATGACTCAGAAATAGTTCAATCAACAATAATTTGAAGATCATGCTACCATATATTCATTTCTATAATCAAGATTTAATAACACATTAAATTCCAATAAGCATTCTTTGCTAAGAGTGCTTTTCTGATTCTGTACAGCTTTCTTCTTTGCTGGGAATTGTGTGTAAAGCCAGATGACAAAAGGAGGCAAGTTAAAACCGCTGAGCAAGGCTTTATTGAAGTACAGTCCTGGGCGAGACTCCTCAGTCCAGCAGAGCAGGTCCGGGAGAATCGCACACTGCTCCATGCTCCGTGGTATAGAAATTTTAAGGGCCCCTGGGCAGGAATGGGAGGGCTTGGGGCAGGAAGAGGAGATATCTGGAGTCCTGTGTTCCCTGGGGTTGGTCAGGGGATCCTGCTGAGGTCAGAGTTCTTCCAGGATGAGTCAGGAGAAGTCCGCTGATTGGCAGGAGACGCCATTACTGCTTACCTGTCAGCATCTGATTGGTTGTTCTTCTGCACACGCGGGCTGCTTGATGCTTCCTTCCTTGTGGCTGCCCCAAACTGATCTAACGTTGTGTTGAAAGGAAGTGAATCACCTTTGACCTCTGCTCAAATCTCAACCAGAACTAGGTTTATGAGATTAATTGGATTCTGGAGTGAGAAGAGACCTGGGTTAGTAATGTGTAATCTTGGATAAGTCATTTGGGCTGACCCAAAATGTTTTCTTATCCTCAAAATAGGGATGGTCACCTCTACCTGCTAGGGGGTCTGGAATGCAGTGATGTGTGTAATCCACTGAGCACCTGCTCCTTGGTTACCATTCCTTTTGCAGGGGCACAGAGGGCAAGCGTTCCAAGCCTGTGAGAATGGGAACCATTTTGCAGGTGCAGGGTGGCAAGGATGCTTGTCATAGATGTGAGCTATTATGATTTTTCAGGAAGTGATACATTTCTTTATATATTATAGGTTGTAACTGCATATTTTTTTCCTGTTATCAGTACTAGCAGGGATAAAAGGAAACCTACTGTTCACAAAATTACCCAAAGGAAATAAGTTAATTCCATGTATGTCAGGTGTTAATCTGGGAGAGCTCACACAGTGCTTTTCTCTAATATAGAAAGTCTCAGGAGAGTGTGGAGGAGGAAACACACCCAGCCTAAGGGAAAAAATGGACAGGTTCGGTAGAAGGAAGCCCAACACAGCAATGAACTTTCTGCTTTACTTTCCCACTGCCTATACTAAGCACTATATGGATTATTGTGAGAACCAGAGATACATTGACTTGATCTATATATTTAGCTTTAAGAATTTGAACCACAGCCAGGCAGGGTGGCGCACGTCTGAAATCCCAGCAGCTCTGGAGGCTGAGGCAGAAGGACTGCGAATTTGAGGCCAGCTGCAGGCCTAAGCAACTTAGAGATACCTTCCCTTAAAAAAAAAAAAAGAATTTGCACAGTAATAGAAATACCTTAAAAATTTATTGATAGACTTAAGATCACCTTTACAACTAATCTTTATTTTTCTCATTACAGTGTTGAACATGTTCATTGTAGAAATTTTAGGAAAGATAATATATAAAAATAGAAATCAGCTTGTATTCCGTACCTTGGTATAAGCACTGGTAACTAGTATACGACTGTCCAAACTTTGCCGATGTAGGTGTACATGTTACCTTACAAAGTTGGGATTAGATTATAAATACTTAAAGTTTATGAAGAAAATGGCACATTCTTTTTTTTTTCTGAGGTTGTTTAGTGGTTGCTATAGTTTGCACATTGAATGTCCCCTGAAGTCTCAGGTGTTTGATCACCAGCCAGTGGTGCTGCTGGGAGGTGGTAGGACCTTTAGGAGATGGAGCCTCATGGAATGCGGGAGCATCATTGAAGGTATGTCCTTGAAGAGGATATTGGGATTGTGACCCCTCCTCTGCCTCTTTTGTTTTGCTTCCTGGTCACCATGAGGTGGGCACCTTTCTCTGCCATGTGCTTCCTGCTATGGTTTACTGTCCCAACACAGACCCCAAAGTAATGGGGCCAAGTAACCAGGGACTAAAACCTCCAAAACTGTGAGTTAAAATAAACCTTTCCTCTTTTTAAGTTGTTTATCTCAGGTAGTCACTTCAGTAATGGAAAGCTAACTAATTTAGTGATTATCGGATATTTCTGAACTGAAAGGACCATTTTGGATTCCATGAAGATAGATATTGCTTTACCTGTCCAGAGTTCTAAGGGTTCCAGAAGCTACCTTCATGCAGATGTCCAAAAAGGACAAGTGGCAAATACATCAGAGATCAGGGTAAGGGCTCCTTTTTTGGAAGAAAAACTAATTTTTTTAGTGCTTTATCCGGATGCAGTGTCTTTTATTTGTCAGTGTACTATAAGCTCAAAACACTTGGTTTATCTCCTTACCCCTTGAATATGCCTAGTATAAATATTGAAGGATTGAATTATTGAGGTATGTGCTGAGTAGGGAAATGAATTGTAATTAAATCTAGTATCCTGGATGTGATGCCCTTGTAATAACGAAGCACTGGGTAGTTTGAAGAAGGAAAATTCCTAACAAGTAGAAATCTTGACTTATCTTGATGACAGAACTTTGTTTTTGTTTTTGTTTTTTTGTACCAAAGATTGAACCCAGGGTGCTTAACCACTGAGCCACATCCCCAGCCCTTTTTATATTTTATTTAGAGATAAGGTCTTACTGAATTGCTTAGGTCCTTGCTAAGTTGCTGAGGCTGGCTTTGAACTCACAATCATCCTGCCTCAGCCTCCTGAGGTGCTGAGATTACAGGCATGTGCTACTGCGCCTAGTTGTTTTTTTAAATACATTTTTACTATAATTGACACTTGATAATTGTACATATTTATAGGGTCCAGTGTGATATTTCAATGTGTATATACAATGTGCAATGATCAGATCAGCATATCATTGGCATATCTATCATCTCAAATATTTATTATTTCTTTGTGTTAGGGGCATTCAAAATCTTCCTTACTATTTTTAAATATGCAACTAATTGTCATTAACTATAGTTATCCTACTGTGCTATAGAACAGGAGTCATTCCTCTTATCCAGCTGCCCCCCTGTACCTGATAACCATCCTTTCTCCATCCCTCCCTCTTCCACACTCTTCCCAACCACTATTCTCTCTGCTTCTATGAGATCAACATTTTTTAGTGTGGTGCTAGGGATTGAACCCAGGGCCTTGCACATGCCAGGCAAGCACCCTTCCATCAAGCTATACTCCCAGTTTTAGGAGATCAACTTTTTAGCTTCCACTATAAATGAGAATGTGGTATTTGTCTTTCTCTTCCTGACTTACTTAACACAATATTCTTTAGTTCTGTCCATTTTGCTGCAAAGAACAGAATTTCATTTTTTGTAGCTGAATACTATTCCCTCATGTGTATATCCCACATTTCCTTTATCCATTTATCCATTGATGGACACCTTGGTTGATTCTACATATGGCTATTGTGAATAGTGCTGCAGTAAATGTGCAGATATCTCTTCAACATACTGATTTTGTTTCCTTTGGATATATGTCCAGTAGTGGGACTGCTGAATCAAACAACTGTTTCTAGTTTTTTGAGAGATCATCATTTTTAACAGCTGAATAGTATCCTATTCTATGAGTAGGCCAAAATTTGATCAGTTCTGTGGCACTGAACACGTGTTTGAAATTTGGGGGAGGAATTAAACTTTTTATTATGGAAATATTCATACATAATAGAATAGTGTAATTCTGCATACACATGGATGATAGAACTTTGAATAAACTAGGTACACTGCCAATATCTGGATAAGGAAAATAACAATTGATGTATTCCTTCCTACTTCAAGCAGGTATAATGCATGAGTAGGTGTTCTCAAGTATTGCAGAATAGGTGTCTAGTGTTCTGCATACAGAGTTGACTGTTTAACAAATAACAATAATTTGAACAATTTTGGGATTCCAGCATACCATTGTTGTGTTAACTCTTTCTGACTGTTTTTCCCTATTCATTTAATTTCCTTCTTTCCTGTCAAATTGATTTATTCTCTCAAAAGCATTTACTTTTCTAAGTGCCTATTATGTGTGGGGCATTGCTGTAAGTGCTAGGGATACGGTAGGGAACAAGACAGAATCTCTGCCTTCATGGTGCGGAAGACAAGAAATAAAAGTATGATATGATTTCAGGTATGAAAAAGATAACAGTAGAGTAAACAATAGAATGATGGCATATGTCTGTTATAGTTTGGATCTGGTAAGTCCCCCGAAAGCTCATGTGTTGAAGACGTGGTCCCCAGTGAAGTAATGTGCAGAAGCAATGCTTTCAGGAAGTGATTGGATCATAAGGCCTCTAACCTCATCAGTGGATTAACCCATTTGGTGGACTGATAATTTGAATGGCCCAGACATGGTGGCACATGCCTGTAATCCCAGAGGCTCCTCCCAGGAGGATCTCAAGTTCAAAGCTAGCCTTAGCAAAAGCAAGGCACTAAGCAATTTAGTGAGATCGTGTCTTTAAATAAAATACAAAAGGGCTGGGGATGTGGCTCAGTGGTCGAGTGCCTCTGAGTTCAATCCCCAGTATCCCTCCACCCCAAAATAATAATAATTTGAATGGACTAGTGGGAGGAGGTGGAAAATATAGATAGGTGGGGCATGGTTAGAGGAAGTATGTCACTGGGGGGTGGTGTGACAATCAGCACTATCTCTTGTCCTGGCTTCTTCCTCTCTTTCTGCTTCCTGGTTTCCATAAGATGAATACCACGGCCATACCCTTCCACTGTGGTATTCTACCTCACCTCAGGCCCAAAGCAATGAGCCAGCCAACCACGGACTGAAACCTCTGAGATTGTGAGCCAAAGTAAATCTTTTCTACTCCAAGTTGTTTGTGTCTGATTTTTTGGTCCCAGGAATACATAAGCTAACACAATGTCCTTGTGTATTTGCACGTGTGTGTGTGTGTGTGTGTGTGAGTGTGCAAGCAGAGAGTAACACTAAAGCATAGTGACTCTTTCCCCTTTAGTGCAATGCTTGGGTGTGTGTGGTGCATTGGGCAGCGCTGAGGATCCCAGAGTAGCTGTAGCCCACGGAGTAAGCACGGCATCTGGTACTCCAGGCATTGGGAGTCATGCCTTCTGTACAGGGGCTTTGTGGGTGCAGAGCCACCACACGGTGACAAGCACACAGAGCAGAAAAGACAGAATCCTGAAACTGTAGATAACTGAGAAGTTCTACCTTATCTGAAGAAACTGAACGGATGATGTGGCATGAATTATAAGTCCAGGCTCTATGTGACGAGTACTTTGAAAATCCTTGAAACGTTTCACAGGTGAGGCCATTATCAGCCAAACTGGGGGTGGGATGCCCACGGCGGGGTGTAACCAATGTGTTGCATGCATGGGTTTCTAGAAAACAATTGTGATAGAAAAGATGTGAAAGCATACTTTGTTTATTCCACCTTTAAGCTTCTCTTTAATTCTTTGCACATAGATAAATTGCTTTAAGTGTGATACCAAATTTTATTTAGTTTTCTGAACTTTTGAGATCATCTCTAAAATTAAAAAGGAATATAAATATTAAATGTAGGACCAAGGATTTAAAAAAATATTTCAGCCATGCAATACACTGCTGCTGGGGTAAGTCTGCTGCACTATTCCAGCCCTAGTGAATAGTTAATGCCTTGAACTACTCCTATTACCACAGGTTGCCAGGCCACCAAATATCGAAGCCAATCCAGGATTTGTCCATACAAAAAATGGGTGCGTTCCCAGCTGAGCCGCTGTTAAGGAGGTTGTTCTGTATACAGCCAAGTAACAGAAATATTCATAAATATCATTTGCAAATGTAATAAGCAATGTAATAAATGGTTGTTTCCTTTCTCGTTAATTCTGTGTGCTCAATTAAAAGCTCTTCCTGTGCTGGCATGGTGTTGTGTGCAGACCAGCTGCTAGGAAGGCTGAGGCAGGAGGATTGCTTGAGCCCAGGAGTTTGGGGCCAGCGTGGGCAGAACAGTGAGACCCTGTCTTTTTTAAAAAAAAAAGAATGAAAGAAAGAGAAAAAAAGAAAGCCTTTCACATGATTTTTATAGCATTAAGGTTATCATTGCTACTTATACCATACTCACTTTCTGAAAATAAATTTAAACTATTTAAAATAGAATCCCAAATAACAAAACAAGTATAGAAGGCAAGCATATATGCTAAAATGAAGGACGCAGAGGGGAGTGAATACATTGGAAAGTGAGCAAAAACTTAGCTCTGAGCTTCCCTGCAGTCAGCACATCAGAGGGAACTTATCATATATTAAAAAGAATAACCCCTTGGGGCTGGGATTGTGGCTCAGCAGTAGAGCGCTTGCCTCGCATGTGGGAGGCACTGGGTGCGATCCTCAGCACCGCATATAAATAAATGAATAAATAAAGGTCAATCAATAACTAAAAAAAATTTTAAAAAAAGAATAACCCTGGTTCATAGGTTAAGATGTACCTTTTTCTGATATGTGGTAAATTGTGCTAAGGGACCTTAATTTAACATATAGTGACTCTGATAGCAATTTTACAAACCAAGGGCAGCTCTTTCACACGTAGCTTTTCCTTATACTGAGTCTCAATTAAAACAAAAGTAATTGTAATATTCAGCACTTCATTCTCCCCAGACTATAGAAAGAAACAAAGCAGTTTGTATATAAAGAAACAATTCATTGAATCACCTTCGTTAAACTATCATCTAAGGTGATGTTTGTAGGCATGCTATCACTAATTTTATTTTATTTGATTTTATTTTTTATTTTTGGGGTATTGGGAATTGAACTCAGGGGCACTCGACCACTGAACCACATTCCCAGCCCTATTTTGTATTTTATTTAGAGATGGGGTCTCACTGAGTTGCTTAGTGCCTCGTGCCTTTGCTGAGGCTGGTTTTGAACTCAAGATTCTCCTGCCTCAGCCTCCCACGCTGCTGAGATTACAGGCGTGTGCCACTGCGCCTGGCTATTATCACTAATTTTATGACAACGGTTTCTGTGTTGCAGTTTCACAAGTTATGAATCAGAAGCGGTTTTGGTCTCCATCTCCTCCTCTTAGAAGGGAAATTTGGAGACAGTAGATGGAAAGGAAGGAGGGGATGACACTGTACACCTTCACCGTTGAGTTGGGCTGCAAGGCACTGACTCTTGGCTGGAGGCCAGGCCTGTGAATGGATTAGGTGACTTGAGGCTGGTCTCTGTTGCCACAGCATGGCCTGAGCCCCAGTGGCCCAAGGATGCTGCCGCCTGTTCTGATGCCCTGTGTCGAAGTTTCCACCTGCTTTGCTGTGTTCCAGGATGGTGCCCTGCTATCAGCAGCCACCAGGAGCCCCCACATGCAGGGCTGCTGAGGAGAGTGGAGGCAAGAGCAAGGAGGCTGCTTCCTTAGCCCACAAGGTTTAGGTGACTGTTGTGTGTCTTGTGGGAAGAGAGTACGTGGCAGAGCGATGCCAGCACTCAGTGCCCTTCCGCATAAGGGGGGACATGCCATGAGCTGATCAAGGCTGTAAGTCTTTGTTTCCTCTCAATCTCATTATCACTAGGATCTAGCCTAAGAGATTAGGCATGCTAAGGAACCTAAAAAGCTAAAATCCAGGGTGGGGAGAAACCGAACTCATTTCTGGTGATCATCAAATTTGGTATACCCTAAAAATATTCCTCTATATTCTTTTTTTTACATTTTTTTAGTTGTAAATGGACACAATATCTTCATTTTATTTATTTATGTGGTGCTGAGGCTTGAACCCAGTGCCCCACACATGTGAAGCAAGCACTCTACCCCTGAGCCACAATCCCAGCCCTTCCTCACTATTCCTAATTCACATTTGGGGCTTTTAAATTTTCCAATTTATGTGGTGCACACCTGTAATTCTAGTGGCTGAGGCAGGAGGATCGCAAGTTCAAAGCCAGCCTCAGCAAAAGCGAGGTGCTAAGCAACTCAGTGAGACACTTCCTCTAGGTAAAATACAAAATAGGGCTGGGATGTGGCTCAGTGGTCGAGTGCCCCTGAGTTCAATTCCTGGTACCCTACCCCCAAATTTTCCAATTTATTTATCCATGAATGGCACCCACATATCCAGCCCAACCATTTAAATACCAATCCCTGTATCTGGATTTTTCTTCCATATAATTTACTTAATCTTTCACATGGTCTCATCAGATTTCTACCAAATCTCTTAATGTGGAAAATATGAAACACAAAGAGTAGAATACTGGGGACACTCCACTCCCTAAACAGAATATTAATATAGGCACAGACAAGAGATTTAAATGTCTTGAAATCAGTTGCTAGAGACAACCAAAAAGTTTTCTGCTGTAACTATACAAAGATAATAAAAGTTTAGATTCAAGAGCACATCCCCAGAAACATTTAAGATAACGTTTATCACTTTTTAAAAGGATATGGGTTACTGATCATTCTCTTTAAATCGACCTTCTCTTTGCAGTAAGGGCAGGTCTGCTTTTTACCGACGATACACCAACCTCGGATGCAGAATTCGTGAAAGCTGAAGCATATTGTTAGGGAAGCTACTGAATATTCATTGGCAATGTCTGGCTCTGGGTGACATGGAAATGATCCACCTTTAGAGGCCAGCAGTGGAGGACAAGCATGGCTGTCAGCCATGGATGGATTGTGCACATCACATCTGCAGGGTCTTCTCGAGGACAATGGTCCCAAGGACAGAGAGCTTGGCCCCGGGGGCGAGGGGCACATTAGCTTTCTGACCCTGGGGAATCTACTTAGCTTCTTGGCCTTCCCTTGATTCTGGTAAGAGTCCGATAAAGGATGTGAGGATGCTTGTGTAAGTGATGTCTTATGTGAACCTATTGTATTTCACTACCTTCTTTATTTTCCATTTCTCATGTGTTCCCCACAGCATCTCCCAATTCTACTTTTTTGTGCATTACTGGTTGTCTTCTATGCACTCAGCCTTGTCTTAGACACTTCGGCAAGTCTGAATTATTCATGACCATAAACTTACAGATATATCTTTTCTCCCCTCCGCCTTTTTTGGTGCCAGAGATTGAACCCAGGGCCTCACACATGCTAAGCATATGCTCTACCACTGAGCCATACCCCATTTCTAAACTTACAGATATTTTTATTGAGTTAAGTTTTTCTCAACTTTCTTTTATTACCGATAAGGAGACAATTATTTTTAATTGAATATAAACTCAATAATCTGAACTTCTCAGCCATTTACAAATTCATTTGTGTACATCATCCCAGAAAGTTGGACTCTTTGCCCCTAAAGCTGAGAGTGAACCTTGTGTTTTTGCACAGCACCAGGGACTTATTCTAATGTATCATAATTTTCTGTGTACACATGTCTTTCTTAGGCCACACCTTACTTGTGGGACTATGACCCACTCATTTCTGTGTCCCCAGCACCTCAAGCAGGTGCCCAAGAAATACTGTTTGAATATTTCAATGGCCCATTTAAAACCAATTATTTTTGAATAAAAGCATTTCCAGGTTCCCTAATATTGCAGATTTGGGCAAAATGGTTAACTATAGTGAGATACATCCCATTGATTTATTTACTTCTAAAATCACTGCTCCCAATGTGACCTTCTGGGCCAAGATTACATGGTCTTCTGCTACACTCTTACGTTAATAGCAATGATGTAGGAGGCCCCTCCCTATTAAGTGGAGGACCTCGGAGGAATAACCCCATGAGGGCCATGTACATAATTCCTCAATACTAGATTTCTATGAAACTCAGAGTTTCCAATACTTTATGTTCTTGGAATTGGGGACATTTTTGCAATATGCTTGGATTAACCAAATGCTGTATTACAAGAAAAATTTCAAACCCAAATCCACATAGCTCTTCATTTAAAAGGGATGGAGTAAAGGTCTCATCTTTCAGATGGGTGTGGAGTTCAGGGGTCACAGAGCCAGTACCAAAATGTCCACTTTTTCTTAACATGCCCTTTCATCTCCAAAATCTTCATCCTGAAAAACCTGCTCATTGGCAGACTGGCATGGAGCGATACTCAGATAATCCCTGCTTATTAATATGACTCATGGTTGCCTACTCCTCACTAATATGACTCATGCTAAAATGGGCCATTAAAAATACTCCCTGCAAGCAAATTTAAAGGTGACTACATTTTAGATTACATATACACACATGTACCACAATCTCTAAGGGCTTTTAAAGGTGGAAAGAGAAAATATTTCCACTTGTAAATGGAAGAAGGGGCTCTGTTCCAACATTTGAAAAGTAAATCATATTTAAAACTAAGGCCAGACTTGGAAAATTTTGACTTAGAATGATAGTTTTTTGGGAAAGGTATCATACTGAAAAACCACTATAGAATTCCATATGGGATATCTTTGTGTTCCTTCCCTTAAAATTTTAAGGCTTAAATGTTGGAGAAAAGGCTCCTATTACATTTGAGATGCATTTGGACCAGGTTTTTGATTCTGTTCTCCGGACTGAATAAGTGGAAACTGTCCAGATTAAACAGAACTGAATCACGGGCCCTGCACATCGAAGGCATTAGGTATTAATGACTGAATTAGGTGGGTGTCAGCAGTAAAAGACAGCTGGTGTAACCATCTCATGATGCCAGAGCTTTGATCTGACTGGGTATACAAAAATAATGTTATAAAATTGATACTGTTTTGTAAAATAAAGATAAATGATGCCTTTTTATTTAGGAACAAATTAAAATACGGACTGTCGGCCAACCCAAACATAACTTGGATATCCATAGTTATATGCTTGAACAGCCCATGCTTTGTTTTGGGGTCTTGATGCCATCATTTTTCAATACACTGAGGCCCTTTTCAGGGGTGCTTAGAGTTCCCAGAGAATGCTGGTTTCCAGGTCTGGCTTGTCTGATACCTCCCACATCAAATTCCTCAGTCAACAGAGAGTTGTTGGAGGAAGAACCCATAAGCAGAGGAATCAAATGATTAAAGAACAATGTCATATTTTGGTCCTTCCTTTTGTAATCTAAGGTGTCCTGCTGCTTGTGGCATTATTATTTTAAGACTTCTTCCCAAAAAGCTGATAAGGGATCTTGGTTTTCTCACTTGGCCACCTCTACAAGTCCTGTTTCTATAAGGGAGTTCCTAGGATTTTCTCTAGGCAAAGCACACTTTAGATTTCTTGGTCCACCAAGATTGAGACACCAGGTTGGGTGTGATGGCACATGCCTGTAATCCCAGTGGCTCAGGAGGCTGAGGCAGGAGGATAGCAGGTTCAAAGCCAGCCTCAGCTACTACTCAAGGCCCTAAGCAACTTAGTAAGATCCTGTCTCAAAACAACCAAAAACAAAAAAAGGGCTGGGGATGTGGCTCAGTGGTTAAGCAACTCTGGGTTCAATCCCTGGTTAAAACAAAACAAAACAAAGATTTAGACACCAGGCTCCTCCTGAATAGTCTTGAGTTCTTCCCTACACCTGACACTTAACTGTTTTTCTTGTTGTTTTTTGTTTTTTAGTTTGTTTTGTTTTTGGTGCTGGGGATGGAACCCAGGGCCTCATGCATGCTAATCATGTGATCTATGCCTAAGCTATACCTCCAGCCCTTACATTTTACTCTTTTTCTCACCCTTAATCCCCTTCTTTCCCTAGTCCGTGGTTATGTGCTCACTTGGGGATTCTACCAGCTTCCGCAGGCAGCATCCTGCTCAAGTGCTGCAGGCTTTCTGGCCATGTGGTATTAAGAGTGCTCTTTAAAAAGAAAATTGCAAGCCTGTAATCCCAGCACTTAGGGAGGTTGAGACAGGAGAATTGCGAGTTCAAAACCAGCCTCAGCAATGGCGAGGCGCTAAGCAACTCAGTGAGACCCTGTCTCTACATAAAACACAAAATAAGGCTGGGGATGTGGCTCAGTGGTCGAGTGCCCCTGAGGTCAATCTCCAGTACCAAAAAAAAAAAAAATTGCTGGCTAGGCATGGTGGTACACATCTGTGATCCAAGTGACTCAGGAGGCTGAGGCAGTATTGCAAGTTCAAGGCCAGACTCTGCAACTTAGTGAGACCTTGTGTCAAAATAAAAATAAAAGGGCTAGGGATATAGCTCAATGGTAAAGCACCCTGGGTTCAATCCTTAGTACCACCACCACAAAAAAAAAAAAAAAAAAAAAAAGAAATTGCTGGAGTTCATTTTAATTGGCAGTTCATTATACAGCAGAGATTATCAGAAAGCCTCCAAAGACTGGGCTGGAGGACAGAGGTCTGGGATTTGGAGATGGAAGCTAAGCAAGACAGAAGAGATAGGGACAGGAGGAGGAGAAGGAGGGGAAGACAAAGACCTGAGGAAGGAGCAAGGCCACGGATGCCCAAGGGAAGGATACATGTGATTACATGACAGCTGGTAGGTGTTCTCAATGAGTCCCTCTTCATCGAGCTCCACGATGATCCTCTGCCCACAGACGGCACAGGTATCGTCAGCCAAGCTCCTTGTGGGCATCCCGCTGACGCTGTAGAACTGTTGGGGAAAAAACAGAGCACTGCTGGACATGAGAGCAGCCGCCACTGACCACAGGGCGGCCACGGCCAGGTGCTGGGACAGGCAGCCCTTGGTGCACGGAGTCTTCACTGCTTCTGAGTTGGTTGAGAATTTGACATCTTCTCCTGTGGGGACCAGGCTGCAGAGGAATTGATGTTGCCAGGTGGACCCTTGAATCCCAAGTGAGCCCAAAGTGCATCATTCATTACCTGTAACCACCCTTTGAACCTTGGCATTTAGGAATCCCTTGAAATGAATCGCTTTTATCCAGAGTGGTAGTTCAGAATCATAAGGGAAGCCTTTGGTTTACCCTTCAACTGGCCCTACTCTTTATTCTCCTGAAGATTCTGTTTCAGAGATCTGGAGAAAATCTCAGCATCTTTTTTTTTTCCTCCCTAATTCCCATGTTCTGATTGGCAGCACACAGACTATTTGCCACAATTCTAACTTGGGATACTGCGTCTTCGAGTGCTGTGGATGAGAAGTGGTTCTCAGCATTGGTAGTACATTCGAGTTTCTAGGAAGTACTTTTTTAAAGAAATAAAATATTTTATAATAGTTTCATACTTAAAGAAAACAGCACAAACATGGCACAGACTACCCCTGTGTCACAAACTCCGTTTCCTTTAGAGTATTTATTAAATCAGTAAAATAAATACTGATTTATTTTAAGGAATTGGCCCAGATGTTTGTGAGGATTGGTACCTCAGAAACCTGTAGGGAAGGCTATCTGGCTGGAGACCCTGGTAAGAGTTGGTGCTGCTGTCTTGAGGCAGGATTCCTTCTTCCCTAGAAGTCAGATTTTGTTTTTTAGGCCTTTAATTGATTGGATGAGGTCCACCCACATTATCAAGGGTAACCTCCTTCCCTTAAAGTCAGTTGATTATAGGAGTTAATCATATGCACAACATACCTTCATAGCAACGTCTAGACCAGTGTCTAACAAACAAATGGGCACCATGGCCTAGGTAAATGAACACATAAAGTTTAACCATCACAACCTCCATCAGCAACATCCGTTATGTGGAACTATTTATTCCTCATGGATTTATCTAGACTCCATGTATTTATTTATTTGATCACCTGTTTACATGAATATGGTCATATGGCTGTTGATTTTATACTTGGCTTTGGTATCTTTGGATCTGGAATGTCCTCCCAAGGCTCATGTGTTGAAGGCTTGGTTCCCAATGCAGCAATGCTTACAGGTGTCAGGAACTATTTGGATCATTGGAGTTCTGGCCTCATCAGTGCATTAATCCATTTGACAGATGTTTTAGTCAGTTTTTTTGGTCACTCTGACAATTTAGATGAGGAAAAGTTTGAGACTCTTGGCTTCAGAGGTTCAGTCCATGGTCGGCTGACTTCATAGCTTTGGGCCTGAGGTGTGGCAAAACACCATGGTGAAAGAGTGTATGGACGAATGTGGCTTAAGACATGGTAGCTGGGAAGCAGAGAGAGAGAGGGACAAAATATAAACCCCAAAGTCACATCCCCAGTGTTTTAGTCAGATTTTCCACTGCTGTGGCTAATGGATCTGACCAGAACAATTTTAAAGGAGGAAAAGTTTTATTTGAGGGCTCATGGTTTCAGAGATCTTAGTCCATAGAAGGCCAGCTCCATTCCTTGGGACTTGATGTGAGGCAGAACAACACGGCATAAGAGTGTGGCAGAGGGAACCAGCTCACATGGTGATCAGAAAGCAGAGAAGAGAATCCACTTGCCAGATAGAAATATATACCCAAAGCCACACCCAAGTCCCACCTCCTCCAGCCACACCCTACCGCTTCAGTTGCCACTCAGTTAATCCCTATCAGGCGATTAAATCACTGCTTGGGTTAAAACACAACCCAATCATTTTTCCTCTGAACTTTCTTGCACTGAGCTTTTGGGGGCCACCTCACATCCAAACCATAACACCCAGAGACCTACTTCCTCTGGTCACATCCTACCTGCCTACAGTTAATCTATCAGTAGATTGATCCACTGATTAGGTTATAGTTCACTTTTTTTCTTTTTGGGTACCAGGGAGTGAACTCAAGACGCTCGACTACTGAGCCACATCTCCAGCCCTATTTTATATTTTATTTAGAGACAGGGTCTCACTGAGTTGCTTAGCACCTTGTTTTTGCTGAGGCTGGCTTTAAAACCCGAGAGCCTCTTGCTTCATCTTCCCGAGTGTGGGCCGCTGGGTCTGGCTAGGTTACAGGTCGGTTAATCTAATCACTTAACCTTTAAAAATTCTTGCATTGTCTCATATATGAGCTTCTGGGGGATGAGTCACATCTATACTGTAACAGTGGATTACTAATTTGAATGCACTACTGGGTGGTGGTGGAAACTGCAGGCAGGATGGGCATAGTTGGAGGAAGTCAGTCACTGGGGGCATGCCCTTGGGGATTATATCTTGTCAGTGGCCCCTTCCCCCTGCTCTCTCGGTTGCCATGGGCTGAGCAGCTTTCTTCCACCACACCGTTCCACCACAGTATCTGCTTAACCTTAGGCCCAAAGCAATGGAGCCAGCTAACCACGGACTGAAACTTCTGAAACGATGAGACAGAATAAACTCGTCCTCCTTTAAGTAATTTTATCAGGTATTTTTGTCACAGTGATGAAAAGCTGACTGACAGTGTCATAACCCAGCACGGCTACAATTTTGTTGCTCAACTTCCAGTTTTGGCTACTGGGAGCTTTTCTCATTTGCTCCTGTGGTTCTTTGACATCTCCATCCTTTGGGGTTTTTTTAGTCTTGTGTATAGCATGGCCTTACTTTCTAGAACTACAGGATGCTCCAGGCTCTTGTTCATATATATAATGAAGTCATTGTTCAGATCTATAATTCATATATGTATACACATATATATACATACACATACATATATCTGCATCCATGTTAAGCTAAACAGGAATTCATACCAATATCTTTAATTCATTCTAATTCATTACTATACAGATCATTCTGGTCTCTTCTCTTTGCTTGGCTGGAATCTCTCATGAGACCGTGAGAAACCTAGTTTCCATTATCAGCCATCCACTTACAGGTTCGGTTTCAGAATACATGAATAGTAATATCAAAATTGTTAATCCACAGTCCGAAGGCAATGACTTTATTAACTAGAGGACAGTGCTTATGCACAATTCCTTTTGCTTTTAGTCTTATAATCTGCATGCATTTCAGTTACTTGCGATAACACATTCTGTCCCCCTTTGTGTAATGCAGTTAGATTCTTTTGTCACAGTCTACCTTTTACCCTGGGTTTCTCTGGCCTCTGATATAATTTTTAAATTTTGCACGCATAAAGGTTCATCTTTTCTGTGACATAGTTTTATGGGTTTTGAAATATGCATAGTGTCATGCATTCACCATTCTAGTATCAAACAGAAGTTTTCCACTACTATAAAAAAAATTCCCTGTGCCTCACCTATTAAACCCTGCTTCTTCTCTAAGGCCTTGGCAACCACTGATGTGTTTAGCAGCTCTATAGTTGTTCCTCTTCCAAAATGTCCTATAAACAGAATCATACAGCATGGAGCCTTTTTGGACATGCTCCTCTCCCTCAGCAATATGCATTTAAGATTCATCTCCGTTTTTGGATGGCTTAATAGTTCATTCCTTTTTCTAAGGAGTCTTTTAAAACAAAGCAGATGCATTGGCTTCACTCCCAGAGATTCCGACTTAATTGATCTGCTGTGGGAAGAGTGATTGCTCCCCCTTCGCTTCTTCCTTACCTCAGCCCCAAGCAGTCCCCATTCATCCAAGTCATTGGTGGCTATACCCATGGCTTGGGATAGTGGCTTTTATACATGTAGTAACTGGAATGAAGATGACAGAGGATGACAAGATGTTGAGGACCAGAGGTGTGAGATCAGGTGAGAAATCTACAGAAAGTTGGTGCTTAACTACTTGGTTGTCTCACTCCGTGAAGTCTCCCCTTGGTCCACTGGAGAATGGAGCGCATACACCCCTTCTCTGCCTCTCCTATTCATAAACAAGCACAAGAGGCTTTGGGAATTGTCATAGGGGCGTGACTTCTGGTTTTTGTTGGAAATGAGAATGAACATGTTCCTCCTGGGCTCACCTTGAACCTTATAGGAAAGGCAGTTGTCCCCCAGATAACACTTGGCAGAGGGATTCCCAAGGTCATGAAGTGCACCAGGGAAGTTGGGTTGCAAGCTCTAAAGGAGGATGTGATAGAGCTTTTGATGCAGCAGAAGGACAAATAGGGTGAAGAAAAAGTTGAGGTCATGTCTATTTATGTTCTGCCCCACAAACGGAAAGAGGACAGTCACAAAGTCCACTCTCCTCTTGCTATATATGTGAATTTTTCCATTTCATATCTGGCTGTGTGCCCAGAGACATGTAGAGGACAGGATGTGGAATACCTGAAACCTGGAGCCCTTTGTTTGTAAGTGTTTAGAGATGTGCATGTGCCAGACACAGAAGAATGTTCCTAAGATTTGAATCTGGAATCCATCTAACCAGAAAGTATATCCATGCTGAATTTCAATTTTCAAAGAATTTGGAAAAAAACCCTACAGCTATTTGAGATGTAAAACAATTTCTAGTCACCAATTACAATGCACAGTCAGAACACATTTAGCACATTTTTCTATCTTCTATTTTTTCAGCTGCTGTGCAATGATAACCAATCTTTATGATAAGTATTACCCTAAGTTATTGTTGAGTGTGAAGTGTTTTATGTAGAAGCAAATGTGATTTATTTTTCAAGGATGGGGATCAAATCCTGAACCTTAAGCTGATAGGCAAGTGCTCTACTACTGAGCTATTTTCCAGTCCCTCAAATCAGATTTTTATTTGCATTAGTTTTTTTTTTTTCCAGGCAGAGATACAGGTTTTTTTGTTTGTTTGTTTGTTTGAGGGATGGAACCCAGGGTTGCTTAACCACTGGATCACATCCCTAGCCCTCCTTTTGTTTTATTTTGAGACAAGATCTAAGTCCTTAGGGTCTCACTGTGTTGCTGAGAATGGTCTCAAATTTGCAATCCTCCCGTCTTGGCCCCCCAAGTTGCAAGAATTATAGGTGTGTGCCATTGTACCCAGCAGGTTGATCTTTTATTAATCATTTTAATGTTGCCAACTAATGTATGCTCGGTATGATGACTCAAATTGTCAGCATACTTTAGAAGATGCCTTATCCCTCAACCATTCTGTATATAAAATGTACTTTCTAATTAATTAAAAAAGAAATATTTTTGATGCAAGGAGAATCCAGGGAACAATAAGGTTGGAATAATCAAAATAGAACCAAAATAAATGATGCAAATATATAAGATGAGACCATTTCTCTTTCTGTCATAAATGGTTTCAAACAATGAAAGCAATACTTACCCCTATAGTAGAAGCCATGTAATCTGAGCAAATCTCGGCAAAGTCTCTCCCCATTACCCCATAGTAAAGGCCATAGAACAAAGATACAATGCCAAAATCCATGGAATCTCTAGCTTTGATTCTGTTGAAAACAGTAAAAGGAAATAATGAAATGGCCTTGGGGGAACAGAGGAAGGCTGGAACTTGGAAAAAATATCTCCTGCCATAGTATGTAAAAAGAGCCCTGTGGATATATACTTTTTCATTTATTTATTTAGTTTTTCTTCCTTCAAATGAAGATTTTTAAATTCTCTAAATTTCTTTCCAACTGTACCACTCAGTGCCAATAGACAAAGGAATTCTCGAGTAGTCCCCTTTATTCTTAGGTGGTATGTTCTAAGGTCACCAGTAGATGCATGGAATCTGGGCTAGTACTGAACTTGATATACACTATTTTTTCCCACACACATCCTTAAGATAAAGTTTAATTTACAAATCAGGCACAGTAAGAAGTTTACAACTGATAATAGAATGATTGAAACAATCTACTGTAATAAGTTTGTGCTTTGAGGTCATTATTAAATAAAAGAAGGATTATTTGAATACAAGTACAATGACATCATGACAGAGATCTGGTAATTACGTTAACTACTAAGTGACTGATGTGAAGATAGCATATATAGCATGGATACACTACACAAAGGGGTGTTTTACATCCTGAGTGGGATGGAGTGGGATGGTACAACACTTCATCAGGCTACTTAGAACAGTGCACAATTTGAAATTATTAATTTCACAATTTTTCCATTTAATATGTAGGATTATGGTAGGCTACAGGTAACTGAAATCAAAGAAGGTGAAACCACAGGTCAAGGGCTACTACTAGAGTCTTTAAATGTTTCTTAGGTTTTCGGTGCTTAGATAAGCCCATTCTAACCAGTAGTCTCAAGGTTGGTTGAATGTAGAAAAATCTCCATCTCTAGGCCACACTCTAGCTCAATTACATCAGAATCTCTGGGAATGGGACCTGTGCAGCAATGATTTTTAAAGCTCCCGTGTACCAGGTGATATAAATGGGCAGCTAATGTTAGCAAACATTAGAGATATGGTTCTCAGCATGAAACAGATTAGAATCACCTGGGGAAATCTAAAAATATACTGGTGCATGAATGGGCCCACCAGGAGGACTCCAGCTTCATTGGTCTGGGTGGGGTCTGGACAGTACTAGTTTTCAAGATCCTGTCAGGTGACTCTATGGTACAGGAAGGGTATAGCACTTATATTCTCAGAGTGCCTTCATATATTTTTTTCTTACCTAAAAAATGTTTTAGATATTATTCTCACTTTGCATGTGAAAACGTGACTTAGGAAAAAAATTATTTGCTTCACATGACAATTGGTACATAACAAAGCTAAGAATTAAGCTCAGATTTTGAGATCCTTGGTTCTTATGCCATTGTTGATACATATTAATGACAAAAAATTTTTTTCCTGCAAGTTGAATCATATTTCAAATATACTAGGATTCTCTGTGATAAGGCCCCTCCTTTTCTAAAATATTTTTTAGTTGTATATGGATTCAGTGCATTTATTTGTTTTTATGTGGTGCTAGGATTGAACCCAGTGCCTCACACAGGCCAGGCAAGTGCTCTCCCACTGAGCTACAACTCTAGCCTAATGCCTCTCCTTTTTAAAGGGAAAGATCTCTTTTAAAAAGTGAATCATTAGCCTTTATTAATTTAACTGATGAATCTTAATCCTTGCACATTTGCTTTGTAAGATTTGTAAGACAATCTCCAATGCCTGGGTGGCCTGCTGGGATTCACTGGAGACAGAATAGAACATGGAGCAGCATTGGGTGGTCTGTGTCTGGAATCCCTTTTTGATTGCTTTTGTGCTCTGTTAATTTAAGGAGAACATGGTAAAAGCAGGGAGATTTAAGAGATACAGATCTTTTTTGGGGGGGTTGTGAACCGGGATTTCCAACACAGGCAATGGTTCATCCTTTCAGGATTTGCCTGGGTGTATTGAGGATTAGGAAAGTGCAGGGGTAAAGACATCTTCCCTCCACCTGCAGGACAGTTTGGATTTAAAAGCTTATTGATAAAAAGTATAGTAACAAACCTGTGGCTCATAAAGAAGAATCTTTTTTTTTTTTTTTTTTTTGGTACCAGGGATTGAAGTCAGGGGCACTCGACCTCTGAGCCACATCCCCAGCCCTATTTTGTTTTATGTAGAGACAGGGTCTCACTGAGTTGCTTAGCATCTCGCCATTGCTTAGGTTGGCTTTGAACTTGCGATTCTCCTGTCTCAACCTCCCAAAGTGCAGGGATTACAGACGTGCGCCACCACGCCCGGCTAGAATCTTAATACAATGATAACAATCACTAGCAGTGAAAAAAAAATAGCTCCCTCCCAATCTGAAGAGTTCAATTCTTGCTATGCCTTATTGTAGGAGAGTTTATGGATAACGATCTTAAGATCTTATGAAGCAACAGTCTTGGTACAACTATAGTCTCAAGTGATTTAATGAAAATCCTTAGGAATATTTTTACATTCACAAAAATAAAGCATTATAGATGCATGCTAAAAAGATGTGTCTTTCTGAACTGTCTTAAACTATCAATAATAGATCTGTACAATTACTTTCAGATTTTTTCTTCTATAATGCTAGGAAGACCCTTTCAGGAGGTTACATAAAACACTTGTAAACTGTCTTTAAAAAAGGAGTTTTTCCTATAACAATGCAGGGTTGTTTTCCATCCAGCTCCCTTTTTTATTTTATGAGTCAAAGGTTGCTGATCTCTGCTTTTTAATTTCTGCTATGATCCTAGAGACTCAGATAACTTCAGTGTGAGAGATGTTCTGGGGAATTTTTACTGAGCAGCTTTCATAGCTGGGTGCTAGCTACTAGGTCTCAGTTGCAGAATGAAAGCTGAGCCCATGGCTGCAGCTCTGCCTGTGCGAATCTCATCACAGCACAGTTCAACAAGCACCTTCCAAAAGGGGCACAGATGTGAGTCACAGACGACATTATCCCAGTTTCCTTTATTTCTCATAAGCTTTTCTCTTCTGTTATTCCTTTACTTCTGCTTGTTTCTAAATACCCACTTCTCTCCTTTTTCAGCTGTTCCCCCAAAAAGAGATTTCATGATAGCAACAACATCCTGGTATATTTCCATTGGAGACCAGCACTGTCTAGTAGAAATATAGCTATGAGCATACATAATGATATTTCAATTAGGGACCTCATGGATCATGGTGGCTCCATAAGATTATATCATCTAGTGACATGGTGGCTGACTTAGTTTGTGTAAATACACTGTGTGAGGGTTGCACAATGACACAATTGCCTAACACATTTCTCAAAACATTCCCATCATTAAGTGATAGATATACAACTCCAATTTTAAATATCTGGGTGTCCATATTAAAAAAGTGAAAAAAAAACAGATGAAATTTGTTCCACCTGTATTTAAAGTACTATCATTCCAATATGTATCCAATAAAAAATTTTTCATACTATTTTGAAATCCTGTATGTATTTTACACTTAATGATGCATTTTATTTCATCTTTAAAATGCTTAATGGTCACATGGCTACCATATTGGCCAGTAAAGTTATAAAGGTTTTAAGGAAGATGTATGAAGGTGGTCTGGACAGAGGAGAACCTTGTAGTTCAATAAAGATTATTCTATAACCACTGGAGACCCACTTTCAAGAGCAATGTTTTAAATTTGTAGGTCAAGTATATAGATTCTCTTTAAAGATCCTAATTAAAATTTTGTTTTGTTTTGAAGAGTGCTCCTTTCTTGCTTTTCTAGAGATTCCCCTGATAATAAGGTGATGTGTGAATATCTACTATAAAAATTCTGTGTCTAGAACATGACAGGTCCAGATGCTTCCAGATGAGAGGACGTGGTCAGCTACTGTTTCAAGTGAGTGTTGGAGATAGCCATGTCCTAAAGTTGGAGACACTTACTTGAAAAATAAGTTGAATCCACACATTGTAAACATGATAGCCAAGTAACCCACAACGCCAAATGCATAGCTGAGTTTATAGATAAGAAGAAACCATTTGTAGACCAATCTGTGAATGAAAAATAGGGAGAAACATGGAAAGTAACATAAAGTACTTTATCTTTTTCAAACATTGTTACAAATCAACTTCTAGTTTCCAGCATTTGATGTAGTACACACTATACAGAACATAAGTATAGAAGTATACACATGTAAATATACTTGTGTGTGTGTCACACACACACACACACACACACAGAAGAGAGTTCAAGGATAATCTACAGTTTTGGGGCTGAGGTTGTAGCTCAGTGGTAGAGCACTTGCTAGCACATGTGAGGCATTGGGTTCAATCCTCAGCACCACATAAAAATAAATAAATAAAACAAAGGTATTGTGTCTACCTACAACTAAAAATATTTTTTCAAAAAGAATAATCTACAGTTTTAATCTAATAGCAGCAAGTAGATAAATGCTGCTATCATGCTCATGTGTTTCTTAGTATAAACATTTTAGTTTCTTTATGTCCCTTATACTACCAAAAGCATTATACAGATTTAATGTGATTTCAATTAAAATCCCAACAACAGTTCTCATAGAAATAGAAAAATCAATCATGAAATTCATTTGGAATAACAGGAGACCCAGAATAGCCAAAGCAATCTAATAGCAAGAAGAGTGAAGCAGGAGGCATCACAATACCAGACCTTAAACTATACTACAGAGCAATAATAACAAAAACAGCACGATATTGGCACCATAATGGACATGTAGACCAATGGTACAGAATAGAAGACACAGAGACAAACCCACATAAATACAGTTATCTCATACTAGACAAAAGTGCTGAAATCATACATTGGAGAAAAGATAGCCTCTTCAACAAATGATGCTGGGAAAACTGGAAATTCATACGCAGCAAAATGAAACTAAACCCCTATTTTTCACCATGTACAAAACTCAAAAGTGGATCAAGGACCTAGGAATTAGACCAGAGACCCTGTGCCTAATAGAAAAAAAAAGTAAGCCCAAAT
>CM053408.1:24952209-24967538 GCA_028644305.1 Xerus rutilus
AGACAAAAGTGCTGAAATCATACATTGGAGAAAAGATAGCCTCTTCAACAAATGATGCTGGGAAAACTGGAAATTCATACGCAGCAAAATGAAACTAAACCCCTATTTTTCACCATGTACAAAACTCAAAAGTGGATCAAGGACCTAGGAATTAGACCAGAGACCCTGTGCCTAATAGAAAAAAAAAGTAAGCCCAAATGTTCATCATGTCGGATTAGGTCCTGACTTCCTTAACAAGACTCCTAAAGCACAAGAAATAAAATAAAGAATCAATAAATGTGATGGATTCAGACTAAAAAGCTTCTCAGCAAAGGAAACAATCAATAATGTGAAGGGAGAGCCTACACAGTGGGAAAATATCTTTTCCACACACACATCAGATAGAGAACTAACCTCTAGGAGTATAAAGAACTCAAAAAACTTAACACCAAAAAACCAAATAACTAATCAATAAATGGGCTAAGGAACTGAATAGACACTTCTCAGAAGACACACTATCAACAAATATATGAAAAAATGTTCAACATCTGTAGTAATTAGAGAAATGCAAATAAAAACTACTCTAAGATTTCATCTCACCCCAGTCGGAATGGTAACTATCAAGAATACAAGCAACAAGTATTGGTGAGGATGTGGAGGGAAAGGCACGCTCATACATTGCTGGGACTGCAAATTGGTGCAAGCAATCTGGAAAGCAGTATGGAGATTCCTTAGAAAACTTGGAATGGAACCACCATTTGACCCAGCTATCCCACTCCTTGGTCTATACCCAAAGGACTTAAAACCAGCATACTACAGTGACACAGCCACTTCAATGTTTGTAGCAGCACAATTCACAATAGCTAAACTGTGGAACCAACCTAGATACCCTTCAACAGATGAATGGATAAAGAAACTGTGGTATATATGCACAATGGAATATTACTCAGCATTAAAAGAGAATAAAATGATAGCATTTGTAGGTAAATGGATGGAGTTAGAGAATATCATGCTAAGTGAAGTAAGCCAATCCCAAAAAACCAAAGGCCAAATGTTTTCTCTAATAAATAGATGCTGATCCATAATGGGGGGTGAGGGGCATGGGAAGAATGGAGGAACTTTGGATAGGGCAAAGGCGAGTGTGGGGAGGAGAGGGCATGAGGGTAGGGCAAATGGTTCAATGATACGGACATCATTACCCTAGGCACTTGTATGACTGCACGAACAGTGTGTCTCTACATCATGTTCAATCAGAGAAATGAAAAGTTGTGCTCCATCTGTGTTCAATGAATTGTACTATATTCTACTGTCATATATAACTAATTAGAACACTAAAAAAGAATAATCAACAGTTTCAATCTAACAGCAGCAAGTAGATAGATAAATGCTGCTATCATGCTCATGTGTTTCTTTGTATAAACGGTTTCTCTGTGTCCCTCATGCAATAATGACCTTCAGGAAATATCCCTACCTGGGGCCCTGCCTTCCCCTCCCCACTCATGTGGCTAAAGGCTTAGTTTAGAGTGGTACTGGCAGGAGTGCTCTGGAGGCAAGCAAAGTGAAAACGAGAGAAGCCCAGCGAGGAGAGCTCCCCTCCAGTAGCCCGTTTCCCTGCTGCGGTGCTGCCCTTGGATCCCCAGCCCAGTCATGGGCCCAGCCCCCTTTCCTCACCCAGAGTCCCTCTTGTGGCCCTAGGGAAGAAATCCCAAGAGCACTGCAGCCTTGCCTTCTGCTGTAGAGATAGGTCCGGTGTGAAGCCCACCATCCACCAGGATGCCCCCGAGGCCACCGCTCTTTTCACAGGGTCTAGTTGGAGGTGGGAGAGAAAGAAAGCCGGAAGGAGCCCTGCTCCCTGCCTGTTTCCTTCTTCCCCGACTGTACAAGCCTTTAGAGAAACAACGGCAAAGCCTAGAAGGCTGAGGGAAGATGTTGAGAGTCCAGTTCGGCTCCTGGCGGGCCATGGCAGAAGGGCTAAGCCCACAGGAGCAAGGAATGGTGGAAGCAGTAGGGGACTCGTCTTTGGTGCCTGAAGACAATAAAGGGGTGGCTGGAACATTGCTCACAAGGATGAACTGCGGCAGGTTTGCTTGGCACATCTGTGTGAAGCCCTTTTCCCCGCCCTTCACCCAACATCAAAATCACATTCAGAATCCCACTTGAAGCTGGGCGCCGTGGCGCATGCCTGTAATCCCAGCACTTAGGGAGGCTGAGACAGGAGAATCGCGAGTTCAAAGCCAGCCTCAGCAACGGCGAGGTGCTAAGCAACTCAGTGAGACCCTGTCTCTACATAAAGCACAAAATAGGGCTGGGGATGTGGCTCAGTGGTTGAGTGCCCCTGAGTTCAATCACCAGCACCAAAATAAATAATAAAAAAAAAAAAGTTAAAAAAAAAAAAAAGAATCCCACTTGAGATTTCGCCCCATCTTCTGGCCTCTGAGACTCTGACTTTCCCAGTTCACTCCCTATTGGAGCCAATGCACCAAATGCGTAAGCTCTACGATGTTACTGTTGCAAGTTTTCATTGTGGTTTTAAAAAAGATGCTTTGTTTCATCGAATGCCAGTGAGACCGGCCTTTCTGTACCATTCTGGTTTCATGGGGCTTGTGGGCCAACCTGAGAAACAAGTTGTCATTTACATCATTTCTGCGGTGAAATGCTTTCTCCATTTCAAGAAACCGACACCTACGGGCCATGCAAGCTGGCACTTCCTCCCTGGGTGTACTCCTGTCCTGTGGGAGCAGCAGGCCATGGTGGACTCTGTGGAGCCAGGTACTTGTAAGGCTGCACTGGTACTGTGAGGTGGGGCAGGCCAGAGAGGGCTTTTGAGGTCTTTCTGCCACAGTGACAATTGAGCCACAGGTTCTTTGGATTTGCTTGTGTTGAGCAGTTGGGATCACTGCTCAGCACAGCCAGATCAAGGTGGGAGTTTGTTGCTAAAAGAGGTGAGGGTGGGGAAGTGGGCAAGCTCAGAGGGGTCCTCCCACATGGCTGCCACGGCCAGCCAGCACCAGAGGCTGTGCTCCTTGTACCCACATGTACTCCGCACACCCTGTGCCTGCCTTGAGGGGCCTCTCTCAAAGTTGTGCCAGCGTGGGAGAGGTTCCAGGACTAACAACTTTTGAATTGCAAGGTCCATCTGTGCTGCCGAGTAGTCTGTTGATTTAATGAAGCCACAGCCTGCTGCTGGGAGCAGGAGCTTTGCCGTTGAGTAGTCTTTGGTTGACCCTGGGCTCGCTGCTCATCGCTTATGGGCTTTGCTTGACTTACTTGCATTTCTTCTTGTGACTGTCTCATTTGTAAAGGAAGGCCGATGTGCTACCAGCTCTTGACATCCTACTGAAGATGATGATGATGATATAGTGAGATGATGGATCAGTGTTTAGAAGATGTCAGATGAATGGATAAATAAAATATGGTACATATACAATGGAATATTACTCAGCCTCAAAGAAGAATGAAATGATGGCATTTGCCAGTAAATGGATGGAGCCGGGGAATATCATGCTAAGCAAAATAAGCCAATCCCAAAAAATCAAAGGCCAAATGTTTTCTCTGATATGCAGATGCTAATTCACGATAAGTCAGAGAGGCTAGGGAAGAACAGCATTACTTTGGGATTAGGCGGAAGGGAGTGAAGGGAGGGAGGAAGGATAGTAGAAAGAATTGGACATTATTACTCTATATGCACATATAGCTACACAACTGGTGTGATTCTCTATCATGTACAACCAGAAGAATGAGAAGTTATATTCCATTTACGTATTATGTGTCAAAGCACATTCTACTCTCATGCCTAACTAATTTGAACTTAAATGTAACAAGTGTTTTTTTAAAAAAAAGACCTGATGCATGCTAGGCATGGTGGTGAATGCCTGTAATCCCAGTGGCTCTGGAGGCTGAGGCAGGAGGATCGCAAGTTCAAGGCCAGCCTCAGCAACTAAGCAAGGCCCTATGCACTTACTGAGACCCTGGCTCAAAAGAAAAAATAAAAAGGATTGAGATGTGGCTCAGTGGTTAATCACCCTGGGTTCAGTCTCTAGTACAAAAAAAAAATGGCCCATGCATATTAATAAGCTCAATATTAATGCTCAATATACTTCATCATTATTATGGATGTGTTAGATTGTCCACACCCCAGTCTTCCTGCTTGTTGGGATACAAGTTTCCAGGAATGGTAGAGTCCAGAACCTCCTCACTACTCAAACTTACACCTCTGAAGCTATTAAGCAATTGTGTTACTGGAGGCCAAGTAGCATCCAAATGAGAGCTTGGCCTTGGGTTACAATTGATGTGGCCAAGCTCAGTTCTTGTGGCTTGTGTGGCCTGTTTTTTTTTTTTTTTTTGAGCCTAAACTTCATTGCTTGCCAAACAACTCAGCTGTAGTAGTAGAGAGGAAACTCACTTCCCCTTCTCTGGTACTCTGTTCCACAGCAGGGGCTTGGCATGCTCTGGAGGAGGAACAACTGAGTTTCAAATTCTGTTGGTGCTGGAGACCACACTCCTTGGGTTTGCCTTTTGCGCTGGCATTGGTTTGCTTTGCCCAGCTTTCCTAACCTGGAAGGAAATCCTCCACATCCAAATGGCAGGCAGCTGAGATCCGACTCATATATTACGAGCAAAGGTCTCTGAAGACTCCGGGGCCTACTACCACTCATAGAGAGGGGCTCCTTTATCTTGGTGCTTTTTCTAGAACAGGCCCTCGTTAGCCTCGTTTTTGTCTCTTCCAATGCAGCTGGATCTAATGACAGCTCTTGGCTCTCAGAGGGTACTCCAGGGGGCAGAGCTGGGCAGAGAAGAAGAAGCTGAGCTGCATGTGCTGTGTGCATGAGAAGCAGATGGCGTGGCACCTTAGCCATCTGAAAAATGTCAGCCAGGAAGAATAATAAAACAGCATGTGGTGGTTCTTGTAATGAAGTTCCTCTGCACTGGGTGAGCTGATGTGCCCAGCAACACTGCATTTAGCCAGGGTGATTCATTACACAGTGGGCACGTGGGCCTCCTCATTCAAATACAATATAGCTCATATTCTATATGATGAATATATATAGACAGGTACGTTTGGATTCATCCAAAGGTCAGAGCACTTTCACAAATCTTAATTAATTTACAACATATTGTAAGGAGAAATGCTATGTCTCCATTTTACTGATGGCTAAATGAGGTCATACAATGGCTGTCCAAGACCCCAACCTGGCCACTGTTAGAAGATCTAACATTGCCACAAAGCTCTTCCAAAAGTGGAATTAAAACACTCAGAAACCTGAATTGATGTATTTGAATTTCAGTTTTTATCATCATATTTAATTTATATGATTTATCTCACTGCATCTTTTTCTCCAAACTAGAATGAAAAGTTTAATGTTTATCTCTCCTGCTATCTTAGAGGATAATAAAACATATCTAAATGGCTAAGTAATCATAAAAGTATTTCACAGAAGCTTATGATTTATTCTCCACAAAAAAGTCAAAATTGGATATCATCTCCTTGCAATTTTATATACTTTTTCATTATCTCATTGTAGTTTCATCTTGGTGATTTATATCTTGCCCACAGAACAAGAGGAGCAAGAACAACCTGTAGGCACATTATGAGCTATTAAGATCTGTGCATGATACGACAGAAGTCTATCAATCTGAAGAGTTTAGTAATGGCACTTAAATGATCCTTATGAGTCAGGCACGGTGGCACATGCCTGCAATCCCAGCTGCTTGGAAAGCTGAGGCAGGAGGATTGACAGTTCAAAGCCAGCCTCAGCAACTTAGTGAGGCCCAAAGCAACTCAGTGAGACTCTGTCTCTATATAAAATGTAAAAAAGGACTGGGGATGTGGCTCAGGGCTTAAGTGACCCTGGGTTCAATCCCCGGTACCAACCAATCAACAAACAAAAAATTACAAAAGAGTAATGTTTGCCTCTTACTTATGATATATATTTTCAGGTTGAAACAAACTTTCAATTGTTGTTCTCTTTGCTGAGCTAAAAATAAACATGCAAACCGGGCTCTAGAAATTTTTTAAAGTTTCACTTCTCTTTCTCCCAGACTTCATGAATTAATATCTGAAATTATAAATCTTACAGACATGTCTGAATCACCATTAGATAATGAATGTAAACTAACAGTAGTATAGCCAATCTCCAAATAGTTTTGATACCAAAGGTTAAAGAAGTTCAGTGTAACACCTCCCACCCTTCCTAGGAAAAAGGAAATCGAATATACCTTTTCTTTGTGGGGAGTGGTTCCTAGGGATTAAACTGAACCACATCCCCAGCCCTATTTTGTATTTTATTTAGAGACAGGGTCTCACTGAGTTGTTTACACCTTGTTTTTGCTGAGGCTGGCTTTGAAGTTGCAATCCTCCTGCCTCAGCCTCCCCAGCCACTGGGATTACAGGCGTGTACCACTGCGGCTGGCTGGCTACCTTTTAAGTTTTAAAATAAAGAGGATCCCGGGGAAGGAATGAAAGGAATACATACCGTGGTGTTCTCCCTGAGAGGGGTTTTCGGGTAGCTCTGAAGAGGATATAACTGGTGATAACCGAGAACATTCCCCACATGGATAAAAACCGCCACCAGTAAAGCTTTATCGTGAAATACAAAGGGACAACCCACATCTGCAACAAGGTCACCAGCTGTAAGAGAAATGAACAGAAAGTCTCCTTCAATGACTGAGGACCTGAAGGACCATTATTGTTTTTCCAAAATTATCTTCTGGTGCTGAGGATTGAACCCAGGGCCTCGTGCATGCTAAGCAAAGTTGTGCCACTGAGCTAACCCTAATGCTAGCATCTCCATGACATTCAGAATCTGCTCTGTGGGGAAACTACCTTCACCATCGTGCCTGCACCATGCAGCTGGTTCACCTGATATTCAAATGCAAGACAATCCAAAATACCCATCTTCTGTGACCTCCTTTCATCTCACTATTTCAGACAAAAGCCATTTGGGGCCTCAACAATGATGTGATTTTGGGCATACAGGTCTCACTAGAGTTATAAAATTGGGGATACTGATGCCTCTGCTAATCCAAGGAGATCCTGGGCAGAAAACACTGAGAACTATGCTGCATTACACAGAGCCATCATGTGCCCATGTGAAAGTGCACAGAGTTGTCAAAGGAGGAAGTGGCAGTCAGTGATTCAGAGCAGCTTTGGGACCTGTTCTGCCTGCCGTCCCAGTGGGCTCTGCAGGCTAGCGATCTCGCCTCTGACAACTGGATCTGCACCTCACCAGTTTCCTTCTTGTCTCTCCTCTCCGTGGCTGGTCCCTTTTCCAGGCAGCCCAACATGTGGATCACACTCTTTTTCCTCTCTCTGTAATAACTTCTTTGTGGACTGCATCATTGACCTGAGTTCAAGTAGCCTCCAGAGGGTCCTTTAACCTGGCTGGCCCTAATCCCATGGTTCGGGAGCAGGACAGACGAAGCTGAAGGGCTGTGAGGGTCACTGACTTGATAAGGGTACTGTAGCAACAGTCCTTTTTCTCAGAGAAGGCCCAAGACCAGCCAGTCCTCTCTCTTAGGAGAGGCAGACAGGTTTGGACAACAGCTGTAACCTCTGGTCTTTTATGTGTTATCACCTTCAGACTACCTGTTATTTGCTCAGAATGAATATAAAGGGAATGGCAAAGAGGTTTTGTCTCCAAGTGTAGAAGTTAATTAACTTTTAGTGGCTAACAGCAGTGTTCTATTGAGGGTTCTGAATCTGGATCCTGGCTTGGCAGTGAAGAGTCCTGCAACTGGTAAAAGACACCTGCCTGGCACGTGGGAAGAGTTGTTTGCATTTGTACATCACATACTTATAAAAAAGGATGATGCCATTTGTTTCCTAAAAATTCTTAACTTCTGTGGTGAAAGGCGAAGGCTTAGGATAAAAGTTCGTGTGTATATTTTTGGCTCCTTTAAATAAGGGCTTGACCTTGACTTGTAAGGTCAACAACAGAAACTACTGGACAGGTCTTCAAGATGGGAAGCTGAAAAGGCAACGCCATAGCCATCTGCTTTCATTGTTGGGCAAGAAGGTGTTTCCCGGGTTCTTTGTTCTCATTTTGTGGCCTCATCCCTGAACACTGAAGATCTGGAGTCCTAGAGTTGCTCTAGATCTTTCAGAGAACACTAAGATTGTTACTATACATATGCAATGGAACAAAAATACCTGTGGGACAAATCTGATAGGAATATCTGGAGAGTTCAGGAGGGAAGATCCTAGGACCTAATTTTTGTTTTGATTTTAAACTTCAGGGAATATTTTCATGGAGAAGGATTTTTTTTTAACTCTTTTCTGAATTAGATAATTGCTTTAATTTTCTATCCTATGGGGTGGGTGTGGTCCAAGTTAATGACTGAGTTGGTTTTTATGACACTGAGATAAGTGTATCTATCCAGGTGGGAGAAATTTTACTCAAGGAAGCAGAATAGTTTTCACAAAGACCTGGAACCACATCTAGATGAGTAGGATTCAAGATAAACTGACCTTTGCACTCAGCATTAGCAACCTTGACCCTTTGCTATTGACATAAGTTGTAGCCCCTTAGAAAGATCTCATCAGCATTTTTTGTCATTTATTTCCTGTACATGATTACAAGATAGTTATCTATCATAAATTATACATTCTCTAACTTTTTAAACTCTATTACTTTTGATATTAAAGGAGGTAGGCATGATGAATTTTGTCTTTCAAAATTGGATCATCTGTCAGTTGTATTTTTCATCTAATTAACTTGATTCATTTTTATCTTCTCCCCAAAAAATGATGAGTTTTTTGAATAAAAGTTGAGTCAGTTCAATGTAATTCAGCAAAATGATTCTGCTCTTATATTTTATGCTTTGGATCATGAGCCAACATTTATGAGACTGATTCATTTCTTCAAATCCATAGACTTACAATCTACAATAGTTTGGAGCCATAGTTGGACTGTATTTTTATAAAATGAGTTCCCTCCCTGTGGATTTATAAGAATGAACCATTTCTAGAAGATCCAAAATTGTTCCTAGTTGATGTCTGGATTTAATTAACAATGAATAACAATGTTTAATATATATGCACACTACTTTTTAAAATAGGCTTTGGAGATCAAAATGAAAGGAAAGCTACAAATCATTATAATGCATTATATATGCAAATATTTAATTTCTTAAGTATCTTTAAAGTGTATACCCAGCACCATATTTTCTCAACATGCAAAGAGAAGGGACAGGAATTTGCATTATGAATTCAATAGTTGTATGAGAAGTCTTTTGAAATGAAGGTCACATTTCATAGCAATTTAAATGATTCTTCATCAATTTCCAGAGCAGTTAAAACTTCTCATTTTTAATAGTAACTGCCACATATGAAATGTAGAAATGCTGTGCCTCATATATAAACACCAATGAAAATGTGAAATCAAGGCATATACATGCAAAGGAGGAAGCCTGGTATCTGGAACACATTAATAATGCCAGAGGGGTCACCATCTGGGCATGTGTGTATAAAACACATCTGCATTACTGGCGAAGGGCAGCCTGTGCATCTGGATCACATCACCTACGTTCTCCCCGCCTATACATCATAGTGGGAGGAATTTCCTGATGAATCAGATGGTGCCCAAAGGTACCATAGTTTTTGCCTTGTTGCCATGCATGTAATGAATGTGAAAAGGATTGCAGATCAAGTCAAAACAAAGATATCTTTCATTTATCTAATCAGAATGATGAATGCCATGTGATATTTAAAAGGGAAAGGAAGAAGTTATGCAATACTCATTTCTTTTGCATTGCAAATACTCAACAACTTGCAACCATTTGTGTGTGTGGATGGGGTTCAGGGAGAGCAGGAGGATGCTCAGAAAAAGCAGAAGTCATGTATTATTGAAATACATGACTTCAGGAAACACTGCTGCTATCAGCACAAAGGTAATAGATGAAAGTGTGGACCTAAATGGAGCAAGAAGAAAGTAAGGAATCTCTGCACCCTTAGAACTTCAATTGGTCCACACTTCTATCTCCAAATCAATCCCAATAGTTGAATTTGTTATATAACTCTTAAAGAAGATTCTGCAATGTTGTGTATATATATAAGTACATCTGTAATAATGTTATGTATTTGTGCCTTGCCACATTTAAAAAAGGTTTCCTAGTGTTTCATGGCTATTAATAGACAGGAAGTTGGATTTAAATAGAGCAATGTTTCAATCTGTGACAAATTATTTGCCTGTGTATTGAGGCAAGCTAATAGTGCATCTGAAACCAAAATTCTGTGGAGGTAATTGTAAGGCTTTCTTTTGATTTGAGGAGTAATAGAAGGATTCTTCCTTGACACCCTGCTTCCTACTTCTTGCAAAGGTGAGAAGTAGGTGCACTTAAGGGAGGGTGGAGAGAGTGATATTGAAAAAAAATTATTTTTAATTAAATGCTATTAAAAGCATTTGGAAATCATTTAACTTTGAAGCTCTGCCAATGTCTGCACCATATCAAGGTTACCAGCTGGAAAGAGAAAAATTCAAATATTCAGATGATTGGTCTACATGGTGATAAAAATGTGGCTATTTGGAACAAAGCAGTATTTGGTCATATCCCACGCAAAATACAATATTTTCTCCTTCTACTCACTTTCTATCTGCATTTTTGGTATCACAAAGGAACAGTTAACATTATTATTATTATTTTTGTACTGGAGATTGAACTCAGGGGCACTCGACCACTGAGCCACATCCCCAGCCCTATTTTGTGTTTTATGCAGAGACAGAGTCTCACTGAGTTGCTTAGTGTCTCGCCATTGCTGAGGCTGGCTTTGAACTCGAGATTCTCCTGTCTTAGCCTCCCTAAGTGCTGGGATTACAGGCTTGTGCCACCATGCCCGGCTTAATATTATGTTTTATACCTTATTTTTTAAGTAAATCATTTCCTTTGCTTTGGGTGTTTATAATAAGCTGCTCTGAATTACACAGCTCCTCCAGACCACAGAACATAATCTGTCTGGATAAATTAAATGATCGCTTTAGAAGAGGGACATATTTGTTAAAAGTTATATCTGAAAATGTTCTGGGCTTTATGAATTAGTCTCTCTCTTCTTAAGTATGTAGTTTGAATTATGCTTGAAATAATGTGAAAATAGTACTTCTAGGTTATAAATAATTTGTACAAATAGCAATACTGTCAGCATACAGAGCTATTCACACGTGTGTGCATTTCCTGCTTTTTCTCCCCAATTTCCTTCCCTTGCTTATATATAAACTCCCACTCCATCAGCAAGTAACCCGGCTTCCACTATTTGTCATCTATTTACTGAATTGTTCCATCCCAGTGTGCACATACAGCTGTGTTAGGATTGCTAAGCCCTTCTCCCTTGGGAAATAACTTTATCAACCAGAGGCAGTGCTAACATGCAGTTCTCATTGCCTTAATTTTTCAGACAGCTCATTTCCAAAGTTACTTAGATCTATTCCCCCACCCCCACGCGCCATCCTCTTCATCAAAGTTGTTCCAGACCCTTGTAATGCAGTTAGATTCTTTTGTCATGGTCTGCATTTTTCCCTGAGATTCTCCAACCTCCTAACTGACTTTTTAAAGTATCCATACTTTAAGGTCTACTTTTGGCAACATATAGTTCTACGGGACTTGACCAACGCATCATGTCTTGTATCCACAACTACAGGATCAGACAGAATACTGCCTTGCTTACTCCTCTTCTTCCCTCTTAAGCACTGACAACCATAGATCAATTTACTGTACGGTTTTAGTTTTCAGAATGTCATATAATAGGAAACATGCAGTATGTAGCCTTTTCATACTGGTTTTTATCACTGAGATTCCTTCATGTTTCTTCATAGCCTGACAACAGCTTTCTTTTTAGCGTTGAAGAGTATTTCACTGCATGGCTGTACCATAGTTGGCTTGTTTATTCAGCTTTTGAATGACATTTTAGTTGCTTCCAGTTTGGGTGACCATGAATAAAGGCGCTGTAAGTATTTGCATGAAGGTTTTTATGTGAATGTTGACAATTCATTTCAATGGGGTAAATACCCAGTACAGTGACAGGTGGATTATATGGTAAAACTACGACTAGCTTTGTAGGAGACTGCCAAATTTCCTCCAAAAGTGGCTTTCCAATTTTTTATTCTCAACAAGAGTTGATACTGTTCTGCATACTTATTAGCACTTGACATTGTCAGATTCTTGAATTTTAGTTGTTCTTTTAGATATATATTTGTATCTCATTGTTGTTTTAATTTGCAAATTCCTAGGACATGATGATGAGCTTCTTTTCATATGCTTATTTGCTATCTGTACATCTTTTTGGATAAAGTGTCTTCAGATCTTTTGCCATTTTTAAATTAGTTGCTTTTTTAGGTTGAGTTGTAAGTACATTTTGGATATCAACCTTTTATTTAAAATGTTGAATTGCAAATATTTTCTCCCAGTCTCTGGCTTGCTTTTTTTTTTTAAATTTACTTATTAGTATCTTCCACAGAACAGTTTTTAATATCAATAAAATCCAACTTACCAATTTTCTTTCATATATGATGCTTTCAAAGTCATGTTTAAACACTCATTGCCAAATCCAAGTTCACCTAGGTTTTTTTCCTATGTCATCTTCTAAAAGTTTTGCATTTTACATTTAGGTTGAAGATCCATTTTGAGTTAATTTGTGTGAGGAATATTGATTTTGTGTCAAGATTAAATTTTTTTTTTGGAAGGCCAATGTTCATCACCATTTGAAAAGACTTTTCTTTGTTCATCGAAGTGTCTCTGATCCTTTGTCATAGAATGGGTTGACCACGTGAGGGTCTATCTGTGGGCCCTCCATTCTACCCCAGCAATCTAATATCTATTATTTGCCAATACCACACTGATTACTGTAGCCATACAGTAAGTCTTGAAGTTGTATAGTGTTATTCCTTCCACTTTTCTCTTCTTCAATGTTGTATTATCTATTTTGTGTCTTACTTTTCTATATAAACTGCAGAATTATTTTGCTCTGTTTGATCTTCACAGACTAGCTTACCAGAGTTTTGATCAGCTCATCTCCAATCTATAGATCAAGTTGGGAAGAATATCTTAACAGTATTGAATCTTCCAATCCATGAATACAGAATATCTTTCCATTTATTTTAGAACTTCTTGGTTTTCTGCATATAGATCCTGGACATACTTTGTTTGAGTTATACTTGAGTATTTCCCTTTTATTGTGCTTTAATTCAAATTCCAATTGCTCGTTGCTAGTAAATAAGAAATCAGTTGATTTTTGTATATTGATCTTGTGTCTTGCAACTTTGCTATAGTCCCTTCTTAGTTCCAGAGTTTTTGTTGATTCTTTGGGGTTTTCTATGTAGACAATCATGTAATCTGCAATGAAAGAATTGTTTTCTGCTTCATTCTATATACTTTTTATTTCCTTTTCCTTTCTTATTGAACAACCTGTTTGCAGTATGATGTTGAATAAGAGTGGTAAGGGGTCAGTGTTGCCTTTGTTTGTTTTAGAGGGAAAGCATCTCGTTTTTCACTATTAAGTATATTTGTTATCTGTAGGTTTTTATAGGTATTTGTTATCAAGTTGAGTACTCCCTGTAAGGTAAAAAACAGCCCTTTTGTAATTAAAAGCCCAAGGCAGTTCCTGCCCCAGAGGGTTCTGCTCCGGAATCTTCCACCTGGGAAACAAAGCCTAACAACTCAGGTTAGCACATCAGAAGAAGACCGCTACTGCTTATCTGCCCCCAATTTTGAAGTGACCAATCCCTAGCTCGCCACGCGGTTTGTAGTGGGTTCTATAAAATCCCTCCCGCGCGTCCCCTCTCTCTCTCTTTCCTCTTTCCTTCGCCCAGGCGCCCACTCCCCTGAATAAAGGATCTCCTGGCTACACAGAGGTGTCTGTATCTGGCTTGCCGATACCCTAACATTTGGTGCCATGACTCGGATGAGGGAGTAATTCTCTATTGAGACCCCTCATCCTGAACCGCCGACCACACCTCACAGCCTTTGCTCATTCTTTCCATAGTCAAGTGTCTGAGCCCACCACGACCTTCATTCGGTGAGTCCCCTTTTTGAGGAGATTAAAACTTTGAAGGCAGGGTCTCAGAGGTGACCAGCCGTGGATCGTCCGCTGGTCCCTCTGACTGCCTCAAAGGGAAGACCGCACCCCACCATGATCTTCATGGTTACGGTGGACTTCCAGAATCTCCACTCGACTTTCCTAAATTCTTCATCCCTCAGGTCCTTTACTCCCTCTCTCTCCCTCCTTTCCTTTTAGCTCAAATTCTGCTGGCTGGGAGTAGCTTGATCCTTCCCTGTTTACCTCAAAATTTGATCCTTGCAAGGATCAAATTTTCCGACTCCTCCGGGAGAGGTCTCCGAAAATCCTAGTGCTAGGTTGATCCAAGGCTCCGCCTCTCCGGGAGAGGTTAGACCCAGGGGGACTCGGGTGATGACCCTTCTCCCCCTGTTGGTCTTATTCCTGTCTATTGATAGCTTCAAAGGGACGCTTTTGAAGCTGTACTAATAGACATTTCTAGGTGACAGAATGGGATCAAACTCTTCCCTCCCAGCAGACTCTCCATTACATTGCCTTCTTGAAAATCTTTCCATTTTTAATCTTCTTCCCGATATTGAACCAAAGAAACTTATAAAACTTTGCACTCAGGATTGGCCTGCGTTCTGATTGGATAACTCTTAGCCACCTATGGGTTCCTTAGATCACAGTCTTCTTAGAAATCCACATAACTATTGCAAGCAATCGAAAGAATGGGCAGAGATCCCTTTATTCAGGCCTTCTCCCTTCTCCAAGCCAACCCCTCTCTCTGCACTCTCTCTAAATCTCACCATGTCCTCCTAACTTACAAACCAAATTCATCCAAGTTTCTGTCGACTCCGAAATTTGCCTCACATCGCTTTCTTCCATGAATACAACAGACTCCAATCACAAGCTTCTTGGCTGTCTGCCCTCTTCTGGCTTATTTACACCTCCCCTCCACCTCCAGCTTTCCCTTCCCCTTACAAGCTGTCTTCTAAAACATCTTGACAAACTTTACTCCCTTTTTTTTTAAAATATGGAACACCCCGGGTACCCCCATCCAATCCTTGGCTCCTCAGCACAAAACGATTGGAATGAGGGTTCTGACTTTTCACTCAGACAAAACAGCCAAAGCTCTTCACAGCCTGGCCTGCTACCTGGCCTGCTGCAGCAGCCCCTCCCCCACAAATCCCCAGGCTGGCAGACCTCAGCTCAAGGAAAAAAAAAAAAAAGGGTAAAAGGAGGTTAATTTACATCTACCTAAACTGCCCCGCCCATTTCTTCTTCCTCGTTCTCTCTTGTTGCTTTACTGAAACAATGGCCATAATTTTTTATCTCTCTCTAGGACTCTTCACTCTTACATTTTTAA
>CM053408.1:24968038-25052508 GCA_028644305.1 Xerus rutilus
GTCAATAACCCCAAAGAGATAAGCTCATGGGTTTTCTTTTCAAAATTCCCTTGTATAGTATACTTTTCCTGATTTGCCGCCCCCCCCCCGCCATGTCTGTTCAAATTTATTCAATCTTAAATCCAGCAGGTTTCTAATCAGACATTTAATCAGCTTCTCCTCAGGGATCTTCAGATTCTCAAGGAGGACAGCAACTCGGCTGTAACTGTTTCCTGAGACTCTACTCCAACATTCTTGGCTCCTGCCTTCACATCTACACTCAGGGAACTGGCCCCACCAGCTGGCAATGCTATGGCTGCAAGGCACCTTTCAGACTTCTCGCCTTGGGAGACCCTAACCTTTGGGGCCTGGGTGCTCTACCTTCTTCCCCTACCCCCGATCCTGCTCAACAGACGTCGCTCCAATTCAGCTTGAAGCAGCCAGAAGAGCCAACGTCGTCCATGTTCCCATCCTTATAAAATCAAAAATGGGGGAATGTAAGGTAAAAAACAGCCCTTTTGTAATTAAAAGCCCAAGGCAGTTCCTGCCCCAGGGGGTTCCTCTCCTGAATCTTCCACCTGGGAAACAAAGCCTAACTGCTCAGGTTAGCACATCAAAAGAAGACCGCTACTGCTTATCTGCCCCCAATTTTGAAGTGACCAATCCCTAGCTCGCCACGCAGTTTGTAGTGGGTTCTATAAAATCCCTCCCGCGCATCCCCTCTCTCTCTCTCTTTCCTCTTTCCTTCGCCCAGGCGCCCACTCCCCTGAATAAAGGATCTCCTGGCTACACAGAGGTGTCTGTGTCTGGCTTGCCGATACCCTAACACTCCCTATTTTCAGATTGTTGAGAATTTTTATACAAATTGTAGGAGCATTCTCCATACCTTCAACCCCTCCCTTTCATCTTTCCCCATTCTATACTAATGGACTATGTGCTTGACAGAGAGTACTCCTCTGTTTGTAACTTTGGGTCTGATTGGTCCAAGAGTATATAAGCTTTTGCACTTTCTGGAATAAGCGGTGTTTCTGCATCTCGTTCCGGCAGAGCAGTTTTTTACCTATACCCCGGGGTCTGGGTGAGTGACCTTGCGTCTCTCAGGACCCCAACTCATCGAGCAGACCCACGCAGCACGACCTTTAAAGCAACATACAAATGAGTATTGGACCTTGTCCAATGCTTTCTCTACATCTATTAATAAGCAATATGACTTTCTTCTGAAGACTTTTAATATGATTAATTACATAAATTGATTTTTAATTGTTGAACTAGCTTTTCATACAGGGGATAGATCTCACCTGGTCATGGTATATGTTTTTCTACATTATTAGATTGGATTTGCTCATATTCAGTTGAGCGATCTTGAATTTATGCTTTTAAGAGATACTGGCTTATACTTTCTTATAATCTGATTTTGACAGGCTCTAATGCATTGTTACTATTAATACTGTGAACAGTTACATATTAGATTAGTTAAGAATAAAAAATCTTATTTTGCCAACATTTATCCTTCTCTGACACTCTTCTTTTATATAGATTTGAGTTTCTTACATCATTTTACTTCTGAAGAGCCTTTTAACATTTCTTGCAGGTTAGATCAACTGGTGATGAATTCCTCCTCCTCCTCTTCCTTTTTGACAATGAGAAAATTTTTATTTCTTCTTTACTTGTAAAGGATAACTTAGCTGCATAAAGAAATCTGGGTTGGTGGATTTCTTTCTCTCTGAAGAGTTCATTATTTCACTCTGTTCTCTTCTTGCTTATAGTGTTTGTATGTACAAATCTGATACATTCTTACCCTTGTTCCCCTATGGGCAGCGTTTGAATTATTTAGCTCTGGCTGCTTTTAAGGTTTTCTCTTTGTCTTTGTCTTTCTGCAGTGTGAATCTGATATGCCTAGGTACAGATTTACTGACAATTATCTTACTTGGTGTTTGAGTTTCTTGGATCTGTGATTTGGGGTGTCATTAATTTTGGAAAATTCTTGGCTGTTACTTCTCCTTTTAGTATGACTTGTAATTTTGGGGTGAAAAGCAGACATGGTTTAGGGGATGGGAGCTGAAATAAATGGGTTATTAGTGTGAGGTTTTGTGTTAATTTGACTAGGAGTTGGGCTGTGTTTAATGCTTGCTGTAGCTGTAGGTGTCAGAGGTTTCAATTTCCATGAGTGTCTTTGTGTCTCCCCTGTTGTCCATAAAAACACCTTTTTATTTAGAATTTATATAAGCTCTTTCAGCTCTAACTTGCTGCATTTCACTGGACACCCACTGATGTGGTTTTGAGATGAAACTTGATTACTGACTTCTGCTGGCAGGTGAGACAGGTGACACCGGAGTTTCTCCACTTCTGCAGGGTGGGGTCTGCGTAAGGTCGCAAGTCTCTGCAGCCGAGAAGTGTTGTAGCTCTTGATGGTGGGATCTGCCTTCCAGTGTTGCAGCAGACCCCAGCAGCTTACCATCCATTTCTTGTTCTTTCCAGGCTCTATCTCCTGAATTGGAAGAATTAAATCCACAGATCATGATAAGTGAGCATCAGGATTTACAGAAGAATAGACACAGGGACAGAATCTCGCAGGGCAAGGGGGACCCAAGAACAGGTTTTCTCCATCAGAGTGTGCTAGTCTATAGGTTTATATAGCACTTGGGTCACTGCTCTTGGTCCAAACTTGGGCTAACTAGGGTTTGAAAAAAGAACCAATGCTATTGGTTCAAACTTATTCTAATTAGGGTTTGGAAAAGTGAGCTGCTGGTCAACTCTTGAGTCCTAACTTCCATTCAGGTCTGCCTCACTTCCCTTTTCTCATCACAGGTCAGAAGGTAGGAGGTTGAAGTCATCAGATGGTCTATGCTTGTGGGTTCTGGGCTACAGCACTGCATGGACAGTGATTCTGCAGTAGGCGTCCATATTGTGCCCAAGTCTGGCCACCGAAGGTGATAGGTTGGTGTGCCTTGGCTTGCAGCACTTTAGGAGCACCCTGCCTGCCTGGCAAGCTCCAAGTGGCAGCAGAGTGTGCTTGCTGCCTGGGCTCCAGCTCCCCCAGGCTGCCACTCCACTGCTGCTGCTCAGGAGGGACGAGTAGGCCAGCTGCGCGGATGCTGGGGAGCTGTGTCAGCAGGGGAGTTCTGTGATCCCGTGTTTAAGTCTCTTTGAGGCCTTCGTCACTGGGCTGTGACCTTCCCAAGTGTTCCTTAGCTTTTTGACACTGTTAGGCGATACAGGAAGGCCAGAGGAAGGTGGAGGTGGGTAATTTCTCTCCCTTAGCACTGCATAAGTTTCTGGGGAAATATTTTTCCCTTGTGTTGTTGGCCCTTTTATATATATATATATTTTTTTTTTTTAAATATTTTTTTAGTTGTTGATGGACACAATGTCTTTATTTCATTGCTTTGTACGTGGTGCTGAGGATCGAACCCAGGGCCTCACGCATGCGAGGCAAGCGCTCTACCGCTGAGCTACAATCCCAGCCCCTTTTTATATTTTTTTAATTTTAATTTTAATTTTTTGGTACTGGGGATTGAACTCAGGGGCACAAACTCAGGGGCACTCAACCACTGAGCCACATCCCCAGCCCTATTTTGTGTTTTATGTACAGACAGGGTCTCACTGAGTTGCTTAGCACCTCACTGTTGCAGAGGCTGGCTTTGAACTCACAATTCTCCAGTCTCAGCCTCCCAAAGTGCTAGGATTGCAGGTGTGCGCCACCGCGCCCAGCTTGTTGGCCTTTTTATAAAGAGCATTCTGGGTCTAGTTCAAAATGCTCACTTTTGCCTTCCTCTTGCCAGAAGTACTAGGGTTTTTCTTGGATAACCCTGGTAGGGTTCCTGAAAGTAACATCTATGAAAATATGGGGCTCCACTAAGACTGCAGCCCCCAAGAGCTTCTCCACTGTGGCACTAGTCTACACTCCATGTTCAGCAATTCTTGAAGTCCCCACTAGTCTATGGCTCTGATGGCTTTTGCTCCCAGAAAGCAGATCTTACCTGCATTCATATGTCTCTGTAGATTTTTAAGATTTTAAGATGGTGGTTTTCCTTGTGATTTCAATTCTCTGACAGGTTCAAGGGAAAGTGTTTGATATTTGGTTTGTTCAGCACTTTTCTTCTAAGGCGGAAGTGATGATTGAGTTTTTTACAAGTTGGAGCTGAAACCAGAAGTCCTTCCAATTTTTTCACATTCCATCAATTTTTTAAAAAAAATATTTTTTAGTTATAGTTGGACACAATATCTTTATTTTGTTTATTTATTTTTATGTGGTGCTGAGGATCGAACCCAGTGCCTCACATGTGCAAGGCAAGTGCTTCACCACTGAGCTACAACCCCAGTCCCACATTCCATCATTTTAAATACCAGGAAACATAGACTTGCTGGGGTCGAATGAGGAGCTAATCTTCCAGCTCCTAAGCCAGTAATCTTCTCTTCATCATCCTACTTCTAGTGCCTATTAATACATCTCACAAAAGCAACTTAGGGAATGTCTTCAGAAAATGCATGTGGCAGAGTGGAAGGGTGTGGCAAGGCAGGATGCACAGGTGCACTGCACAGGTGAAAAACAGTTGCTCAAAATCTCCTAATGAGCTAGGGGCAGTGGCCCACGCCTGCAATCCCAGCAGCTCTGGAGGCTGAGGCAGGAGGATCACGAGTTCAAACCAGCCTCAGCAAAAGTGAGTCGCTAAGCAACTTAGTGAGACCCTGTCTCTAAATAAAATACAAAATTGGGCTGGGGATGTTGCTCTATGGTCAAGTGAGTGCTTCCGAGTTCAATCCCCAGTACCAAAAAAAGAAAAACTCCCAATGAAGAATGCAGACCAATGGCTGAGTAGTCATTTTAGCTTTTATAAGTGTCCAGAAAAGGATTCTTTTATTACCAGACTGCTTTTATAGTATATAACTAAATTTGCACAAATGTTATATATAAGCAATATCACTTGAAAACAGAATCAACTAGTGATACTAAACAATCAGGATATATCAATCACCATGCTAGAAATTATCATAGGGAAGTATTTCTGAGTTGCAAAATCTTTTTTTAAAAATATTTTTTAAGATGAACACAACATATTTATTTTATTTATCTTTATGTGGTGCTAAGGATCGAACCCAGTGCCTCACACATGTGAGGCAAGCCCTCTACCACTGAGCCACAATCCCAGCCCTGAGTTGCAAAATCTTATCTTTCTGCAAGATAAGTTCTTATCTTAGGTATTTGTACTTTGCAGATAAGGAAATCATGGCTCAGAGATATTTAAGGAGCTTGTCCTTCAGATAAGAGCAAATAACAAGTGAGGTTGGCTTTGAGTCTTCTCTTTGCAACTAATTAGTCATGACTCGGGCCAACTTATTTAAATTCTCTGAGCTATACTGCACAAAAGGGGATAAAAAACTACTGCTCTTAATATCTAATATACAAATAGCACTTATCATGGCTATAATACTAATTTGTTTAAAAAATTATATAGTAATTTTATATATTATTATAGTGATAACTAATAATTATTATGAGTATTATTGTAATTAATATATGATATATATTGATATGTTACTAATAAATTGATGAGGGTTTCAATATCAGATCATGGAAATAAACTTTATTATATGGCCCCTCATAGAACAGAGCCCAAAACTGCATGAATCATAAATGTGTTCTCAGTTCTCAGCAAGGCTAGTAGATCCCACATAGTCTTAGGTGCCAAGAGAAACAATTTAAGAGCTGGATGGGCTTTTTAGGCCAGCATATGTGGAAATATGTCCATCAAAATCCAGCCCAAAGACATTAAATTGGGCAGTACATCTGGTCAGGTTTTTAAAAAATATTGTTCATGTAGAGTACACTAAGAAAGTAGTGTTAGAATAAGCTCCTAGTGCTTTGGGAACTGTTTCCAGATCAAATGGTTGTTGTAGATGTCACTAAGAATTCCTGAAATGGCTGTGCTCTGATGCCTGGCTCTGGAGGTGAATTTCCAAGAAAGGATGCAAACTAGAGGTTAAAGTTAAGGCTCCATCATGCGAAAGTGTGGCCTCACATACTGACTTTCAGCTTGAGTAGCAAGTATGAACAGAGACATGCAGAGGAAAGAGGCTACTTAACTTATTCTTTTGGGACAATGTCAATAATAGATGGACTGATAGGCAAAGGAGTGGAAAATTTTACAGAATCTGACCAAGTCTCTAAGCTAACCCAGCGGAGTCCCAGTAGGGCCATCATGAGACCCAAATCTGTCCTTGATGACTGTGGGAGCATCTCTATGTAGGCTCCTGGCTTTGTCAAAGTGCCAGACAACATCATCTCAAGAGAGGCCATGGTCACAGTCACTTGGTCATCTCCAAGGTGATCTTTAGGACCATAGAGTCCTCTGGGTAGCCATAAAACAGAGGAGCTATGCAATAAAAGGAGACGGGCACAGCAATATTGGGGAACAAAACTGGGGTGACTGAGGGGGTCTGGGAGGCTGTCAAAAGCAACATATCTGGGGAGATGTTTCAGGGGGCACAGCTTGCAAGTGACCATGGGAAAGGACTCACATGCTCCAGCGAACTACTGTGATCAGGCTCCAAAATGTCAGCCTGAGTCCAGCATAGGCTGAGTCAGTTAGGGTCAGGCCCAATGATGACCATAAGTCTTCACAGGGGTCTTGACTGCTGGGCACATCTATCTGTGGTCAGGTGTGAGGCCAGCGTGTGAGATCTACAGTTATAGGTATAAACACATCCTTACAGCTGACACAGGAGCAACTTCTTCAGACACAAGAAAAGGACAGAGCCTCTTTGTCTGCCCACTAAGATGCCATCAAATAAAAATGGCAGAGGAGTGGTGTGGCACTGTAAGTCAACAGCTCATGTGGCCTTGTTTCTTCCCAAGGGCAGGGGCTTCCAAGGCAAAACCCACACCTGTTACCACGGAAGCTGAACTTTCTTTTCTATATCTAATCTAGAGATAATTATCAGTTATAAAGAAAAGACAGAATACAGCTGTGAACTAATTTCTTAGGAATCCAGTTTCTTTTTACATAAGAATTCCAGAAATTGTATCTTAGTTATTTTGCAGATAGGGAAACTATAATTAAGATATATTTAAAGAACTTCTCTTTGATATGAGAATGAATAACTAGTAAGCTTTGATTCTGGTCTGATTCATTTGAAAATATGAGCCAAGTGCAATAGGGAAGGTGATTATTTTAATTGACATGACAAAAGTGACATGGCAGGAAAACCATGTCTTTGTTTTAAAAAACAAAATAAAAGGAGATTCTTTTTAAATAAAATATTTAAAATGTCCTAAACTTAAACATCATACAGTATTGTGAATTCCTTTAAACCTTGTACTACACAGGAAATAATGTGCATGATGGGTAAAAATACATACAATCCTAGTCTCCGCTAAGGCTTCCTATTTCACAGGGAAGTCTTTTTTTTTTGGTACCAGGGATTGAACTCAGGGGCACTTGACCACTGAGCCACATTCCCAGCCCTATTTTTGTGTTTTATGTAGAGACAGGGTCTCACTGAGTTGCTTAGCGCCTTGCCGTTGCTGAGGCTGGCTTTGAACTTGCAATTCTCCAGTCTAAGCCTCCCAAAGTTCTGGGATTACGGGCGTTTGCCACCGTGCCCAGCTGGGAAGTCTTATATAGTGACCAGGGTGAGATCCAGTGTCAGGCAGCATGTTCATTGAGGACCTTCTCCTTTTTAAGGTCTCCATTTAGGCCAGGCTTGAGTCTATGGTTCTTAAAGAATGGTCCCAGAACCAGCAGCAGCATCAGCACCACCTGGGAACTTGTTAGACACGTCAATTACTGAATCAGAAACTCTGAGAGTGGGACCTAGGAATCTGATCTAACAAGCCCTGCAGGTGATTCTGATGCACCCTAGGATCTGAGAACTGTTGCTCTAAACTACAATGGCAAGGTCTCAAGTCCAACAAGGACCAGAGTATGACTCTGAGCCCTGAAATGGGAAGGTTCCAGTAGACATGCTCTAGTGGGATTGTTCTGTGACAGTGAGATACCTCTCTGTGTGGCTGAGGTGTTTGCTGTGGACATATTTCCATGGATATGCATAATGGCAAGCCAACTGCTAATATGTATCTATGACTACTTATTTATTGCTAATGAAACAACATGAGACAGCCTCAACCTTTTGTTTCTGCTATAACCAGTCTTTCTTTTCCCGAGTCATTGGCAGAAGTCATTCATATGTAAAAGGAAAATGGGTATACTTAAAGCAGGCTGTCGCAACCTTGCCACAATTGACATTTGAGCCAGATAATTTTTGTTTTGGGGAGCTGTCCTACATTGTAGGGAGTTGACCAGCATCCTTGGACTTGGCCCACCAGATGCCAGTAGCAGTTCCCCTCCTCTATCCTGATTCCCCAATCCAGAATGTCTCCAGACATTGTCAAATATCTCTTGGGGGCAAAATTGTGCATGGTTGAGAACCAGTGATTTAAGCCAAAGCACTCCTTCAAAGTGGCCACAAAGGGGCAATATGACAGTGACAAGCTGTAGCAGGCTTCCAGCAGCCAGGGGTGACTCACATTGTAGGATCGGCCGTGTCTCTGTCTCCACTGCACCAGCACTACCTGGGCGATGACCAGGGCGCAAAGGAAGATCAAGATCATCTCCACGTGCATGGACTCATGGCCTCGGTGCGTCTTGTACATCTTCTCCTGCTGCAGACTGGAACCAGCAAATGAGGTCATCTGAAAAAGCCCTCAACCTTTGTACATTTAGCAAAAGAGAGAATAACAGGTTGGGCTCATAGGAAGATGAGGATTTCAAAAGAAAGTGGTAAGCTTTGATTATAATGCTTCTCTTGATTCCTCCCTTTCCCGTTAGGTTTGGGAAGAGGACAGTGGATTCTATCAGCAAAACCAATTCCTCTCAGTCTGTTGCTTTCCCATGTGATTTTAAGCTCAGTCTCTCTCTCTTTTTCAAATTAAGTAATGAAGCTGAGAAGCATAATGTGCATTGGGAAGACAGGTATCCAGTTCCAAGATAATCCTTCTGCACCTCATGGTATTTATAATGTAAGATTGTAAAGCACATGTTATTTGTAGCTATATGAGGAAAAATAAATACTATTAGACTGAGTCATATCAAACTACTATTTTTTTTGAAAGCCAAAAGCTGTAGAATGTTTGTAATTTCCACCATTTTTGCTAAAAGGATATCCTGCAGGAGCCTATGCCCAAACAGGAGTATATTATCCATGGGGCAACTGAAAGCTCCAGAGTGAGCTTGCTGTATAAAGTATTATACAATCATTATAGGAAGAAAGAATAGGCCTAACCATTTTCTTAGATGTGCACAAACATTCAGATGATAGCTGGAATTTCAATTTTTAGTCAAACACTTAATTTTTCACAGTGATAGTGAACTAAAATCATATGGCATCTGGTTTGAGGTCCTAGAATAGAAGTAACCTTGAAGAAAACATATAGCAGTGGTTCTTGACCTTTACTTCAGTTAAAATTATCAGAAAGTTTTACAAATCCCAGTGCCCATGCAGTATTCCAATTCAATGAAGTGATCTTTGCTGGGTGTTATGAGCTGGATTGTGTCCTCCACCTCTAGGATTCATGTGTTAAAGCTTCATCCCTAGTGTGTCACCTTGCCAGCTCAAACTCATCAACACCTTGATCTTGGACTTCAAGCCCACAGAACTATGACAAAATAAGTCTCTGTTATTTAAGCTACCCAGTCTGTGCCATATTGTCACGGCCGCCCTAGCAAACTAATTCAGATGTCCAGCATGGGAACTAGCCATTGGTAATTAATTTTTTAAAATTTAAATTAAATTTATTTTGAACTGAAACATAAAAACTTAAACATGTGAGGATTCATGGAGTATCATGTGATGTTATGATACATGTATGCACAGTGTAATGTTTAAGGCATCAGTAATTTTTAAAGCTTTCCATGTGATTTTAAGAGGTAGTCAAGATCAAGAGCCACTGGCCTACAGGAAGAAAGAAGCCCAGATTAAAGGTTAGAGAAAGGGAGAAATTTGCAAATGCTGCCAATTGCTTACCATTCTCTCACCAGCAGCAGAGCAGCACCATTAGTCACAAATCTCTTAAAGTGAACTTTCCATTTAGGTTTGGTTACAGTATGCAGTTAGTTAGTGTCTCAATCAGAAAACACTGCAAGGGAATATTCTGTGCCAAAAGATTGTGATTTTGTTAAAGGCACTTGATGGGTATGCAGTTGAGTCTCTCCTCTACCAGCATTTCTATAGAGCCTGGAAGTACCCTTCATAAAAGGGCCCCATGCAAATCCCAGGGGTGCCCCCTGCTGGAGAAGGCATAGAAATGACCCAGTAAATACTCCTGCTTCACACCAGCTTCTGGGAGATGGACTCTTAATGTTATGGCTGGAAGGCATAAATAGGTGGACTCAAAGCCTTTCATTCATAAAAGCAGCTGGAGTCTAGATCAGAGAATTTACTTGAAATAAAATTACATGACTTTTAGTTACTGTTGAAAGCTGTACTCAGGAGACAGGAATAATTTCAAGAAGCTCATGAAAAAAAGAAAAAATGCATTTGTTCCTCAGAAGAAATGAAAGTGAAGAAAAATGAAAAGGATATAAGAGGTTAGTTATAGTTTTTACACACCCAAATCCAAAATAAATATTTAATATTCTATGTAATTAATGGATTTCCAACTTTGGCCACATAAAGGAGAAATTCATCATTGATCTAAAATAGCACTTGCACAGATAGAAAACAAAATATGCTTTATGATATCAATTCATTTTTGTGTATATATACATACAAACATACACACATATTGAAAGCACATATCAAATGAGTTAACATGTGGAAGAACTTCAAAGATCACAAATTAATATACAATGTAATAAGTATTTCCTGATTTGAGTAGGGATACATTCATAATTGATTACTATAATGCAAAAAGGGAAGAAATCGCCGGGCATGGTGGTGCACGCCTGTAATCCAAGCACTTTGGGAGGCTGAGACAGGAGAATTGCTGGTTCAAAGCCAGGCTCAGCAACAGTGAGGTGCTAAGCAACTCAGTGAGACACTGTCTCTACATAAAACACAAAATAGGGTTGGGGATGTGGCTCAGTGGTCGAGTACCCCTGAGTTCAATCCCCATACCAAAAAAAAAAAAGGGAAGAAATCTTCATTTCTCTTCTCTCATGTGATGCTCAGCGTCCAATAGTGCTATTGTAGGTCCCAGCATATAAAGGAATTCATATGCATTATGTGCCTAAAATAAATAACCACTCGATATTGCCATATTTTAGAGAATATGTTAATCCAGCTTTGTGGGACTGCCTGGATCACAGTAGCAAACACATGGAATTTGTGCAGATTTGGTTTGAAATTCCTTTTTGCTGTAGCTACATTACTACCTTATTCTACCTTCTTTATCCCAGGGAATAAATGAAATGATGACTTTATTCAATTTCTCAGACTGTTAAGATGGGCATCTATTTTTTAATAAAGCAATTATAAAAAATACTGATAACTTACTTCCACTCATCATCCGCAGAAAGTTTTGTGTGAGAGATCTGAAAAACAAAAAACACCCTTGTTAAAAATCTCATTTTCTTAGCTTTTATTTTATAGCTTGTATTTAAAGCATTTTATGAGAAACGCAAATTGAAAAACAGCAATGTTCCCTAGAATTGGAATAACTTAGGATGAAAATCCTAATAAAATACACGTTACATTGTACACACAGTGTAATATGAATCATCACATTACCCCATTAATGTGTGTGTTTATATTTTATGTATCAATTAAAAATAAATTTAATTTAAATTAAAAAAAAAAACTACTGAAGGCTAGTTTCCATCCTGGAAATCTGTATTGGTTTGCTAGGGTGGCCATGACAATGTGGCACAGACTGGGCAGATTAGATAACAGAAACTTATTTTGTCATAGTTTTGGAGTCTTGAGGTCCAAGATCAAGGTGGTGAGTTTGGGCTGGCAGGATGAAGTATAAGGATGAAGCCTTTAACATATGAGTTCTGGGGGTGTCACAAAACTGAAACAAAACAAACAATTGAATAACAAGAACAAAACATCAGTGATCAAGTCACTATTGATAAATATTTGATTCTACTCCTAAGTCAGAGAACCAGATGTAGTTCCTTTTCTGCCCTGTGTTTTGGCAGATCACTCAAGGTCATAGAGTGTGGTCTCCCTATAGGGACAGCCACTTTGGTTCCTAGGCTATGGTGTATGAATCCAGTATCCCTAAAAAATAATCTGTTTTGCTGGTGTCTTAAATAATGCCAGTGAGGGAACATGGCTCCAAGTTCACGGCTTTAGAGTCTGAGCTGACCAGAGGCTTCTGTGTCCTCCTGGAAAATGAGGCATCATTAAAGAAGGGGCTACTTTGGCCTTGTGCCTTTACAGATTGAGCTGGCATCTTAGAGAGCATTTCCAGGACAGAGTCCATTGTTTACTGCTAACTTACCATATTTGGTTATTTGAAATCTTGGACACTAGTCATCAGAAAGATATAATCTTACAACTTTCACAGAGAGCACAGACAACCTAACTCCTAGTCCAGCAGTGTTAAAAGACACTGTTTCAAAGCCCAAATTCTCAACGATGGCAAAGAAAAGGGAAAGCAAATAAAACATCTGTTAAACAAATCTGATATTAGCCAGATTTTCTCCCCTCTGTTTTCTTCTTCAAATAGTGTAAGCCATCTGAGCAGACAGAAACAATGGCATCCGTGGTTCTGTTTAGGATTTCTCTGACTGGAGATAAGCAGGCTCCATGAGAACATCTACGGTTCTGTCAGAGGCATGAAGCATTCCCTTATAAGACAAAACAAGGCTTCAGATGACATGGATGACAGTCACAGACAGGCTTAGGAGATATTTGTACAATGCCAGGAAGAGAGGACATAGATAGTGCGGTGACCAAGGCTGGCAGCTTCTCCATGGCTCCCTACCCACAGGTGGATCTTTAGTACTCAAATGGTGGTCACAGCAGCCGGACTCAAGTGCTAAGTTCCAGTAGTAAAGCAACCTTCAGGTAATAGTTGTACCTGCGTGTACTTCTTGGTTTGAGAGGCCTCTCTCTGCTGACTCTGCTTTTTAGGAGAAAACACTAGATGGGTGGAGCCCTGAGACATGCAGCTACCCAGCACCACCCACCACCACTGAGTTGACTAGTTCTTTGGATAATAACCTTGGGCACATCACCAATCAGTGTTTGTTTCCATTTCCTTATTAGATACTGGATATTGATATAATAACTGCTAGTGACTTTACTGGAATACTATGAGTATAAATAAGACTGTATGAGAGTTTTCCAGGAAAGTGCTTAAATCAACGGTTGATGATCTTAATAAAAGTTACAACCTACAGGACTCCTTTCTTTTTGTTGTTTGAGGTTCACAGTGCTTGGTATTAAAACTATGGAACTGAGTTTTTAGTTCTGTTGAGAGAAAAGTTCCATTTGCATTTTACTAATAAAATAGCTCTGGATATAACTGTCTCCAACTATATATCAGATTGTAAGTCACTTTTAAGGAAGCATGATAAGTTATTCTTTTGAAAATTAGAAAAGTTTGAGAGGTGGAAATTGTAACCTGAAAAAAAAATTTGTGAGTCGGGTGTGGTGGCATACACCTGTAATCCCAGCACTTTGGGAGGCTGAGACAGGAGAATTGCGAGTTCAAAGCCAGCCTCAGCAGCGAAGAGGCACTAAGCAATTCAGTGAGACCCTGACTCTACATAAAAAAACACAAAATAGGGCTGGGGATGTGGCTCAGTGGTAGAGCACCCCTGAGTTCAATCTCTAGTACCAAAAAAAAAAAAATTGTAACTAAAAGGAAAGACTTCCTTAGGTAAAGTGATATTAAAACCCTTATTTCTTAGAGAATAAGTGAATTAGGCTGACAATAATGATGATGATGATATTCTTAGTAACATTTCTTGTTTAGTTATAGTTCCCAATAGTACAACATTTCCCCTTTAGGATGGGTTCTAATATGGGGGGGGGTATTTTGTGACATATTATTTTGCAAGTTCATTGGAAATCCTATGAGGATTTACTTTGGAAATGAAAATGACACTCAAGTTCAGCTAGAAATATAAGCATATAAGGACAGGAGGGGAAGTTCAGAAGAATAAAGACTAGGGCTTTGGCTTACCAGACTCTGTAATCCAGAATAAAGCCAGAGAAATCAAATGCAAGCAGAAGATGAGTGAACAGAACACAGAGTCCAGGAACAGACTCAGCTGCACATGCTACATAAGTCACTTCAAATCAATGAAGGAAAATGTACTGTTCAATAAATCCTGCTGGGACAACTGGCTAGGCATTTGGGAAAAATAAAGCTGGATCCACCCATATCTCACTCCTTGCTTCAAAATAAATTTCAGATGGATCAAATATTTAAATGTAAGGAAGAAAATCTTAAAAGCACTAGAAGAAAATATGAGTAAACATTTTTTATGATATTGCAATGGAGAAGGCATTTCTAAATACAATGTAGAGCCCAGAAATGATAAAGTAAAACAATAAACAGATTTTGAGGACATAAAAGTTGAATAGAATCATCTCTACTTGAAAGACAAATTAAACTGGGAAAAATATGACTTATGTGAGAAGCAGAAAGTTAATAAATTAAATATAAAAAGAGCTTTTTACAGTATAATAAGAAAATATTCCAAAGGACAAAGTACTTGAATAAGAAATTCACAAAAGTAACATAAATAACCAATATATTTATGGAAAGATATTTAAGCTCTCTAATAACTGATTTAAAAAAAACACACACAAGCAAAAACAAGATCTTCTAGTGAAACATGGTAAACTGATATGGTTTAGATATGAGGTGTCCCCCAAAAGCTCCTGTGTTAATGCAGGAATGTTCACAGGTGAAATGACTGGATTATGGGAGCTGTAATCTAATCAGGGGATTGATAGATTAATAGTTTCAATGACATTCTGGGTGCCAACTGTAGACGGGGTGTGGCTAAAAGAAGTATATCATTGGGGCATGCCCTTAGGGATTATATCTTATCCCCTGGCGCCTCTCTCTCTCTGTCTCTCTCTGCCTCTGTCTCTCTCTCACTTTCTTAGTCACCATGAGCTGAGCAGAGTTCCTCCACCACATCCTTCCATCACAGGCCCAGAGTAATGGTGTCTGCTGACCATCGGCTGAACCTCTGACACTCAGCCGAAATATACTTTTCCTTCTCTAAGTTGTTCTTGTCAGGTATTTTGTTCACAGTGACAAAAATCCAACTAATACAGAAACCAAATATATGCATTTACCTCCTTTCTTTCCCCAAACACCACTAGAATGACTGCAAAAGAATAAAAATAATATAAACCTCCAAGTACCACAACAGGTGTCAAGGCTAAGCAATCAGTTTTGGAAGCTGGAAAGCAGACGGTCTTGAGGACAGTGACTGCAAAACAGAGGACTGGCACATGCCGGCAGCAGGAGGTGCAAGACAGAGCCAACCATGCCATGAACTTCAGGAAGGCAGAGGGACTGCAGTGCAGGGTCCCAGGACTGCCAGAAGCGGGTTCAAGTGGGACTGATAACAAAGTGCATCTGAGGATCAGTTTAAAGTCCCCATACTGGCAGACTGTTAATGGTTAAACCTGAGCATGGGGCTCAGAGATGCCTGCCATGCAGAGAGGACAGATGGCACCAAAAGTCTTCCTCTGAACAGACAGAGCCCAGCTCAGTCCTCCGTGGCAAAATCATCCCCGATCAGGCTTCAAGGTTCTACCCTGCTTTAGAAGACAAACCCAGAAACACAAAATAATGTGAGTTTTGCTTATCTTAGTCTTTTCTGCATCTTCGTATTTCAAAAGTTTGGTAATTGAGTGAGTGGAAATTAGAAATGATGTAGGGATGATACCCCAAGAGAATTGGGATGGGGGTGTGTGTGTGTGTGGGGGGGGGAGAATAGCCTGTGCTCTGTAAAATGAAAGAGGGAGAATTTTAAAATTTGTCCACCCCAAACCATCCAAAGTGGGTAGTTAGGAAGACCAGGCTGCCCTCCTACCAGCCCTGCCTCTTCCCTCCTCACCAGTGGGGTAGTCTGGGAGCAGCTTAGAACTGCCTGGAAATCCCAAGTCTGAGAATGAGGTGTGTGGCAGATACTACCTGCCATGAGTCCCCTGGAAATCAACAGGGTCAGTCCTGATCCCTACAGACACAGATAGAGTGAAGCCCACGTGAGGAGAGATGCAGAGATTGGAGTGATACAGCCACAAGCTACCAAAGCTGGAAGAGGCAAGGAAGAGATCTCTACAGTCAGGATCCTGCCAACACCCACAGTCTGACCTCCAGAACTGTGTGAAGTTTCTGTTGTATGGCAGCCCTAGAAAACTAATATAGGCATGTTCAAACTCTCAGTTCCTTGCTACCACCCAGGCTTGCAGTGCACACAGGAAGAACAAGGCGCCTACAGCCTGTGGGTCTAACACCCTGTGAGGCTCATGAGTGGATGTGCAGGCAAGGCTATAAGAGCAGACTGGGGGGCTGGGATTGTAGCTCAGTGGTAAAGCCTTGTTTTGCATGCATGCGGCCCTGACGTCGATCCTTAGCACCGCATACAAAGCAATAAAATAAAGACATTGTGTCCATCTACAACTAAAAAAATATTAAAAAAAAAAAAAAAAAAGAGCAGACTGGTTTATAATAACTAGCCATGTGGCATGTAGACCTCCACTTGTGTTCTTGGAGGCCTGGGCATATTAGACGTGGACTTGCCTCCATGGCTTGGGTTGCTGATGGCCAGACTCAGGCCTTGTGTAGGAAGACTGAATTTATTTCTGGGGAACTATCCAAGTCAAGAGAAAAGAACTATAGATATGGATACTCCTTGTTCTCTCTATGAAAAGGCCTGGCCAGGTCAGCCTGCAGCCCAGTCTGCCTGTCAACAAGTCCTCCCTGCCAGCAAGAGCTTCCTAATAGTGTGCAGTGTCTCCCCTTAGGACAGGCCAACAGCCAAAGGTCATGAGAGACAGTGACCTTTGAGACAGAAATTTCTGCACCTATAGTGACAAGAACACTGTGTTAGCTTTCTGTTGCTGTGACCAAAGTACCTGAGGAAGGATGATTTATTTTGGCTCATAGTTTGCGATGTTTCAGTTCATGGTCCTCTGGTTCCATTAATGTGGACCTGAGCTGAGGCAGAATATCATGGCAGCAGAGTGTAGTGAAGAAAGCTGCTCAGCTCTTGGTGGCCAGGAAGCAGAGGTGAGAGAGAAGGGGACAAGACAGTGTTCCTAAGGGCATGCCCTCAGTGACCTACTTCCTCCAACCATGCCCCCATCTATCTGCCTACAGTTTCCACCCAGTAATCCATTCAAAATATTAATCCATCAAATGGATTAATCCACTTATAAGGTCAGAGCCCTCATAATCTAATCATTTCTTAAAAGTCCCACTTTTGGACATTGCTGCCTTGCTTAACACATGAGCTTTTGGGAGCCATTCCAGATCCAAAGCATGACAACACCATGCTTTAAACTCTACAGAGAAACCAATAAAAGTTCTCAGAATTAAAAACAAGAGGACAGAAACTAAACATCTCATGAAAGGATTGAAGGTAAATTGAACAATTCTCTCAGGAAAAAAGAAAGTTAAACTCTAAGAGAAGGGACATAGGAGAGAAAATAGAAATTATGCAAGAAAATTTTCAAGGACTGAAAAATATCTGTTCCCAAAAGGAAACACTGACCAAGTGCCCAGAACAGTGGACGAAAAAAATCCACATCTTTGTCTTTCCTTTTGAGAAATCTATAACATTTTTTTTTTGTACCAGGGATTGAACTCAGGAGCACTTGACCACTGAGCCACATCCCCAGCCCTATTTTGTGTTTTATGTAGAGACAGGGTCTCACTGAGCTGCTTAGCGCCTCGCCGTTGCTGAGGCTGGCTTTGAACTCGCGATTCTCCTGTCTCAGCCTCCCAAAGTGCTGGGAGTACAGGTGTGCGCCACTACACCCGGCTGAGAAATCTATAACATTTTTAAAATGATAATGCAGATCCAAATTTATTGACATAGACTTCCATGACTCATTGTTATGAGATAATGCAGCCTTCAAAATAGTTGTGTGTAATATGAGCCTATTTATGTAAATGCACAGTTTCACAAAGAGACATCCAGAAGAAAAAGACATGCAGAATACATTACCAAAATGTTACCAGAAATGCTCCCTTAGTGGTGATATACACTGGAATATTTACTCTCAGTTTTATACTTATCTATATTAAATATGTTGAACATGAACAGTGACATCTAGAAAGAACAGTTCAAAAGTGACTTTTTACTCTGCCTCCTGTTCCTTCTCCTGATCACTTGCCAAGTCTTTTTTTCCAATCCCTGTGCCATTGTTTGATCTACCTCTGACCTCTTTATTTTATTTAGCCAAATATCACTTTCGAGCTCATATGCTCCCAAGTGCTTCCTTTGTATCTCTACTTGGACATCCCTCAGATGTGTGTATTAATCTGCCTCAAAGTGAACACATTAATTTTTTCCCAAAGTGCTCCCTTGACGATGTCTCCAATTTCACTCAGTATTCCCACATCTCATCTAACAAACAAAAAACTGGGGCACCATTCTTGACCCTGTACCTCCAACCCATGTTCTTTCTGTTGACCCTACCTCTAAATACTACTTCACATACATGTCCCCTTCTTTCAATCCCCTATGGCCTCTACCCATCCATTTTTCGTTCATTATTCATTCATTCAGCAAATATGTATTGGCCACCTCCTGTTCGCTAGGCACTAGGTTGAGAGCTCGCACACATGGTGAAAAGTACAGGTGAAGTTCCTGTCCTCATGAATTCAGCCTGTGTTCTAGAGAAAACAATGGACAATAAACAAAGCAGTTGCCTGATGCAGTAACTTCTATGAAGAAAATAAGCAGTGTGATAGCAAATGACCAGCAGGGGAGTTAGGCGCGGTGGCGCACGCCTGCAATCCCAGCACTTAGGGAGACTGAGACAGGAGAATCCCAAGTTCAAAGCCAGCCTCAGCAAAAATGAGGTACTAAGCAACTCAGTGAGACCCTGTCTCTAAAGAAAGTACAAAACAGGGCTGGAGATGTGGCTCAGTGGTTGAGTACCATTGAGTTCAATGCCCGGTACCCCCCCCCCCAAAAAAAAGAAAATAACCAGCAGGGAAAGAGACTGTCACTCTTCAACTAGGATAACTAGGGAAGGCTCCCTGGGGCCTGAGGGCCACATGGAGGCAGGCAGGGTATCTCTCTGGGACCTTGCTGTTATGGTTTGGATGTGAGGCCTCCCCCACCCCAAAGCTCATGTGTGAGACAATGCAAGAAAGTTCAGAGGAGAAATAATTGGTTGTTAGAGCCTTAACCCAGTCAGTGAATTAATTCCCTAACGAGATTAACTTGCGTGGTCAGTGAAGGCAGGCAGGGTGTGGCTGGAGGAGGTGGGCATCGGGGACATGCCTTTGGGGTATATATTTTGAATCTGGCCAGCGGAGTCTCTCTCTGCTTCCTGATCATCATGTGAGCTGCTTCCCTCCTCCACACTCTTCTGCCATGATACTCTGCTTCCCCTTGGAGCCCCGAGGAACAGAACCAGCCGTGTATAGACTGAGACCTCTGAAATCAAGCACCCCTAACCTTTTTCTCCTTACAGTTGTTCTGATCAGGTGATTTAGTCATAGCAGCCAAAAAGCTGACTCAAACACTTGCCTTCACTCTTCTCCTCTTCAAATTGTAAGAGTGATCCCATGAAAAGCAAATTAATCCATATTACCTTCCTGCTTGAACTTCTTGCTAACATGACTCACAAGACCTGTGTTTTCTCTCCACTGTTCCTGCACATCCCTTGCTCTAGCCAACCAGAACATTCCTGTCCCCTGAATGCACTTCCTCTACCCCTAGCCTCTGCGTGAGGGTGCTTCATTCCTGCTCACCCTTGGGCCCCACTTCCTCCAGGAAGCCCTTTTAGGTTTGGTCCCTCCCATATGTCCATGGCACCTGAACATTGTTTTCAGACTGTACCTTTGATGGTTTATTTACTTATCTGAATCAGCAAGACAGCAGGCTGGGCCTTCCTCCACCACGGAATCCCAATGTCTGGCACAGCACACACTCAATATATTTGTGAAGGCCACCTTGCTGGCATTGCCTTCCATCACCTGAGCTGCTGTCTCCAGGCCGATGTCCTCACTTTCAACCCTTCCCTCCCAAAATCCTTCCTTTAGGATTTTAGAAAAATCTTTCTGAAACAAGTGGCAAAGCCAGAACAATGAACTTAGAAGCTATTAATGTCCCTGTGCTGTGTGTGCGTGTGCGTGTGCGTGTGTGTGTGTATGTGTGTGTGGCACTGTACTTATAGAGTATGGAAAAATTAAAAGCAAACAGGTTAAGGCAAATTAAGGCATCTCAAAATACTAGGCAAAGAGAACATGAAAAACTTTGGATCCTGTGCAAGTTGCTATGTCCTGCGGTTGACATGCTGAGGGTTACAAGTTTCACTAGAGCAAAACATTCCAGTCCTATAGATAGCTACCAGGCTTCTTTCCTAGGAATTTCTTTGGTTTGTTTTGTTTTTGGTGCTGAGGATAGAACCCTTCATCCCTCTTCTCTTTCTGAGAACTACTTTGCATCTATATATACTACTTTGCATCAATATATATATATTGCTGGGGATGGAGCCCAGGGCCTTGGGTATGCTCGGCAAATGCTCTACACTGAGCTCCACCCCCAGGCCTAGGTGTATTATTTAAATCACTCAATTCCTTTCTTATAAGATAGCTTGCTACCCTGTCTACACCAATCTAAATTCTTGAAAAGTAACTGATATAATCCCTCTGCCCACTTGAGGATTTTTTTTCCATTAAAACTTGTTTGAAATCTGTAAGATCCCCTAATATATTCCAGCCAGTCTGAAATTTGTTGTCTCTTGACTTGTGACTGATCAGGACAAGTAAACTCATTGTTTCTTCATCAATTTGTGCCTTGGTTTCTCTTAAGAGCCAGGAAGAGCAAGGCTGCCAAGGAAGGGGTATAGTTTACTCCAAGTGAGGAGGTTGACTTTCTTTCTTTGGTAGAAATCAGGACCTGGAAAGAAGGCCTCAGACAAGCAGATGACGGAGTTCCTAACCCATGCTTTCTGCTCTCTTTGAGGAGTCTCAGTTACCTAAGGTGTAACTGCTCAAGAGACTGCAGGATGTGTAGCTGAGGAGGGAGGATGGAGAATAGGGAGATGGAGAATAGGGAGGATGTCTGAACAGGAAGGTACGTTAGGAGCTGAGGCCCCAGACCATGAGGTTGTATGTTATTATTCATTCATTCACCCACTTACTCATTTAATAAATATGTAATTGAGGCCTTGCCATTTGTCAGACTAGATTCTGGATACTGGAAATAAAGCAGCTAGTAAGATAGACCATGGCCAGCTCTCCTGGAGCTTCCATGCTGATAAAGGCTCTCAGACAATCAAATATACAATTAGGCATGCTTCAGGTAGCATTAAGGGTGGTGGAGGAAAATAAAAGAGAATGAGGTTTAGAGGATGGAACGCTATTATATATTGGCTGGTCAGTAACGACACTGCTTTTCCTTTTACTATCCTCAGCTCTCATAAAGTCTGGTTGAAACCAGCTCTTCTCAAACTTTAAGTGCACAGTATCACCCTGGGACCTGGTTAAAATGCAGATTCTGATTCAGAAGGTATAGAACTGGGAACTGAGACTGCATTTCTGATAGGCTTCCAAGTTATGCTTTCACTGCTGGTCCCTGGGCCACGTTATCTTCCGACATGGGATTATAGGAAAAGCTGTGAGCCCCTCTTGCGGCAGAATTAATAGGGTTGTGCACCTCCGTAGGTTAGTGGGCAAGGCAGAGATGCCAGCTTTGAGGAAGCACAAACATCAGCAGCAAAGTTGACACTATGAGGTCCTCTGCCTCTCCTGGGATGCAGAGTTCTCAATTCATAGTTCCTTTAGATGATACTGGTTCAAAACCAGCAAGACAGTCATGGAGTTTCCTTATAGGTTCCCCCATTTTAGAAAAGAAACCCCACATGCATAGTTTGGTGCACAAGGCTCTTCCCTGGTTGTTCATGGTAAGTCTTCATGAACTCTGGATTTCTGCTGCCATAATGTCAGTCCCCCAGCCCCATCTTTTCCTATGGCTAATCCCTCAGCAATTTTTTTCATCCCCAAACAATTTAGTACTTCTCTTCCATCCATCTGGAATTCTAATTCCCTGTAAACACCATGTGGCCAGATCCTATTTGTTCTTCAAGGCCAGCTCCAATGCCACACCCTCTACATCCCTACCCCTGTCTTCACAGTCAGGAGCAATTCCTCACCAACCAGAAATTCTAGAACTCTTTGCCCCAACCTGTTTTGAGACACTATGTCTTCCTGTGAGTTAATTTTGTTCTTGCTTTAAGGATGTGAATTCCTGAAGAAAGGCCCACCTCTGGATTGTATTCCCTTCGTCCACCCCAGCACAGCTCCTACATCTGGTCAGAGCCTACGACGTGTTTTATGAATTAAAAATAAAGTAGGACTGGATTTGTAATCACCAGCGGTGGGAGGAGGAAAGGACTAACCTAGTGGTTCTCAAAGCATCAGCCGCACCCCGGATTAGACGAGCTAGTAATGATCAGGCTGAAATCCAAAGGTACCCACCAGAAACCCTGGGTGCAGAGCCTAGCGATCTGTCTTTTAAGGAGCCCAGGGTGACGCTGATGCACACCCAAGTCTGGGAACCACGCAGTCCAGCCAAAGTCCTGAAGTCCAATCCTCATTCTTCCCCAGTCACCCTCCTTCAATGACCTTTTACTCTGGGTCCCTGGGGGCTGCTGCCGAGGACTGAGGCAGCCAGTCTGGAGGATAGGAATGGATGGGGACATCCTAGAAGCCAAAGGGAGAGGATGAGGGGAGAGGGATGGAGCGAAGGAAGGAAAGCAAGGGGGCGCCTGAGAGGAAAGGAAGAAAGAAGACGGGATAGGCAGCTCTAGGATGGCACCTTCTAGAAGGCCATCCGTCCTTGTCCAGGGCAGGCTGTCATCGGTGTGGGCTGGGGGCTTGGAGACCTGCCTATGCGACCCTGCCCCTCCCCAGCTGAGCCCCGGGACCCTGGCCGCGCCTCCCCTGCCCGCGCCGGTACCTGCTCGTGCTGCGGGGGCGCCTCCAGCACCGCCGCCTTGCGGGCCGCCATGCCGCCTTCTCCACGCTCTGCCGGGCGGTGGCGCGCGGTGCACGGAGACCCCCGCGCCCTGGGCCCGAGTGGGGACCCAGTGGGCGGCGGAGCTGGCGGCCCCGCCCCGGGCGGCGCTACGCGGCTGCGGGCTCCGGCGGCCTCCGCTTGGCCTTGGGCACGCGCTGCGCCGCGTCCGCAGCGGAGCGGCTCTCGAAGGGCATCGCGGTCGCTGGGGGCGTCCTTTGGGCCTTGAGCCTCCAGCCTCGCGGTGGAGAAGCCATCCGGTCAGCCGGGTCTGCAAGGAAACGTCCAGTGAGCTGCATGGCACGAATCAGTGGTTTGGTTATCAGGGGACAGGGCTGGAGGAGGGGTCTGGAACTGGCAGGTAGCAAGAGAAATGTGGCATACAGAGAGTGAGAAATAGAAGAGAGGAAGAGAAAGAAGAGGAGGGAGGACGAGGGGGGAGGAGAAAGGGGGAGAGGGAGGAGAAGGGGAAGGGGGAGGGGGAGACCTAAGAAAGAGGAAGGGGAGGGAGAAGGAAAGGGGGGAGAGGAAGAGAGAAAAGGAGGAGTGGGAGACGGAAAGAGAGAAGAAAGAGGAGGAGGAAGGAGCAGGAGGCAGGAGGGGGAGAGAGGGAGAGGAGGAGAAGCTGAGTGAGATAGGGGGTGGTAGAGACAAAGAGGTTTTCGCTTCAGATCTTCCCCACAAGTGACTCTTAGTAGGCGGGATTTCCAGTGGTTTTCCAAATGCTGAGATCGAACCTCTTTGCACCCCAGTCTTGTTAAGTTTCTTCAAAGATGACAAAGTTGAGGAACTCTGCTCCCTGAAGAGCACACAGACTCTCAATATTTGGACATGTTGCATTCCTACCCAGCCCCTGTGATGCTCCAGAAGCGGCAGGGCCTCCTGAGTAATGGCTCACTGCTTTCCTTTGCCCTCTACCTTACACTTAGGTCTAAGCCTGCACTCAAGGCTGGGAACAAGCTGGAATATTTAGGTAAGCCTTCAGAGAGACTTGGCCGTTAATGCAGGGAAATAGACGACAAAGGAATACACAGTTAAGTCATCTGGTCGACCAAACAAGGCTTTCTCCATTTCAGTTTGTGATGGCTTATATTTTTCAACATCCACGAGGAGCTGCCAGTGGAGATTAACTGGTCAACAAGTTGCAAGTGCCTGTACTGTTGAGGGACTTACAGTCTAATGGGGTAGAGACAGATAAACATCTAAGGACATTTACCATGGTAAATGAATCTGATTTCCAGCTCTAGTTGTACATCAGCCTCCCATGGAGGACTGTTAAAACTTGGATTTCCCGCTCCAGGTTCTGATGTCAGAGGTCTGGGCTGGAACCAGAGAATTTGTCTTTTTTTAACAAGATTCCTGGTGATGCTGCTGCTGTTGTTGTGCACTTCCAAAGATTGCCTTGTAGTGTGCTCAGGGTTTTGGAAAGAGTGTTCCAGATGGAAGGAACAGGAGATGCCAAGGCCTGGAGGCTGGAGAAAGCACAGTGAACTGGAGAAACTAAAATAAAAGGAGCAGTTGACACTAATAGAAAGCTCAGTCTGTGCCCTGGCTGTTCCAAGTACTTTACATGCATTAACTCATTCAGTTCTCCCAACAACTCCCTAAGGGAGCTATTGTTAATATCTCCATTTGACACATGGGAACACTGAAGCAGAGAGGTTCTGAAGTTTGTTCAAGTTTCAAAGCTAATAGGCAGTGCCATGGGAATTTGAATCCAGAGAAGTCTGACTTCATGCTCTTAACCACTCAAGAAAGTGACTGTTGGATCCAGAAGGGCTATGCATATCATATTAAATAGACTGAATGATGGCCTCGGGAGAGTGGAAAGCCCTCACAGAGATTTAAGTAAGGAAATGACATTATTAGACTTGCCTCAAGGAGGGGGAAGGGATCATGACTCAAGACAGTGAGACCAATCAGAAAGCTATTGCTGTCATTCCACTGAAGTTGACAGGTGACCTTGGTGGTATGTGAGTATAGGGAGGGGTAGGGTGGAGGAGAGATGGAGAGAGATGGATGGAGCCAGGAGATTTAGATGATAGAATCTACAAGAGTTGACTGATCATCAGTGATGATGCCCAGGCACGGGCTTGAGTGGCTTAGCACTTGGGCAGATGGTGCTGTCATCCCAGAGAATGGCATGTGGAGATGGCAGCCAATTTGGGGAGAAAAAGGTAGAAAGTTCGGGTGAACACATCGTGTTCCTACTAGCTTCTCACATACCTTCCTTTGTCAAAAGCCAATGTTTTTTTTCAGCCCAGGAGATCCTCACATTTTATCTATATTCCAATTCAGCCAAATAAATAGTGAAATGAAATATTCCAGATGGAAATGGAAGTTCCTTTGCCTGTGAAATTCTGGCTCATTATCATTATAAAAGTTCTACCTTCCTGGAAGGAGACATTCTTCCCTGGTTAAAGGATGCCATAAAAATCTACATGTGACTATAGATACATCCAAACACAAAAGTAGGCATCTGTCTCCTGGCTTCAGCTCAACAATCATATCAGAATAAAACTCAAGAAGTCTATTTCCCCCACCACCAATAACGATGGGGTTCTTCTAATCTTTTCTCTCCTCATACCTACCTCTTTGTGCAGTTAAATTCCAGCCAACCAGAACCAATAGCTCATTTCCCTCTAACGTAAGCTCAGCTTTATGCAATAGTTCACTGAGTCAAGATGCTGTGATTTGGTTATGGTTTCAGTATGTACTCCAAAGGGTCATGTGCTGAAAGTTTGGTTTTCAGTATGGCAGTGTTGAAGGTGGTAGAACCTTTAAGAGGTGGAGTTCAATGAGAAATGGTTAGGTTCTCTGGGAACCCTGGCTAGTTCCTGCAAGAGCTTCTAGTTACAGAAAGGAGAGAGTCTGGCCCCTGAATCTCAACATCTAGACATGTTGCATTCCTACCTAGTGTCTGGTTTGCCTTTCTGTGGCAAAGACCAGTGTTTTGATCCAGCCTAGGAGGTCCTCAAATTTTTTCTGGATTCTTCCAAGTCAGCCAAACAAGTAATAAAATATTCCAGATGCAAAAGAAGTTCTTTTTCCATAAAATAGTGGTCCTGTCTCACTATTGTGAATCTGTCTACCTTGAGGTGCTCACCAGAGGCTGAACAGCTGGGTTGCCTAATCTTGAACTGTCACCCTCTAAGATTATGAGCTAAATAGCTACTTTTCTTTATAAAGTACCCAGCCTCAGGTATTTTGTTATAGCAACACAAAATGAACTAATATGCAAGGTTAATTAATTTGTAACTTTTGTTTCCCAAATCAATTCTTGAATAGATGAACTATCATCCTGTTTTTTAGTACTAATCTCTTCAGCATATTAGCTGTCACCTGTGCTTCCTTCTGTCATCTTCTGTAGTGTAGAGCTCTGAGGTGATGACATTAATGTAATGTAAGAAATAGATAAATGTAGCAAAGGTGTTGTGAAAATGAAGAGGCCAAGAATAGTTAACCAATTAAATATGGCATTTGGTACAGTGATGGACAAATGGACCCACGGAACAGAGTATAAGGTCCCCAGATGGGCATGTGCATTTATGGGAAACAAATCTTTATGAAAGAAAATAGATGAATTTTTTTAGCAGTTGGCTTATTCATATGAAAAAAATTATACCATACCAATTTCACAAGCAAAAGTTTAAGATGATTAAAAAGAACATGATCTTAAGGTAGAAAAAGATATGTCAAACAATGCTCAAAACGAACAAATCAAGAGCTGGGGATGTAGCTCAGTGGTAAAGCACTTATTTAGCATGTGTGAGGCTCTACAAAACAAACAAACCAACAAACAACAACAAAAAAAAGGAAAAAAAATAATGATTTAATTTATGTTAAAACTGAAAATATCTGTACAATAGAAAGTTACCATTAAAAAAAACAGAGAAGCCATAGACCACGAGAATACATTTTCACCTACCTACATTATAAAGGATTAATACTCAGAACAAATAGATCTACTAGAAATTAATTTTTGAAAAGCCTAAGTCAGGGATGGGAATGTAACTTAGTATTAGAGCTCTTGCCTAGCATGCACAAGGTTATGGGTTTGTTTGATCCTCAACACTGCAAAAATATAATAAAATAAAAAAAACATAACAATAGAAAATGAACAAGAGGCATAATCCAATTGAAGAAATAAAATTAGGAGACTGATTTTTTAAGGGAATTAATAATTGCATTTATGTATATGTGAATTAAGCTAGAGTGCATGGTTCTTAGGAACATGTGTCCATATTAAACTATTTATTTCCACAGTGATTCCTTTCAGCCTTCCTGCTCACGCCCTCAGCACTTATTTTAGTCATCTGTTTTTCTCCTCCACCTTCTGGGTGCAACCAAACTACTTTTGGCTGATGGTGCCTCTTAGTGTTTAGATCTTGCAAACCTACTATATTGCTCTACAAATGACAACTGATTTTTCCCCCAATTATTTATTTGTTGATTGTTTGTTTGGTTTTACATATTGACAGACAAAATACGCATTTGATCTTCAGAATTAAGTTAAAGTAAGTGCTTCAAAATGTATCTACCCAGGTGCAGTGCTGATCACATTTGGAGTAGGGTGGCAGAGGGAGGATCCAGACAGTGGGTAGGGGGGCTCTACTCTGTGAAGGGCAAGACAAGAGCAGATTCAGTCCCTGTGGGGACAGGGGAGTATCAAACTCAAAACCATCCAGGCAGTACAAGTATCCAAGCACTTATCTGATCTTGGAAACTAGTACGTAAGAGACCCCAAAGGTTCTGGACTCCATCAATTGTTGGGGCCAGGGGCAAAGTTGCCATTGATGAGATTAATCATCTAAAGGCATCAGGTCCCACTGAAGCCAGGGCCCACTGAAGCCAGGTCTCCATCCCATTGCCATAGCAAACCCCTCTCTGGTGCTGGTTGGGTCTTCAGATGTAGACACTTTCCCCTTAGAATCTGCAGAAACCCCACCAAGTTCGTCTGATTCCCAATGGTGAGAGTCCTTTTCTGTAGTACCTGCTTTTCCTGGCCCCTCAGGCTACCTGGATAGACATTTCCATCCACCTCTAATTAAATAGTCTATGACTTAAGCACTAGTTTTCAGCACAAATGAAAGATACTCGACTTCATTTTTATCTCTTTAATTATTGGTATCATAAACACTAATGATTTCTACTTTTTTCTTTTTTTTTTCAGCTAAAATGTACCAAGTTTTGCCATATTATGGTCACATGCTTTGTTTTTGTGAGCTGGCCTGTGGCCCTGATTGCCATTTGTAACCTTGCTTCTATGGGAAAATGCATTCTTTCTTCCAAATGCATGTTTGGAACACAATCCATTTGTAAGCTGGGAACTGTCTGTGTTAACGGTCTCTTGGCCCAGGGCAGCACCACCACCAAATGACATGTGGTTTAAGGTTCACTTAACAGCCAGTTCATTTAAATAATGTTAGCTAGAGCTCAGCTTTCAGGTTCTTGGGTTTCTGGTTAATTTAGAATAGAGGGGCAGCAGAGTGGCAGTGGTCAGACCACAGTGTGCATGGCGTGCCCTGCTCCCTATGGAGAAATGGCACATTCCTGCTTTTAATGATTTACCCTGCAGGTTTTAGGACTGAGCCTCTTCCGAAGGCAAGCTTTTCATTTCTGTTGAACAATTGATCTTGAGAAAGAAGAACTCCTTTTAAAAAGCAACCATACTTTCAAGCCTGGAAGTTCAGCTAGGGTCATTCTAGTTTATGGAGTGCAGGGGCCCTCTCGGCAGGAGGGAAAACCACATTTCAGTCCTTGATGGGGCTTCTCCCTCTCTCTGCTCCTTGATTTTTTTTTTCCTGCCAGTGCTTCCTTTAAAAGTTCTAGACTTTACTAAGTTAAAAGCCAGACAGCCCTTACCAGGCAAGTCAGTCCCCACTGTCCTAGCTGTAAAAAGAGTTCATTTTTATCAAACACGACTGTGTGCCAAGGCATTAGGCTAAACACAAATTATCTGTGATATCATTTAATCCCCAGAGTGGCCCCCGGTGGAGAGTATCACCTTGCAATGTACAGATGAAGACATTTCAATCAAGAGATTAATTGCTTTATTGAAAAGTGCATAGCAGTGGCCAAGGATGTTCAGCTCCTTAATCTCTAGGTTGTGCCCTTGCATGCCCACGTGTGTGTGTGCACATGTGTGTGTGTGCACGCGCGTGCGTGTGGCACTTCACTAGGGAGCCTCTAGGAAACCCCATTCTGATGTGGTGTCCTTTATTTTTATATTTAGTTAAAGCCAAGGATTTGCCAACATAGTGCTGTACTTTAGGTTAATGGTCACGATTATGTTGTACCTTTGTTCCATCAAAGTCACATTCTTGTGAAAAAAAAATACCAATATTCTCATTTCTCTTGACTTTAGATCTTTATCCTTCGCAGGGGCTTGAAACAGATTAGTTATAAAAGCACCGACAAGAGGACACAGTTATTTTTGTCCTCCAGTTGGCACTTTGGGCTTTATTTCTTTATTTGTTCCTACCCATGAAAATAGCTAAAACTCCTTAGGATGCTTCCTAATGTCAGGGACTCGACTTGTCCTTTAATCCTAAAGACAACACTGTGAGACGTAGGTGTACTGTCATTATTCTCACTTTACAAGGAAGGATGAATAAGGATTTCTGGACCATCCTCTTTGTTTGCAAAGCTCTCTCCTTTCCTAAGTTGAATCTGTGGAGGTCCCATTCTGCATTCCAGAGACTGCCCGACTCTGTTCCTCCACCAGGCTTTTTCAGACTCCAGTGACAATATACCTCTCTCAACCTTTTCCTCCTCTGGGATTTTTGCTTCTGCCTCTCTCTATTCCAAACTGCTTGATACTCAAGGTATATGTATAGTAGTCCCCACATATCCTTTAGGGATATGTTCCGAGACCTCTGGTGGATGCTCCAAACACAGACAATACCAAATCCTATATACAAGCTCTGCAGTACCTCAACAATATATCTTTTAACTGACATGGCTCCTATGTACATAATTGGGGGAGGGTAGTGTATGCAGTGTGGATACACTGGACTACAGGATGATTAATATCCCAGGTAGGATGCAGTTTGAGATTTCATCATGCTATTCAGAACAGCACACAATTTCAAACTTATAAAATGTTGATTTCTAGAATTTTCCCCTTTAATATGTTCAGACCACAGTTGACTACAGGTAACTAAAACTGACAGAGGCAAAACCAGGGCTAAATGGAAACTGCTGAATGTCTCTGTCAGTCACCCATTTTAAACTCCTGGAAAGCAGAGACCCTCTTCCAATCCTTTTTCATTCCACCATGGAATCTAGCACAGTGGCTTCCTTGGAGCTAAATCAAAGGGTGCTCCTGCCCATCCCCTTCCCTGGCTTGTGGAGGAGTAGTGAGGACAGATGGTTTTCTTCAGCCCATCACCTGCAGAAGTTCCTTCTGGAGGGAGAGGGTAGTTGCACTGTGGCCACAGCCTTTCCCAATCTACCCAGTGCAGAATGCTTGAGAACTCTTCACATGTATCTGACTGCAAATAAGAGGCCCAAAATGTGCCCTTAATCTAATTCAACACAGTTCAGAATGAGCATATCTTACTTCTTATTTTATGAGCACATACTACTCTTATATATTAGTACTTTCTTATTTTACATAATAGTATTTATATTTTACAATGCTTTATATTCTTATTTCATAATAAGCACATACTACAGTCACATACCACATATGATATGGTCAACAATCTTTTTAATCTTTATTTTATTTATTTATTTTTATGTGGTGCTGAGGATCGAACCCAGTGCCTCATGCATGCAAGACAAGTGCTCTACCACTGAGCTACAATCCCGGCCCCAGGTTGTGTTCACTTTTAGGCTACTATTCATTATGCTTCTATGAAAAATTTTACACAAATTTTTTGTGACTACATATTTTCAGTTCTTTTGAGTGAATATCTAGAAGTGCCTACATACCAAAAACACAGTTCAAGATTTGTGTTGGAGATCTAGCTCTGGTAGGTAGGTTTGGGAGTGATTCTTAGTATAACTTTTCTTTTCTGTCCTTACATTACTATAAGCCAGAGCACACATTCTAATCCTCTGTGGAATAATTATTTAATGGAGTCAGGCTGGGAAATGTGATGGAGACCAGGCAGCACTCGGGACCTCTCCCTTTCACTTTCAGCAGTGAGTGTTAAGATTTTTAGAAGTTCAAAACATTGAAAGTGTTATTATGATCTCACCATACTACCATATATATATATTTCTTTTTGGTACTGGAGATTGAACTCAGGGACACTTGACCCCTGAGCCACATCCCCAGCCCTATTTTGTGTTTTATGTAGAGGCAGGGTCTCACTGAGTTGTTTAGCGCCTCGCCGTTGCTGAGGCTGGCTTTGAACTCATGATTCTCCTGTCTCAGCCTCCCTAAGTGCTGGGATTACAGGCTTGCGCCACCGCGCCCGGCTTACTACCCTATATTTTTATTCTGAATGCAAAAAATCTTGTAACTCTTTAGAAAGTAAAAGTAAGTGTGCCATGATCTGGTTTCTCCCATGATGCTCTAACAAAATTAAAATTTAAAACTTATGTTTTTGAAACTTCTGCTTAGCACCTTAAATAAAGTGCTTTGTCTGTCCATCATTGAATTAAACACTACAAGAAGGCCTCCTTTGTTCTATTGGACCTGGGTGGCAAGTGTCTGGGACATGGCTGCCACCCCCTCCTCCCATGCCCTTGGCAGGCACCATCAAGACTATGTCTAATCAGGGGCTGGAGGTCTCATTCAGTGATAGGGCACATGCTTCGGATGTTCAATCCCTACCATCCTCCTACCAACAAAGACCATGTTGATCATCTCCTGTGAAATATCTATTCATGCTTTTGCTCATTTTCTAAGTGCATTGTTTGATTTTTTTTATTGTTGAGTTTTGAGAGGTCCTTATATATTCTAGACACAAGTCCTTTATCAGATATGGTATACAAATATTTTCTCTCATCATTATTTTGTTGTTTTTTTTAAATCCTCTTACCAGGAATTTTTCTAGACAACTCATTTTTCTAGCTTTACATTTTGCATTTAAGTTGATGGCTCATTTTGAGGTAATGTTTGTATGTAGTGTGAGGTTTAGTTTTTTGTTTTTGTTTTTGCTTATTGAATGTCCAATTTTTTGGATACTCAATTTTGCTTATATTTTTTGGATATTTTTGTCTTTGCTTATTGAATATTGAATATTCAGTTTTGTTTATTGAATTGCTCCAGCACCATTTATGAAAAGGCCATTCCTACTCCATTGAATTGCTTTCAAATATTTTTCAAAAAACAACTGTTTATATTTGTGTGAACCCATTTTTGTTTTCTCCATTCCGTTCCGTTGATCTATGGGTGTGTTCTTCCATACTGTCTTAACTACTATAGCTAAAGTGTAAATGTTAACATTGGAAAATAATTTATCCCATTATTCTCTTTCAAGATATTTTTGGCTATTCTAGGGCCTTTCCCTTTTAATATAAATTTTAGAATAAAGTTGTCCATGTTTGCAAAACAAGCTTACTAAGATCCTGTTAGCAATTGCATTATGCCTATAGAGCTTCATCATGTTGAGTGTTCCAATCTATGAACATAGTATGTCCCTCCAATTATTTATGTTTTCTTTGATGTTTTTCACCAGGATTTTGCAGTATTTGGTGTATAAGTTCTGTATGTGCATTATTAGATTTATACGTATTTTGTTTTCATGGGAGTACTTGTAAATGGTGTGGTGTTTTTATTTCAGTTTCACTTGTTTGTTGTTAGTATATTTAATACAATTGATTTTGTGTGTGAATCTATTTCCAGTGAGCTTACTGAACTCACTTCAGTATGGGAGTGAGTTTTTGTAGCTTCCTTGGAATTGTATGTAGATGAACATATCTATAAATAGACAATGTACATTTTCCTATGTAATTTACAGCTGTTTATTTCTTTTTCTTGTTTTATTTACCTGGCTATATCTGCTAATATGATGTTGAATAAGATTGAAAAGAGTGCACATCTTTTCCTTGTTCCTGATCTTAGGAAGAGGAAACTCAGTCACTCAACATTAAGTATGATGTTAATTTTAGGAGTCTTGGTTGATATTCTTTGAATTCTTTGAAATTTTCTTCCATTTCTTTTTTTTTTTTTTTTTTTTTGGCACCAGAGATTGAACTCAGGGGCACTCGACCACTGAGCCACACCCCCAGCCCTATTTTGTGTTTTATGTAGAGACAGGGTCTCACTGAGTTGCTTAGCGCCTCGCCATTGCTGAGGCTGGCTTTGAACTCGCGATTCTCCTGTCTCAGCCTCCCTAAGTGCTGGGATTACAGGCTTGCGCCACCGCGCCCGGCTTTTCTTCCATTTCTTGCATGCTATTTTATCAAAATTTATTAAATTTTGTCAAAAATGTTTGATTCAATTGATATGATCATATGATTTTTGTTTCTTTAGTTTGTTGATATGGTGAGGTACATTGGGTAACTATTAGATGTTGAACCAGTTATGCATGCTTTCAATAAATCCAGCATGGTTGTAGTATAATATCTTTTCTAATACATCGCTAGATTTAATTTACTAATATTTTGTTGAGGATTTTTGTTCATGAGACAGATTCATTTTCTCTTTTGTTCTGTCTTTGTCTAGTTTAAGTATTAGCCTCATAAAATAAGTTGGGAAGTATCTTGTCCTTTACTATTTTCTGGACAAGATGTATAACATGGTGTTAATTGTTCTTTAAATGTTGGATGAAATTCTCCAGTGAAACTTTTGGTTCTGGAGATAATGACTTTTAATATATTTTAAACAGGTGAAAGATATAATTTGGATTAAGGGATCCCCCAAAACCCATGTATTGAAGGCTTGATTCCCAGCTTGTGTTGCTTTTGGGTGGTGGTGGAACCTTTAGAAGATAGGTCCTAGTGGAAGGAAGTTAGGTCATTGAGAGGCGTGCTCTTGAAGGGGATACTGACACTTCAGCTCCTTCCTGTCTCTCTATTTTACTTTCTGGCCACCATGATGTGGACAGGCCTCCTCATACACTCTCACCAAAGCAACAAGGCCATATGACCATGGACTGAAACTTCTGAAACTATAAGCCAAAATAAAGTTTTCCTCCTTTTAAGGAAATTATCTCAGGCATTTTGTCACAGTTATGGAAAGCTGACGTATATGGTGAATTTATTTGTATCTTTAAGAATTAATGGGACCAAGGAAGACCGTGTGCAGTATGGTCTGAAGAAATGTGAGTCTGGGTTACTGTTTGCTGTTCCATGTGTATGTGTCATATTAGACCATAAGCTTCCTGAGGGTAGCCGTGGTGCTTTAGTCATCATTGGAATCTCAGTACCTAGGACAATGCCTGGCTCACAGTGGAAGTACCTACCAAGTGTAAGATTGTTGAGTGAATAAATTCACTCTCTGTACTCTCACTCCTGCAGACTGAAATCCTGGTGCTGCTTAGTAAGCCCAGTTAGAAGAGGGCAGCGCAAAGCAGACTGTGAGTTCTCTTTGGGGGTGGAAAAATCTCCTTGGAAGAAGGGAAGAGCAGATGGTATTTGGGGTCCCATTTCTTTCTCTTATCAGGCCCTAATTGGCCAAACAACCTTGAGCAACCCCAGTGTGCTTAAGAAGCTGAACTGCATTGGGAGCTGCTGATGGTGGGAGGAGACCAATTTCAGACTGGTATTCTTTCTTACTGTGGGTATCTTCAGACACAGAAACAAACCCTGAGAATTATGTGTCAAAATGGAGAATGGAAAGGAGAGGAGATGAGAATTCTTTGAGCTTTGGCATAACTTGCTGAGTAATAATTCTTCTTCTTCTTCCTTTTTTTTGGTGGTGCTGAGGATTGAACCCAGGACCTTGAGCATGGTAGGCAAACACTCTACAAACTGAGCTATATCCCCAGGCAATAATGATTCTTAATTGTTTAAAGATGAGCAGACTCAAGCTTGTAGGAAATATTGACTTGCCTGGTCTGAGTTTCAAAAGTGACATCAAGGTACTTGCTATTTTTACTGTAGTTTCTAAACTACAGTAAAAATGTGTGCTAGGTCACACAGTTGTACGTTAAGTTATATGGTTTTAGAAGATTTTCTGCCAGAGTTACATTTGTGTGTAGATGCACACAAGAGCATGCACATACATGAGAAATTGCATGGTATATTTCTACTGGGATGGACCTAGTTACTGAAACTCAGTTTTCATGTTTTGCTTTGTTTAATTATATAATGGAAAAAGTTAATGACTTAATTACTCTGTGCTAGAACATCTTGAGGCAGTTAAATTCTTTGATTTGTCTTCCTAACAATATGTGCATTTACTGACATCCTTATTAACTTAATTTTTAAGCACTTACTTATGTATATCACTCTGAACAATTATGGACTACTTTTAAAAGTCTTTTGTTTCATTATGTTTAATTGCTAGTTTTTTCTGATCTATATGTTAGTTTGTAATTTGAGAATTTTAAAATATTACTGAGTATTATAAAAGCTATGGGCTTTATGCTAGATTTTTTAAATTTTTGTTTTTGTTTTTGTTGTTGTCAATGGACTTTGTTTATATGTGTTGCTGAGAATCGAACCCAGTGCTTCACATATGCTAGGCAAGCACTCTACCACTGAGCCACAACCCCAGCCCCATGCTAGATTTATTTGTAGCATTAGAACAATATCTTAAGCATACCAGTTGCACATTCTCATTGTTGTGGGAATATGTAAAACTGATGATAAATAAGTTTTAAGACTCTGTCTTAATAGAAAATCTTCTGGTGCAATTCACTGAAAATTTTTCTAAGTACCTTTACCTGATCCTAAACTCAATCTGAACCAAATTGTAATTTCTACCTGAGTTAAATACTCTCTCCACTGGGCCATCCCTGGGACATGTACACACTTTGCTATTAATAGAGAGTTTGGGATAATCTGTTTGCAAGCCTTTCTCCTGTATTAAACTATGACTGGATTATGAGTTCCTTTTGGAAAGGCTCTAACCCCTGTATCAACAGAGCCTAGCACAATTCTTTACTCTAGAATAAGACCAAAGGAAGAAAGATAACTGTATTGACCACCTAGAACAGTAACTGGCTTGTGGATAAACTCTTAATGCATATTGATTGAATGAATAAGCCAGTGTCAATAATTGGTGCTTAGTACACATGTGCTGAGCTAATGAATTAGTCTGTACTTGTGCGATGTGTTTCATTGGCAAAAATCATACTGTTCAGTAATCCAGATACAGCAACTGCATAAGGGGTTCATTGCCTATATTTGCTTTTCAAGGTAACCCTGCCCCCTGGCCCCCACTCAAGAACAATGAAAACCTGGTAGAAAACATCATTGAAAATTTTTAAAAATGCTGCTGAATTATTATTTGATGAGAGAAAAGAGATTAAGAAATAGAAGGCACTTTTTTGATAAAAATGATTATTTTTAATACTGTAAGTTTCAATATACTAATTTGTGCATGTAGACCACACTTTTATCTTTTGTGCAGTTAGGAAGTGTTACTTAAAAACCTCTTATAAATTTGTTATTGTAGAACAATATGTAGTTTTCATATCTTTTAACTTTTCTGTCTAGGCTGATCCCCTATTTGGGGCATTTTAACTTTATTAATGGATCACAAATCATTTTAGTGAACTCAGAAACCTATTACTAGGTCCTATTGCTTTCTTTTTGCAATAATGGATGGGCATTCATGTTTTTATCTGCCAACAAAAGAAACCTAATAGTTGAAAAAGTAAATAATACAATCATGACTATTTCAAGATTAAATGAGTCATGTTTATTTGAACCATCCTGGCAAACAAAACAAGAAAATAAAATAAAAAGTCAAAGTATAACCTACCTGCACTGCCTCATGCACGACTCACTGGCTTGTACTCTCAGCCAAGATGGGAACAAGAGGCATGCGGTGGCAGCCAAAACATCCACAGAGACATACATGGTAAGAGGCACCTGTTGGCATGATGCCAGAGCTGCTAACTCTTCAAAATATGACTGTAGGAGGCCGCGTTGGGCTTTAACTTGTTCTCCAGAGCTGAAGGTTTTGCATCCTGTTATGCAGGCACATATTGTTTGCCTTGATGGGAGAGGGAGCATTCAGACAGGTCAGTTTCTTCCCATTACTTTTTGCCCATTGCAAGATTTTCCCCATTCTGATTCCTTATCCTTGATAAGGTGAATCCTTGATTTACTGTTCCTTTTCTTTTACCTTTTCTCTTTCTTTTTTCCTACCTTTTCTAGGATCCCTCATTTCCCCTTCCAAATGTTTAAAATAAGTGTTGACTTTGATCCACGAGCCCCTCCCCCTTCTAGTCTGGTCCACAGGGGCTGCATGGGAACAGAGTGTGCCCTGCGTTTGTGGAATTAGATGAGAAGCAGAGTCAAGGGGCAATGCAGCTCAGGCCTGGGATCCCCCAAACTTCAGTCTGGGTTGTGAATTAGTTAATTTTGGGTACAAGATGAACTGGAAGTACTATAGAGACATGATGATGAATCTATGTTTAAGAAACTTTTTAATCTAAATTTAAAAATACTCTCAGGTGAAGGCTTCATATAACTTTTCAGTTACATAATTATGGCTATCTAAAATTTTCCTTCACTCTTACATGAGCTCTGTAAGAACAAAGTGCTGCTATGTGCTTCCCCAGCACTTAGAACAGGGCCTAGCACATTGCTCAATAAATATTTGCTCAGTAAATATTTGCTGAATAGATGAGTGACATCATGCTTGTATAATCCTCTCAGGTCGAATGGAAGACAGAATCTGTCATCTCACAGGCCTGAGTTGCAACCGTGGCCCTACCACTTACAAGCGTCTTATAATGCCTAACCTCTCTGGGCCTGTTACCTCATATGTCTAATAGAATTTCTGTGAAGTCTTCATAGTAAAATGATAAAGGCATTTTGGGTGGACTCTGCTATCATCTGAGTGTTTATGTCCCACCAAAATTCATGTTAAAATGTAATCCCCAATGACTTATTATTAGGAGGTGGGGCCTTGAGGATGTCACTAGGCCCTAACAGCAGAGCTCTTGTGAATGGGATTAATGCCTTCACAAAAGAGGCCCGAGGGAGTTGTTCACCCCTTTCCACATGTGAGGACAGCAAGAAAGCACCATCTCTGAAACAGAGCCCTCACCAGATGCTGAATCTGTTGGCAACTTGACCTTGAATTTCCCAGCTCCCAGAACTGTGAGAAATAAATTTCTGTTGTTTATAAATTATTCAGCCTAAGATATTTTGTTATAGTAGTCCACACGGACTAAAACAAACCTTTTGTGGCTGTTTGACCCTTCTTATCTTAATGCTAGTTTTTCATTGTATTCTCCTTAATTCCTTCAGTTGTGGCCTTCTTTATGTGAGGGTCTGAGTTTAAGTAGGGAAGGAATCAGCTCTTTTTGCGATGGTCATTCTTTTTCATTATAAAAATCTCAGGAAATGAAAAGCACAACTGTACAACTCATAGACCTTAAGTTTAGAGTAGCATTGTCAAGTAGCTGCAGCTGAACTGCTGAGAAGGGACAAAAGAAACCTGCTTCCCACAGGGTCAGCAGTGGTGAAATGTGTGAGATGTGAGGCACAAGGTGGGAGGGTGGGGGGATGTTGGGGGAGACACTTGAGAAGCAGATAACTTCAAACAAACTGGAACCCCTGAGAAGGAAGTGACCACTCATGCATAGCTCCCTCCCAGCTCCTTGCACTGAAAAGACAAGACAGAAGACAAACAATAGGTAAAACAGGATGTAAAGTTTATATACAAGAATATAATGTTTATCTGAAATATTTACAGTGTTGGTTAAAGCAATATTTTTACAACTTTTTCAGGTAAACTACTATATATATTACAGGTAAGCTACAATGGTTTAATTGGCAAAAAATTAAGTAAAAAATGTTTTAAACAAGGCTTAAAGTACTCAAGTCAATAATAACAGTTATTTACTTTGCCCTTTATTTGAAAAGATCATGCTATGAAGAACGGTTAATGTGCTTTTTATAAATGGAAGTTCTGCAGCTGGAATGTGATACATGCAACAGTCTGAAGTTTCTGTGAAGGTGTAAAATGACAAATGAATTGTTATAAGACTTAGATGCTGAGTCTCAGGCTGGAGCAGAAGATGTTGAGATAACAGCCAGCTTTATCTCAACCAAGTGTGAACCACAAGTTTGGGCCACAGGAAAAAAATGCAGCAGCTTGCATGCTATGGCAACATCTGTGGAAAGTGAAAAAAAAATCAACTGACTTCCACCAAATAGGGGGAAACCAATCAGACCCAAGTCACAGTGGTACCTATTTAAAAGCTAACCTTAAATTGAACTATTGTAAAACTTCATAAAAATATTCATAATTTTATTAGTTTGGACATTTCCACATGATCTGGGTGGGTTTTGCCTTATGTGAAAACATCTACCGACTCCCGAGGCCTCCCAGGGACTTGGAACTCTAGAATGCTGGGGATGCAAACGTGCAAAAGGCAGCTGGGGCTGGAGCTGGGACTGTGCTTGGGGAGACCGGAAGTGACATCCCCAGGCGGAAGTGGTCAGCTGAGCTCTGGAGCCCACCCATCCGGAGCCAAGGATGCCAGAACTAGCACTGTAGCTTGCGGATGCTGCGGGAGATGCGCTTGAACTCTCTCTGCCCCTTCTGCCACCGCTTCACCGAAGTGATCACCAGCTCCCCGCCCTGTTTCTGTCCCATGACGAGATAGGGCGCGTTGATGTCGTTCATCTCCTCACAGGTGCACTGCAAGCTGTCTTTGAGCCACAGTACCGATTTCTTCAGGTCCCTTTCGGACACACCGTTCAGCTTGTAAATGGTCTTGCTCTTGGTCTCCAGGATGATCTTGGTATCTCTGTTGATGTAGGTTATCTCCTTCACTTTTATTTTCAGCGCTGTGAAGATGAGAGGGGACGGAAAGAATCACATCAGTCACGATGAGACCATATAGTATAGGTCAGGAATTTTGTGCACTCTGTCCAGCAGCATGTGTGTGACTTGGCCTGTGGGAGGGAAGAGGAGCTTCCTAGAACTAATGAGACTGTCTGGGGTTGCAGGTAGGGGGTTGGGAGCTGGGGGCAGCAGGTGGCTCCATTTCTAAAGCCTCAAAGCATTTGCCAGGCACTTTGTTTCAAATCAGCCACCCTTTCAAAACGCTTTCTCTTTGCAGGACTCAATTAACTTTTCTCCTGGTTTCTTCGCCCTTGTGTTTGTAAGTAGGTTGCATGTGGTTCCTGCTCTCCCCAACAAATGACTTCCCCTATTGGAAACTTCAGCATGAAAAGAAATGCCTGACTCTTAGGTGAAACATGATCCTCCTGTGGCCGTAAACTTTAAACTCAATTTATTATGTCGGAGAGGTTTTTGGACAAACCTGTAAGGAAATTGTATCACACAATCATTGTTTTCTAAAGAACAGATTACAGGGAAGGAGAATTGATCTTGCAGCTGCATTTGATTTGGTAAAGTAGGAGAAAAAATATGCAAGACTCTTTTTAAGAGCACAACATGTTTAGCCATAAAAGTGTTTTTCTGAAGACCTCATCCTCATATGCTCTCATTTGTCTGTCCAAGGCCAAGGCATTTACAGATCATATATGTACTGTTTCCAAAATGTATATGTAGACTCATTAGAATGTTAAGACCTAACGTAAGTGGTTTACTATAAAAGACACATTTTATAGTCATGAACAGTATGCCCTGGGAAAGAAAACTCTACAAACATACATGCTGGATTTAAATTTCAAGACTCCACGAAGGCAGGAAAAGGATACAACTTGAAGGTTGGAAGGGGTCATCCCATTAAAATCTCTTGTTATTATGTGAAAAATCTGAAATCCAAAGACTTTAGTGACTGGCACCAGGTCTCCTAGTTAGAGTTAATCTAGTTCTCAGAACTCCTGTCTCCAAATCTCCTTCTAAAACGTCACTGTGTTCTCTTGAGGGAAGGTCAGATTTCCCATCCTGGTTAGAGAGCACTAATTTGCCCAATTCCAGTGTGTCCCAAGACCCTGGTGCCACTGACAGCTGTTCTGTATAGAGGACGTGCGAGTATGACTTCCTGACTTTGATGGGGTTTAATGCATTGTTTAAATTAGTAATAGATGAAGAGTTTTCTGAGTGTTTATAACTCTTTGAGGGTTTCTCTATCTTGTTTTAAAATCTCAGGGAATTCAACTAAGTATGGCTTTCCAGCCAATCAGAAATGAGAAGCTCAACCAAGATCAAATCAAGGATGTTGGATATGCCTCTGAAACAGCACTGGGTTCCCAGACTTTGTGAGACTAAAGTCATGGAAATATCACATGTGGCCTTTGTAAAGTGGGTGGGGTGCTGGAAGACCCCACCATGAACTGATTACACATTATCCAGGAGCTGGTCTCTAGCACAAATGGAGTGTGTAAGACTTCACCTGGTCAAATGAAACATTCTTGAGCTGGGAGATCAAAAAAAAAAAAAAAAAAATCACTTTTAACCAGGAGATTTGTTACTCATCTTCATGTAGCTATATAATAACCAACTTGGCAAACATGTGTCGTGGGACAACATTAGGGGTTTCCTCTTTGCATTTTCAGCTAAAACCAAACATAAGGAATTAAAGTGCCAAAATAACTGTTCCTGCCTTGGAAGATGTGACCAGGGATGTAGGAGGCAGAGGTGATGATACTGCCGTGCCCAATGATATGATATATACATATAGATCAGAAGGCAGTTCTGAGGTAACGTCGTGTTCCACATTTTCCCCATGTTTAAGGAGTGCAGTGGGGAAATTTATGCCTTCCCAGATGATTCGAGTTCCATAAATCAGAAATTCCACTTCATTATTCCTTAATGGGTCAAAAGGAGAGTGGAGAGATAGAAAACAAAGTTCATGAGGTACCTGCATGTGTGACACCTCAAGAGCGATGACTTCCATGGTATTTTGAAAGGATTCCTCTAAGGAGACAGACTACAGGGCACACAGACTACAGAACTTGATAGGGGGATCTTCTGTTAAGTTCAGTATGTGTAAGCAAGCAAATAATGTGTGTGTCCCCTACACTCAACTGTTTTGGTCTTCCATGAACGTCAGGAGAGAGATCTTATATGCAGCGCAAAGGACATAAGCTGCCAGAAGAAAATGATATTTTATAGAATTTTTAGTATGTTTTCTTTCTCTCCTCTTCTACAACAGTAGGAAGCCTTTCCTAATGTGGGGGCCGTGGTTGTTCTGGGACCAGCCAAGGCTACTTCCTGGAAGAGAGCTGGAACTGATAAAGGGTGGTGATTGGATTGTTTTCAGAGTCAGGGAGCTAGCTGGGCCCAAGGTTTTGGGGATGGCAAGGGAAGGAGAGTGGAAGGCTTTCAAAAGTGGGGCTAGAATGATGTCCTTCAGTCTCAAGGATTTGGTGAACAGGTGTAAGTGCTAATAGAGATCTGTCGAGCCCATTATCGATGGATAGAGCAGAGACTTGACCTATTTACCAGTAACTTCAGGATTCTGCCCAAATACTTTTAAGGATACCAGTTACTCTAACACAAAAGGTGCCTACTCTTCGAGTAGGATTAAAGCCTTAGGAGTCTGGATGAAGTTCTTGGCCATTTCTAACGCTGATTTTACACTGCTTCTGTGTCTAGCTGGGCTCCCCCTTCAGCTGGGAGGCCTGAGGACCCTAAAGGAGGCGCTGGTGGAGTTCTTTGCAGAGAAAGCCTCCCACTTGCTTTCTTCTTCTAGTACTCTTTTAAGAGGAGTGACAGACTTTGTGGAACTTAGGCAACATATCACATGTGTTTTTTATTGTCCTTAAGCACCATGTCATCATGGCATCTTTCATGTATCTTGCTAAAGTAAATTTCTAAGCTTTTTCCCTCTCTGCCTTTTCCCCCTATTTGCATAAAAGTGTGGCAAATGTGTCTAGACTTACTCATAAAAACTTTACAAAAATTTCTTTTAAAAAGGGAATTTTTAGATGGTAATTGAGGATGGTGTAGGAGCCCATGTTAGGGGTCTTCTCATGAAGCCCTCTTTTTTAAATTTAAGGAACCTCTACCCTATAGATTATTAATCAGTGCCTTGGATATATTCATTAATGGTGGAACATAAGAGGAACAAATCACTATGGGTTATAAGTAAAAGTATTTTTGGGGGGGTGGTACCGAGGTCAGAGTCACTCGACCACTGAGCCACATCCTCAGCCCTATTTTGTGTTTTATGTAGAGACAGGGTCTCACCAAATTGCTTAGCACCTCGCTGTTGCTGAGGCTGGCTTTGAACTCGTGATCTCCTGCCTCAGCCTCCGCAGCCGCTGGGATTACAGGTGTGCACCTCCGTGCCCGGCTGTAAACGTATTTTTATTCAGGGTAAATTCTTATTTGTGGCCAAGTTAATGCCCTGAATCTTCTTTGCTGAGGATAATATTTGCATTCCTACCCATGGAACACATGTCAAGGGAAGAGAATATGGCTAGAATTGTGTTTGTTGGCACACACACACAAAAAAAAGTGAGATGAAAAATGTGCCCCTGAATGTTGATAATGAATCACTTTCAATATTTGACTATTGCTTAAGGAAACTGTGAATCTCATTCAAAAATGTAACCCAGTACACGATAGTGACATACCAAGGAAACTAAGAGCTACTTAAATGGCTTTAGGAAACATGTATTTCACCCAGTCTTTAGCAGCACCTTAATGATTTGTCTTTTCAAGTTGGACAGGTAAATATAACCTTTGAACGTGAAACCTTTTGGTGCTGGAGGCATATTACTTACCAAAATCATTTTTACAAAGAGTTTCCATGATGTCGTTGTCATCCTCATTTTTACTTTTGCAGGCTTCACATACTTTCGGAGCTAGAAATGTAAAAAATAGTCTTTAGTAAGTTTGCTTTAAAATGGAACAGCAGGTGGCGTTTGTAAACAACTCAAAGGGCTGGGCTAGATGACCCCTGCTTCTGCCTCCTCTAGAAAAGTAGGATTACTCATTCCTAAGAAAATCCTCTTTGCTCCCCATTTTTGGTTGGACAATATGAGAAATGCCCAATATGTTGAATTTAATAAACAAGAACTCCCAAATAAAAAGTTGTGGGCAGAGTGTACAGGTGTGGGTAACTAGTTAACTTGGACAGGTTGCACCTTTTCAGCTTATTCTCCCTGCCCCTGGGACATATTTCATCTAAAAAAGTTATTCCCAAAATTTTTCTAGGAAAGAGTCAAAGAGCCTTGAGGGATTTGGAAAACGTGGTAACCATAACATACAGTCCAAAGATCTTTCTCATTTCTCAGCTAGAGGACACTAGGGTAGCTCATTGTAGTCAGCAGAGCTCAGCATCTCAGGGAGCCATTGCTTGGTATTTTCAAGCCTATGCAGAAAGGGGTTTCTAGTTCTGTGTTGTAAGGACCACATGGAGGCTGTTTTCCCCCTGGGAAATACACCTCTCTAATTATAACAGCCTGCTCTTGCTCTTTCTCACCTTGTGCTTTCTGATGTTTGTGCTTGAGTTAGGTAGCATTTATTTCATGATTATCTATGAGGCTTCCTGGTACAGATTCTTCTTTGTCTGCTTCAAACTCCCAAAAAACAAACCTGTTCCTGAAGCCAGACAAAAATGAGGCAAACTTCTATGTGGGGTCTGACCAAACCTAGGAATTTTGTGTGTTTGCACAATTATCAAAAACTCCAGAAGGCTCTTCTAAAACAGTCTGATTTCTTGAGAAAAGAAAAAAACCTAAAACATCTCTTTCGCTCATTTATAAACATGCTAATGCTGTCTTTAAAGTTTAGGCAAAATTAAATTTTCACTAAGGTGGAATGGAATTTTCACCGGAAAAACACCCTTTATGTGATTCATAATTGAAGTTATTTATCAAATCTTCCCCCTCCCTCCCCCCAAAATCTCAAAGAGCAAATTTTGAAGAGCATAAACTTTTATTTTTTAAGTAGGAAAGTAACTTTTTGGAGAAACGTACTGTGTATAATGTTGGTACTGATTGATAGTGGGGCAAAAACAAAACAAAACCCAAACCAACCCACAAGAAACTGACTCCCCTCACCCAACCAAAATGAAATATTTCCAATTAGGAGCTCTTAGAATGTATATAAAATGTTACTAACCTGTATTGGTTAGTCTATGGTATATGTTGGACAAATGTTTGAAAAATGCCAAACATTTGCAATAAATTAGAAATCTAACCAATAAGATGATTGCAAACTCATGGTGCCTGCCAGGAAAGATTGCTAAACAACTTTGCATTTTCTTTAACTAATGATGTCTGTAGGAAAACAATTAGACTGAAAGGGAGACACTGCTGAAGTCCTGAAAGGGATTAGGAAGCCCCCTTTCTATCCCAGGGGGACCTAAATCAGCCCAGACACATTGTATACGTTTTCCTTTCAGGAAGAATATCAAGAGCCCATGAGGTTTTCATTGCTTTGATGGTTTTTGCCCAGGAACACCCCCTCTGTTTTCTAAAAACTTGGGAAACTCGTTTGCATGATTTTCTCCAGTTAATTAAAACCACTCCTAAGATAAAAGCTGATAGTGATAGAAAGATGATTCCTAGAGATTCCTTTTATGCCCTCTTTCTCAAACACCTGGGCAATTAAAATCAAACAATTTTCCAAACGCTCCCAGTCAGTCCTGGTTTTCTCTCCGAAACCTAAACTGGCAAAGGACAAAAGGTATCTTAAAAGGTCATCCGTTAGTGTATCCTGGTAATACTGACTGTATGGGAAATGTTCCTAAGACTAGTATCCAGCCCAGAGGTAAGAACGTGAGGAATAAGGATGGTCAAGGAACCGTGGCTCCCCACCAACCAATTCCTCCACGAGACCACTTCCAATGCTCTCAGGACACCCTGGTGCTAGCATCTTCAACAAGAATTGTATGTCTGTAAAGTTGCTTTTGTTGTTCTTTGTTTTCGTTCTCTTTCTCTGTCCTTAATTATAACTGGCATAATTCGGGGGTGGCGATGTCTCAAATTTGATAGTTTTGTTGCATCATAGGAGGGCAAGGAGAGCATCTGCCCTTCGCAGGACTGGCACCCCCAGCGTGACAAACCCGGATGCCAGAAGAGGGCTGCGGGATCCCACGGGAGGGTCTTAGCCTAGCTGGGAGGGGGACGAATAAGGAGGGAAGGCTTACCTTCCTCAGTGGCCGGCAGGAGGTGGTCGCTGCTAGCGAGGGGAATGCAGAGGTCGTTGTCCTGGGGGAAGCGATCGCACTCGAGCATGTCGGGCCAGGGGAAGCCGAAGGCGGACATCACCGGAGCGCAGCGGTCCTTCACCTGCACACACAGCGAGTGGCACGGCTGGATGGTCTCGTCTAGGTCGTCGAGGCAGACAGGGGCGAAAAGCGAGCACAGGAACTTCTTGGTATCTGGGTGGCACTGCTTCATGACCAGCGGGATCCAGGCGCCTGCCTGCTCCAGCACCTCCTTCATGGTCTCATGGCCCAGCAGGTTGGGAAGCCGCATGTTCTGGTACTCGATGCCGTGGCACAGCTGCAGGTTGGCCGGGATGGGTTTGCAATTGCTGCGCTTGTAGGAGAAGTCGGGCTGGCCGAAGAGGAAAAGCCCGCGCGCCGAGCCAAGGCAGCAGTGCGAGGCGAGGACGAGCAGCAGCAGCGAACCGGGACCCTGCGGCATCGTGGGCGCGCGACCCCCGCGGGGCGGAGAGAGCCGAGCCGGGGAAGCGCGAGGCAACCGGAGCTCGAGCTCGTCCCGGGCCCGCTCGCTCTGGTAGGCGCGGCTCGTGGGCTTGGAAAACCCGCGTCAGTGGTCTGAGCGCGTGAAGCCTGGAACCGGGAAGATCGCGCGGGCGAGGCGCTGCAAGCCCGCGCGCAGCTCCGGGGGTTCCGACCCGGGGGAGCAGAGTGAGCTGCTGCTGGTGCACAGCCAGAGTTTTCTTGGTCTTTTTTATGCAAATCTGGAGGTGGTGGGGGGGAACAAGGGAGGAGCCAGTGGAGAGTAATCTGAGGAGGGCTGGTCACTATTTTCTTGGTCTGGTTTTCCGTTGAGAATGGCCCTCACGCCCTCGCTGGAAGTAAATTCTGGCAGTGCCCCCTCCCTAGATGGTGCTGCTGCGCGCGCGCGCGCTCCAGGATTGCTTTAAACAGCAAACAGACAAGCCTGGTCGCTGCGTCCCGCAGAGAGCGAGCGAGGAGAGGGCTGCGGGAGTTGGGGACTGGGGGTCTCGCAGCCAGGTCCAGGCCGTACTCACTCCGCCCCTTTCGCGGCCCTGGCCGGAGTGCATTGTGCCACAGCCCGATGTTTCTGTTCGTGCTGCTGTACTGCGCTGTGGAACGGACTCCCAGGGAGCCACCAACCAGCAGCTGCCTGGCTGTTTGTGCCCCAGGACCTGGCCGCTCGAGGTCGCCTTGGCGAACTTCGTTTGTTACCAAAACTCCAGCTAAATTCAGCAGCCTGGTCCATACGGCGTGCGTGCCTCTGCTCCTAGAAAAACCACCAAAATTATAAATTAAGCAAAGCTTTACATGGAAAACGAAATAACAATGCAGTTCTGGATTATTTTTTTGGGACGTCTAAATGGTCTTGTCATTGTAGAAATGCCTCTGTAGAGTCTCGTCCGCATCACACAAAATTGTCCACCATGTCTCCTTTTTGGAGGCGAGATGGGATGAGTCAATACGGGTCCTAGCACTGACCGGCCCTTACAGCAGGGGGCTCAGGAGAGCCACAACTTCAGGGTTTCACCACTTGAGCACAATCGGGGAAGAATTTCTGCCCAGCACAAGAGACTGGCAGATTGGGAAGGAGAAGGGATGCAGAGCAAAGAGCCCTGCCAAGAGACCGAGAAGGGCTAATCGTGACCTTGGCAGTATTGGTTCACTCACATTCTAAGTACAGGGCGTGCCAAGCTGGGCAGAGGTGAACAAACTGGTTAGCCTCTGCTCACGTGGTTCTGGGGATTTAGAGTCTTTGAAGACTGCAAACCGTAAGTTCACAGCAGCAAACCGGGTACAGGGTGCCAGGCAAGGGTAGGATGTGCGTTGGGGTGTGTGTGTATGTGTGTCCTTTCCCCTCATCGCCCTTCACTCACCCCCGCCAGGGAAGCGGCTTTCACCTCCCCGGGCTTCTCTCCCACATCCTCCCTCACAGTGTGAAGGTGCACATTCGGTAGAGACCCCCCCTCCTCTCCCGCAACGAGGTTCTTTCATATGTAAGATGGGCGCATTGTTATTACTTTCCGGCCATTGAGAACCATCGACAGGCTTAGATTAGCTCTGTATTCTCCTTCCCCGGGATGCTTTGGCCTTGGAGGCTCCGCGAGGCTCAGTAGCTGAACACGCTTTGTGGTCCTGCAGCTTAGAGGAGGGGGTTCACGAGTGGCGAATGCACATTCAGTATTATCTTTTATTCATTTCTGGCCGTGAACACATTAGGAAAAGCGCCACGCGGTGGGAGCGCACCTTCCGAACTCGGAGAATCAGGATCTTTAAAAGCTCAGCTTTCATCTTTCTCCGGTGACACGGGTGCTCTGGCCGGGGAAGGCCGGGATTGACAGTAAACAGCCGCTCTCTCCTTGACTGTTTTAGGCCTCTCGGTTTCTAACTTAAAGCACCAAGAGCCTTAAAACCCCCCTCCCCAAACACACACTACCCCATAAATCAACCCCATAGGAAACGCAAGCACATCTAATCAAACAGCTATTGAGTGCCTGAGCTCGGAGAGATGCTAGGACTTGGGCGGGGGACCAGGAGGGATGAGCGCCCTTTCACCTCCACTGTCCCCATCCCTAACGCGCTCCCTTGGGTGTACCCTCTGCTCAGCAGAGCCCCTTGCTGGGGGCACAAGGTGTTCGAAGCCCGTCGGACTGGTTTGAGCCGGGCTCTGTGGCACACCCGAGAGGGGTGTGTGTGTGTGTGTGTGTGTGTGTGTTGAGGGCTGGGGCGAGGGCAGTCCACGCGCCCGAGCGGCCAGAGGCATTGTTTCGGAAGATCGCGCGGCCCAGTTCGACGCCAGGGGGCGCCAGGAATCGTGCTGGAGTCACTAGTCCGGAGGTTCGCGGTGTCTGGCCCGGGTCCGCCTAGTTGCCCCGCTGGCGGCGGCCACCGCAGCTGTCGCGGTTTCGCCTTGCATCCAAAGCCTCTACTCCACCCTGCACGGTCTGTGTCTTCCTTCCCCACCTCGTGTCGCATTCCCCTCCCTTTTGCTTTTTCCTTGTCTGCGACCCGCCAAGCGCGTGTGACAGGAGCCCCGGCAGGACTAGCCGATTGCTAAGCAACATAGGAATAACCTCCCTCAGAGGATAGTACCCGAACGGGGACCGCTGTCTGTGTGAAAAGCACAGCACCTTCCCAGCTTGGGTCCCTGGGCTACCGCAACCAGTTACCCTGAACGAAACGCCAGTTGAGAGATGTGTCCATGTGGTGCCGCTCCACCCAGGCGTCTTAGATAACACTGCCTTCCAGTTCACGGGTTTCCTCCGATCCTTGTAATTTATCCAAAGCAGCCAAAGGCTTTTGTTTTGGCACAAAATGACAAACAAAACAACAAACACCGCCCCCCCAACCCCTCCCTGCTCTTCCCCGTCGGTTTAGTGCCTGTTTTAGAAACGGAAATTCTGTTCACCACACCTAGTAAGTGGTAATGGGTGTCCACTGCATGGTGGTTCCAAGTACCAAGCTGCGCATCTTCCTTAGAGCTCTGCCCATGGGTCTCTGGGGATGAGGTTGACCCTCGCCCCCAGTGAATAACATCCCACCCACAGGTCTACTAGTGTTCTGGGTTTGGCCCTGCTTCTCTGCTTGAGTGTGTTCTGTGGCCAGAGCACTGAAGAAGAATCTTGAGTGACAAAGAAAGACCCCCTCCCCCTGCCCCCAATCACTCCAGAACAATTCAGGCACTTGGTTAAACCTGTGTTCATGCACGAGTTTCTGGGCAGGTAGGAGTCTCACTCGCAGCCTCAGAGATTCTGTCCTGCACCAAGGCCCAAGCTGTGAGCTTCTCCAGCCCAGCATCAGCTTCGTATTCCGGATGTGCTGGGGAAAGCTACGGTCCCATCCCCACCATGGGAATAATCTCATGAAAGCGTACAGATGCTTATTTCATAGGAGTGAAAGCAAGAAGGAGAAAAATACGTGTACCATGCTGTTTTCTTAATTCTCATACTCTAGCATCAGCAGCAGAAGGGGAGCTTCAAATTGGAAACTAGTTTCTTAGCCCCCTAATGTCCACACAATGACTTGTTGTTCACTAGATTGAAAATTTTTGGGGGTGTTCATGCTCCATATTAAAGTGCACAACCTCCTGGGAAGCGTTAAGGTGGTAAGGGAATTCCCAAGCCCAGATGAACTCAGTTGCTTGAGGAAAGGACACGAGCTACGGCAGAGCAGGGCAACCCACTGCTAAGAGGCTGCACTAACGGTCTGAATGAGACCCATCCTGTCTTATGACAACCTCACTGGCACCCGGCATTATTATCCTTTTGCTCATCACTAGTCACGAGGAAACTGAGGCGCGGAGAGATTAATTGAGCCAGGTCACGTAGTAGTTGCTGGCCTCATTGGCATTTTGGTGAACTTATGCCTTGGCCGATTTTGGAGACACGTCCTGATCTATCGGGTGTCTCCAGCAGCGTTGTGGCTCGGCTTTCACCCACGCGCAGGTCAGCCGGTGGGTGACGTCTCATCTTCGTCGTCCTGGTCGTCCTCGTCCTGGTCCTCCTCCTCTTCTGGCCTTCTCAGTTCTCCATGGAGCCCGCGTCGCTTTCAGGTTACCATTCTCTGGAGCATCTTTTCTGGGATTCGCGGCAGCCATCTGGGGGCGCCATTTCCCAAACCAGAGATTGTCTCTCTAAGATTGCAAGTCGGCTTCCTTCCCGCTATCCAGGCTTGAGATCCTTATACATTAAAAAACAAAACAAAACAACCCCCCCCCAAAGGGCGCGAGTATGGCTTTTGGGGTGCTAAGGATCAGTTTCTTTGTTTTTAGCCCTTCCTCCATTGGGCCAAAAAGCCAGGAGCCGATCGTCACTCTACGGGAAGCTTACCCACGCCTGTGCAGGGAGGACAGGTGCCAGCGCTCCGCCGCAGGGCGTCTCAGCTCTCACTCGGACCTCCTGGTACCCTCCTGTAGACCCTGGCGGCCTTGGCATCTCATTTTAAAGAAGAAGTCTAGTCTGGGGACGACCAATTTGCCAACTCTTAACCGGAGTTCTTGCACGTATCTCTTTACTTAAGATTTCAAGGGCTCAAGATCGTTCTGGGAAAACCAACCAAGGGACCAGGGAGGCCAGTCTCGGCCCGTTCCCGCGGTGTCCTCCCAAGCCGAGCCCAACGCGAGGTCCCTGTCGCCTTTTCGCCAGCAGGGGCGGCGGAGACACAGACTGGTTGGCGGGGGAGGGGTTCCCTGGGGCAAAAGCAGAAGCCCAAGCTTACCGGTTAGGCACCTTACCACGGAGGATCCAGTGCCCGGAGAGCTGTATTAATTGCCCGGTCTGTGTGAGCTCAATGGTTGGTGGGAAGCGAGCCGGTGGGAAGCCCTCCAGTTCCCGAGCCCTCTTTGTCTCAAGCACAACGAACTTGCAAATTGACAAAGACTCTGAAATCAATGAATGGGTACTTTTGGAGCTCCATAAAAATGACTAAAAACCAGTCTCTCCAATATAATAAAAGCAATCACTCTAGGATCATTTGCTTGCTTTTCTCCTGGCCACACGGATGATTTAGTGAACAACTGACTGGGGATGGACCGAGAAAGTTGTCATATAATATTCCTTCTCTCAGAAAAAGATCAAGGAACATCATGGAGGCAGCCTGGGTTTGGAGCCTTTGGAAGGGCCAGTTTCCATTTTTTCTATTATTCCTTCAATGAGAAAAATGGCCCTAGAAATTTTGGAAGAAGGAACGGGGCTAGGGCATGGCTTGTCTTATTTGCATCCCTGGGCTACTTCTGGTTAAAAACCAAACCAAAACAAAACAAAATGTCCTCCGTGGCAGTTCAGTAATATCCACCTCTGGGACGGAAATTCCTTTTCTGTTCAATGCATAAACGGCCCCCGCCGCACCCCAAAGCAGCTTTTTATTTACAGTCTAAGTTCTACAATTTTCTGGACCAATAGTAATTCCTTGGGTTCAAAAATTTGAAGTTTGTGTCCACTGTGTGCACCTAATTCATTTTTCACTCTTAATTACTGAAAGATTTATTAACCCTTTTCCTTTCCTTTCCCCTGACCCCTTTCCTCCAACTTTCCCTGTCTTTTTCTGGAATCCCAGGAGTTTATTGATCGCTGATATGTTGTAGCTACTGATAAGACTCTTGAAATGAAGTATCTCCTAATTGCTCACGTTAGGAAATCCGAATAGAAACAGCAAAAACCCAAGGCTATTCACAGAGGGCAGTCCACAAACCAGTTTCTAGGAAGAAAGACCTGCTCCATTGTCTGAAGTGAACAGCAGGGGTCACTGGCTTAGCTGGTGCTTCACTCTGGTGGGAATTTATTGCCATCAGATAAGAGCACAAAGTCAATACAATAAAGCCTGTTGGCTCTAAAGCAACAGATGGAATCTGAGTTCCTGCACACATGTATGATCTTTCCAGAGACAAATCCCTGAATAAAAAGCCTTTTGTCATTCTTAGTGAACTGACTTTTAGGGATGCTTTTCCAAACTCCATGTGTGTCTGTCTGTTGGATCTTTCTCTATAATGGAAGACTTCTATGCAGCCCAAACTAAGACATTTGTCAGATTCATTTTAGTGATTCATCATTTTATGACATATTCAAGTTTAGTAAGTAACAGGATTCATAGTGATGGTTAAATTTAAATTAGGAAAGCTTTTTTTTTAAAATTGTTGTTCATCTAGGGCTGAGTATAACCTGTAATTTTAAACTAGTGTCCAGCATATGCTGATTTAGCAGTTCTGGCTGAAGTCATTGGTATTCACTATTAACAAAGATTCATTAGTAAGCCCAATGTTTCTTAGTAGTTTGTAAATCTCCAGTGATACAATAGGGAGTGAAATATTACATAGAAATAACATTTCCAAATGTTAAATGGGATTCCTGGTAGGTGGCCAGTTTGTGGAGTGTATGGTGACCATCTTGGCCATGTTGTGCAAGTTTTCCCTTTGTTTCCTTGAAATCTTAACTAACCGAAGAAGTTCATGACAAGTTCTTCCCTAGAAGAAAATAAGGATGGAAAGAACACTTTTATGAGTACATTTAATTTATTACTCTTTGTAGTAGTTTAGAAACACTTTTTTGTCTGCTTGCCTGCGTTAAAGCTTCAAGATGAGCAACTTTATCTGAGTTTTTTCTATTATCAATTCTTCTCCGGAACAAATACTGAAAACATGTCTTTAACTCCTTCCTGTTCGGTTAAGGGAGTTGAAACCTTTGATTTATGCTAGTTCTAGTTATATTCAGAGGATTCTAGTTATATTCTAGTTATATTCAGAGCTGAGGATGCAGAAGAGGGAAGGAGAGGAGGAGAGAGTCAGTTTTGCTTGTACCCAGCTTCAAAATCAGATTTTTTTCATTTTGAAATTTTTTTGGAAAATGATATATTATTCCCTAGGATATTCCCATGCTATCTATGGACTTTCTAGGTAGTCACTGGAATGATTTCCAAGAGATGTTACCATGTTACCACAGGCAGGGAAAAGTATTCTGCTCTATTCTTCTTTTTATTGATGATATAATTAACAGCCTAATACCTTAAAGAGGAAATTCCTCAAGATCATTAGCATTTAATTCTGTCCATCCAATCAAATGACTATTGAGTGTCTACATTGCACTAAGGGAGTAAAAAAGGGTCTTCATTGTTAGGGTTTTTTTTTTTTTTTTGGCTTAGTATTAGGTAAAATTAAAATTTTGTTGTTTTGCATTTAGCTTAAAGATGGCACATACTCCTGATAATAAAGAATTTTTCTGACTACACATGAATAAAGGGTGAAGATTCTCAAAGACTGAATATGTGTTGCTTGGCAAAGGAATAACAAAGCAAAGGGTAACAATTCATTTGCTGGCCATCTTTGAGAACCTTAGCTGTTTTTGAGTAAGCTTTTTGTGATAAGCTTTATGAGAAAGCAATCAGAAAAACCTGTAAAAGATCTTGAGAAATCTGTTCCTTGTCCTCATATAAGATAAGCTTAAATGACCAAAGAAAGATTATATTCTGTCCAGTTTATAAATTTACTTTCAGAAAAGAATATTCATGTCTTGGGGCTGGGATTGTAGATCAGTGGCAGAGCACACGTGTGAGTCACTGGGTTCCATCTTCAGCACCACATAAAAATAAATAAAATAAAGATATTGTGTCCATCTACAACTAAAAAACTTAAAAAAATTCATGTCTTAAAACCCTAAATTGTTTTGAAAGTCTCTAACACAAAGAAATGATAAATGTTTAAGGTCACAGAAATGCCAATTATACTGATCTGATTATTACACATAGTACACATGTACCGAAATGTCAAACTCTACCACATAAATATGTATAATTACTATGTGTCAATTAAAAATTAAAATATATTTAAAACCCTAAATTGTAATAAATATATGGGAAAATTTTATGGCCCACTAAAAAATGCTGTCTCCTGAGTAATTTTGCATTTCTCCACTCAACAACTAACTTCTGGATAAAAGACAGAAGAAAATAAAGCAAAATTATATAAATTTATTATGATACTTTCCACTCACAATTTGCTTCACCTCCAAAAAATATGTCTTTTTTGTTTATAAATGTAATACATATTCCATACAAAACATTCAGACAAGACAAGAAGATAGTGGAAATCTTTTTAACTTCACTACCCAGGTCTAAAAAAAAAATTAAATTTAAAAAATTAAAAAAGTAAAAAAGTAAAAATAGTTATATTCTTTTTTTTAAATATTTTTTTAGTTGTCAATGGACTTTATGTGTTTGTTTATATGTGATGCTGAGAATTGAACCCAGTGCCTCACACATGCTAGGCAAGCACTCTACCACTGAGCCTCAAACTCAGCCCAGTTATATACTTTTAACTTAAGAATAAGTGAACATAACGAAAGTTTTATAAAGATGCAAACAAATGATAGTGCTATTTGTAACAACTTTGCATGTGTCGAAGTGGAGACTTTGGTCATAATGAATTACCTTTGAGTAGAGTATTCAAGCCATATTCAATTCTGGGAGTGTATGTCCATTTCTTACCAGTTCACAAGTGCCGCTGCCATCGCAGTGGCCCAATTATGTGTATAGTGATCGGAATGGCTTATGGTAAGCAGCCTATTCTCCAGATTTCTCCCAATAAAGAAGTTTGATCATAATATTGTCTGACATTTTGGCAGGTTAGCCAAAAATCAAACAGTGTTTTTCTTGTTTTTCTCAATATGATATTCCACATATCAACTTGTTTAAAAAGAGGAATTTTTGATTTGCAAAGAAAAGAAAAAGCCAATAGAGCTTTTCTCTTAACCTCAAAAATGGCGTGGTTAGAATTTGAGAAGGGTTAGTCCTTATTTTTCTGAATCATTTTTCCCATTCATGTATTTCAAGTATCTCTTTGTGCAGAGAAGAATGTGCTTGGGGAACCAGAACTTTCTGGTTCCTGGAGAATATAATTGGAAAGCCCAGTTTGCCTATCACAGGGACCATTGGCAGGGAAGATGGGGTGGGGTGAGGTTGAGTTTATGCAGTTATGAGTACAGCTTTGAAAAGGGACAGCATCAGAATATATATAACCCAGGACATGAGTGGTGTTCATTTTATTCACAAAATGTATTCCCACAAGCCCTCTAATAAGGATTATCATGCTTGTATGAAAGAGCTGGAAACTATTTTATATGCTGCGTCTATTTATACTCTACTTTTAGAATTAATTTGGTGGAAGTACAAGATATAATGGATTGTCCTTTATGTTCAAGGATGGTCTTATTGAGCATTGATCATTAGAATGTGTGCCATCACTTGCTTTTACCGAAGTAAGGGAAAATTCACCGATTTATGCAGATTATCTTTCCCACTTCTTATAATCACACATTGGTACTCATTTTCAAGATGGTATGGTTAGAATGATATTTGGCCATTTATAGAGTAAGTTGATGTCTTACTTAAGAATTGCACGTATGAGCCAGATGTGGTGGAGCACACCTGTGATCCCAGCGGCTTGGGAGGCTAAGGCAGGAGGATTGTGAGTTCAAAAAGCCAGCTTCAGCAACTTAGTGAGGCCCTAAGCAATTCAGTGAGACTCTGTTTCTAAATAAAAATACAAAAAAGCGCTGAGAATGTGACTCAGTGGTTGAGTGCCCCTGAGTTTACTCTTCAGGACCAAAAAAAAAAAAAAAAAAAAAAAAAAAATCATGGATCACATGCAATATTGTATTAGTCAGGATAGGTAATGTTATACTGCTATAACAATTACCACCAAAGGATAAAAGTTTGCTATAGGGAAGGGGACCTTCCAGAGCAGTTTTCCCAGCTCGGCATACTCAGCTGCTTGATGTTATGGTACTACCATATCAAGATACACTTCCACAGTCCCTGGACAAGGGCAAGAGAAAGCTGGTGAGTCCATCACTAGAAGTTAAATACTTCCATTTGGAAGTGACACTTTTGTTCACATTCTATTGGACAAATCAGAAGAAGGCTACCCTTAACTTCAGAGGGGTGAATAAAATCCTGCCTTGTGACTAATAATAAAAGAAACTGGATATTAGAGAACAGTACCAATGCCTACCACATAAATATACACATTTTATATCTATTGCTTTGAACAGTGCTTAAGATACTATTGTTGGTCAATAACCATCAAGTAATGAATACTGTCAAGATTTACAGATTGACATTCTTTAAAGTTGGAGCTAGCGAACAAATTGACACTACAAAGAATAACATGAGCCTTTTCCTATGATTACGGATCAGAGCAGAATCTATAGGTTATGATCTGATTCCACTGCATTTATAACTAGCAATGTTGACCAACACGAAGAAGTAAAAATAGGAAGGCTAGATAGATAAAAAGCTGTTTCCTAGAATCAAGATACCTAATCTGGTGGACCCATAAAAGTTCTACATTCCTAAATTGGTAATCTTAATTAACTCATATAGGAGTTTCTCATAGGAGTGCTTATAGGAAATAGAGTGTTACTGAGTGGAAACAGCAAAGGAAATGTGTTTTAAAATGTGTTTATATTATGTATGTCAGAAAGTAGTTACAAAAATATAACTTGGGAGAGTAATACACTTTTTAGGAAAGTATTTTCTGAATTAATTTCTTTTAATCAAACAAAATCCTTGAGGAAACTAAAATGTGATGGAGTTATAGTCAGGAATACTCATTTATGATATATTTGTATAAAACTCATTCCTGGTCCTCGTGGATTATATGTCTATATATCTAGGTAATATTTGCATTTGAGATGATTCAGCTATGAAAATGTTCAATGAAATATGAATTGCCAAAAACTTTGATAAAGACTGTAGATTGAGGGAAGGAAGATAAAGGGAACTGCCAAGCTATTTTGATGCTCTTATTTTTCATGGAACAGGGAAAGGTAAAGAGAGGAAGAACGTATCTCAACACTATCCAGGGGGAGAGAGTTAGAGTCTTTTTGTGAGAAGGGGAAATGTGAAATGCAGATGTTCTTTTAGATTCTCTTTTTCAGCATGGTTGCTACTAAAGAAAGCAAATCCAGTGGTTTAATTAGAGATGAACATATGGGGCTGGGAGAGATCAGCATCTCCCAGGCTGATATTTGGGACAGGTTGATGGTAAGAATTCAGTCAGGGTTTGACTTTACTGCTTTTGAGCTGTGATATTCTGGACCTTTTGGTGCCTCAGTTTCTTCAACAGTAAAATGGGATAATGGCAGTACTGTGCTAGCTTTCTGTTACTATAACAAATACTTGAGATAAATCAACTTATAAAGGGGAAAGATTTATTTTGGCTTACAGGTTTGGATGTTTCAGTTCATGACTGATCTGTTCCCTTGCTTCGGGCCTTCAGAGGTGTAGAACATCATAGCAGGAGTCTATGGCAGAGGAAGCCTGTTCTCCTTGAGTCCAGGGAATGAAAAAAAAAAAAAAAAAGGAAAAGAAAATGGAAGAAACTGGGATCCCACTACCTCTTTCAGGGGCACATCCTCAATAACCTAACTTCCTCCCACAAGGCCCCACCTCCTAAAGGTTCCATCACCCCCCCAATAATACCACAGATTGGGAACCTAGCTTTTAACACATGGACTTTTGGCCTTTGGGGACACTTATCCAAACCATAGTAAGCAGCTGGTGAGGGTTAATGGAGGAAAACACTTTGGAGAAGCTCATAGTAAGTGCTTAATGTACCTGCTATTTATTATTTTTACTCTGCTAACTAGTCAGTAGTGCCTCCTAGCAGCCAACCCCACCCACACAAACTTCCTCTGGGAATTTACCATATGTATATAATGAGGTGTTAGGAGATTTATTCAGGGCACAAAAAAAGCCCCAGATCACCAGTAGTGCTGGAGTGTCATTCAGCTGTTAAGAACTGGGCCTGGAATAGGTCTACACCATCATCTCAGTAAGGGAAAAACAAATTTGACTTACACTTTGTTGCACATTCAAAAAGAAAATCAGGCTCACTAAATTAGAAATAGATCTAATCGTTTTAAAAATGTTGTTCCTGTCATTGGTAGTTGAAATGTAAGTCAAAATTGTATTACAAAATAGATGACAAGTAGTTGAAATATTAACCAAGGGAAACAGTTTTGACACTCCAAGGAGAACTCTTGTAATTAATCTTCACTGGTAATCTCTTCAGGGTAACCATTAATAATTAGAAACATGTTTTATCAACCCATCCAGATTCTAAGCCTGGTGATGGCAAGGGTATATTTTTTATAGCACCAAGACTAAGTGGCATGCTTTGCATACAGCAAGTGTATAATCAATGTAGTTTGTTACTACTTTGCAATGAGGGCTCTAAGCATAAAATCATACACTTAAGGCAAACACAGAACAGAAGTTTTTTCCTGGAATGGAGCCATTCTCTTTTCCAGTCACAATCCAAGTGGAAAGAGTGAATTGGGTTCTGACAATGTGAGCCACAACATCTGGAGTCTGGCCCTCCACCCTGGGCCTTGACCTTCCCCTTTAGAAAAAGTAGATAAACAGCTCATAGAAAAATGATTCAAATAGCAAAGGATCGCAACCCTGTAGAATCCATTAGGGCAATGGATGATTGTTTTGTAGATACATTCATAGAATTGTTCTTAGGCATAAAGACATTTACCTCTGTGTGCAGATGACTTACTTTTAAAGCCCTCAACCCCACTCCCTTGATGCTCACCCCCAACATGGTTCTCTTAATTGGTATCTATTTTCCTAGAAAGATAATATGCTTTTAGGTGTCATCTTATGTGACTAAAACTTTGAACGACTCTTTTTTTTTCTATTGCGGTAAAATGGCCATAAAATAAAATGTACAGTTCAATGGCACTAAGTACTTTTTAAATCAAAATACAATTTATGTTTTAGGGCAGTTATTAGCAGTTTTACCAAAGGAAAACCTGTTACAGAAAAACAGGGACACTCTTATCATAATAGATTCTCTCAGCAGCAATTTTTGTAAATAATTTGGTGGAGTAGGAAATAGAATTTATTGCCCCAAATGAAAATCTGATGTTAGCAATCATCATTATTCTGGCTATTCTTTTCTCTTGACAGAATTGGTTAGACTTGTTCATAGCTTAATGCAAATCATGGTTTCCTAAGCTGAGTGATTCTTTAGAACCAAAAAGCATGGAACAGATTCACTGACTCTTTAGCCTGGCAGAGGATTCTGGAATATTCTTCTCTTGTGGAAACTGGAGCTATTCAAAGACTGTGTCCCCTCTCTATGACCCTGACAAACAGTGCTGAAACATTGCCCTCCTTCTTACCTGGAAAGACACCTCCAGTCCTTTTCTTCCTATTTGGTAGGAGCCCATTAAGGCTTGCTTTAAGTACTCATGTCCAAAATAAGGGAAAAAGATGGCGGCAGCAGTTAGAGACTCTGGATCTGAGAAATTAAGGGGCCAGAGGGAGTCAAGTGAAAATCTTAACATGTGCTTTTATTTTAGCTTTAATATCTAGGTAGCAGAGGCCGAGTATATTTGATGATGAATGTGACAATTCTTCTTCCATGGAGAAATTGAAGTTTATAGAAAAAAATGGTAGAATCTAAGTGCTAGAAAAGACATTGGAGGCCAACTGGTCTATTCTCCTGGTGCAAAGCCCCTGACATGAAATCTACATTTTCCTTCAACGCACACGGGGGTGGGGGTTGGGGTACTCCCTCAGGAGCTATTTCTCAAGATTCCCTAACACCTTTCCCTCTGTATTCATCAGGCAGCTCTCAGGGACAGATGCTCAACTGCTTCATTAGGATTGCTGTAACAAAGTGCCACAGGCTGGGTGGCTTCCACATCAGAGGGACACACAATTCCATTTACAACAGATGCTCATGCCAGGACTCACTAGCAAGCCACAAAAGTCCTACAGATTTGCTGAGGTATAGATTTCTTTCGTCTTTGGGGTAACTGTGGAGACTGAGAGGCATCTGGGCACCAAGAACAGCTGCCTTACTTTACTACGGTGAGTCTTCCCAGGATTTATTTTTCTATTAGTGTCCTGATGTGAAAAATGCCATCGAGTACAGGTTAAGGACGTGGATATTCCAGGCACTAGAACAGTTATGCTTATCATTCTACATTAGTATATTGTCTTGCCAAGTGGGCATGGATATTCACCACCAATGTGAAAGAGGATTTATTGCAGGAAAACATTGAAAGAAGGGGAATCAATAGCAGAGTGTACAGAAGCCCTATGCTCTCATTATTCCATGTAGAGACATACTGAGACTGGGCTCAGCTGAAGAGGAGGCGTGGTGCACCCAGAGAGGACCCACCCTTGCAATGCTTCACACCAGTGCTGCTCCCAGCATGCTCCATTGACCAGCTGTCACCAGTCCATTTGGACACAGGAAATGGCAACAGAATGTAAATCCACAACATCCCTAACCACAATGTGTAGTTATCATTTTTTTTTTTTAAATAGCCAGACTTTCTTAATGAGGGAGCAGGGTGTTGATGTACAGTGTTAGGCAAACTCCACACCAGCACCAAACAGTACCAGACTAACCTTTAGGCAGCATGTTGGATATGTGGGCAGAGGACACCTATACCTACCTATTCAGTAACAGCAACTCCTGGTGTAGAAATGGGCCTCACTAGGAAAGAGCATCTTTGAGTCCCAGCATCTGGGATCAGCCTGTTATTCCTCTAAGCTAAGTCTGACTTGCTGAGTCAGCTTCTTCCTAAGCTACCAAAAGTTTGAAGAAAGAGCCTTCAAGTTCATCCGGCTTTGTCTCTTTTGATTTATTTCATGTATATGTGCATTGCACTGTCAAGAATTTATAATTCAAAATTAAACATAGGTTCTAATAGTAATTGAAAGTCTTTCCATAATGCTCACAACACGAGGGCCTGTACTAAGCCCTTTGCATTATTTCTTTATATTTCATGTTACTATATGAAATAGGTGCCGTTATCCTCATTTTATATGTCAAGAAGAGAGACACAGATACGTTAAAGAATTTGCCCAATGTCACACAGCCAACAGATGCTGCTGGGCTCTGGAGTTTGTGCTTAGAACCTCTATCTTATGGGGCAGATTTAACTGTCACGAGTAATGTGAAAAGTAAAGCCCCCTGGTGCTTTTGGAGCTGATATTGTCTTAGAGCTGAATCTATGCACAAGTAATAAGGTAATACTTACACTACCTATTCAAACCAGGCAGGATTTAGTGAGGAAGAAGTTAAGAATATTTTGTGATCCCAAGCAGAATTCTACTTGTGGCTTTACCCAAGTAAACCAAATGTTGAATCATGAAAAATCTGAATTCTAACATGTAAGAACAGCAGTAAAACTTCTCAGGGATATGGAGGATTATATGATATAGCCTCAAAAAAGAAAAAAAAATATCATAAGATCATGTGCTTTATTAATACCAACCCATCTCTTGTAGAAAAGGAAGCTGAGGCTCAGAATAGTTGAAAGACTCACTCGAGGTCACCCAGTATTAGTGGGAGAACTCCTGATCCATGTTGGAAGATCCACACAGCGTCGGGCAGCCATGTTTAGTCATCTGGTCTGGGATCCTTTAATACAGTGAAAGTCCACTCTGATCATCTACATTAATCAGGTTGACCAAATAGTTACCAAAGCTCCACTTGATCATGAATTATATACACAAAGGTGTGGAATTGTCATAATGCCAGTCAAAAAGAGAGAATCAAAATTAAAAGGGAGAGTATGTCAAAGAAAATACTAGAGAACTGATGTTGCAGTAATAGGAAATTTCTGACCTCCTCTGTCCCCCTTAAAGTGGACACAATTTTCTTCCAGGGGAAAAAAAAATAAGAGATAAAAAAATATGAATCATAGTCTCTTCTTTTGTATACACAGAGTAAGTACTCAGTCTCCAAATGAACCCCAGTGAAATGAACTGAAATGCATCCCATTTTCTATGGAGTCTTCTTCGGGAAGCCAAAGCAGCATTTGATGAGAAAAGACCAAAAAAGTTAAACGTGAGAGGACAGCTTCATGATAATGCACGGGCACATCAGTACTTTTGCTACTTCCCATTGAGACAAGCTGTTGAGTTCCACGTGTGTGAGTGCCTGATCACATCGGTATGTCTTAAACATTCGACTGTCCTTGGGGGATTTCATACTTTTCAGTAATGCAGGGAGTTTTCATTGCACCTGAAAGACAGTTCTGTTGGAAGCAGCTACCAACTGTGGTGTGAGGATTCCTCATTTCCAACTAGCTAGGGGCAGATAATTGCAGGTATTTGCAATAAGCCAACAAGTTCACTCTACATGGCTTGATGAACTGCTCTTTCTATCCTGTGTAGACAGATGTTATCATTGCTTATTTATGACCTATGGGCAGGCTATTACATTCTAGATTACTTGTATTCAAGGAGGCATATTCTTTTACTGTTATTACTATTTCTTTGCTCTTCTCATTGAATGATATCTACGAACTCTTGGGTGTAATAGGCTCCCATTTAGCGATGGCAGAATTGTCCTGCTTTGACTAACGGTGCATGGCTTGGTTTCACTTATCATTGATTGCTCATTTGGTGGAGCCTGCATCTGGCTTTCCCGTTTCTCATATGTCCCCTTCTTTCCAGTGTCACCATTGCCCTTGTGTGATGGACACTTACATTTTCTTCATTTGCATTTGCTTCAGATCCTGTGTTTCTTCTTCCTTTTTCATGCCGCTAGTAATTTTGAAAGATCAGTTGTTAAGAATACTTCTGCTTCCATGAAATGGATATTTCAGTTTATCGGTTATTTTCATGTTCACCATCAATTGTTTTTCTTCTCTTTTCTTTCTTCTTTTTTTGGTACCAGGGATTGGACCTGCGAGTGCTTAACCACTGAGCCACATCCCCATCCCTTTTTATTTTTTATTTTGAGATATGGTCTCCCTAGGTTGCTTATATCCTCACTAAGTTGCTGAGGCTGGCCTTGAACCTGTGATCCTCCTGCCTCAGCCTCCCAAGTTGCTGGGATTATAAGTATGTGCCACTGCTCTCCGCCATCAATTGTTTTTCATTTGGACCAACTTAAGTGAATACTTAGGGTGAAATTGTCCTTTCTGGGCAAAGTATAGTGGATTACAATCCTTGGCCTTTGAGTGTCTCACACCCAAGAATAAAGAAGTAGTTTTCTAAGACTGAGAATAAAGCATAAGTAAGTTCAAACACTGCACTTTTAATTTAACTCAGGAAACTATGTTGATGACTAGAAGAAATATTGGCAATTAAGGGAAAACTTCACTTGTTACGCCTGCAGCACTCACAGGGCAGTTTTGCATTATATTTCATGTGGCTTATGATTCATGAATCAGACTGCTTTATCCCTGGAACCATAAAGGACATCTGTGAACCTACTGATCATTTCCTAATGAAAAGCCCACAGGCAAATAGAGGACTTGTTGATAAATAGATCCTTAAAAAAGGCAGATCTTTTTTTAAAAAATTTTTTTAAATTTTATTTTTCACACAAACAGAGCACAACTTTTCATTTCTCTGGTTGTACATGATGTAGAGTCACACCGTTCATGCAATTATACCTGTCCATGGGGTAATAATGTCCGTCTCACTCCACCGTCTTCCCCTCCACAACCCCCCGCCCTTCTGCTCCCTCCCCTCTGCTCAATCCAAAGTCCCTCCATTCTTCCCTTGCCAACTCGCCTCCCATTATGGATCAGCATCCACTTATCAGAGAAAACATTTGGCCTTTGGTTTTTTGGGATTGGCTTACTTCGCTTAGCATGATTTTCTCCAACTCTGTCCATTTACCTGTAAATGTAGCAGGCAGATCTTATTCTGAGGTAGAGAAAACCTGATGTTTGGGGTATCGCCGGACTATGTTAATTTCTATGAATATTTTATGCTATTAAAATAGGAGATGAGCCTCACATTGAATGTGATAAAATGGGATAAAATAATTATGAAAAATAAAAATAAGGGCATGCCAAAAAACTCACAACAGTGAAATTCTTTTAGGGAATGTATAGAAAAGCCTCTAGAAAAATAAGTAAACAATATTACTTTAGGGAATAAACAGTTAATGATGATCAATATTTTATTCAACAGGACTAAATAGGATTAAAATAATAATTCAAAATTATGTCTCCATAAGGAACTAACTTGACTGTCAGATCCAGAAAATACTCCAAACAACACCTTGCTAATGTTCTTGCATGTTTGTATAGTTCTGACTTTTATAACTTTGCCTACTCTGAGTGCACAAAATATGGGTATAGAAGGTGTACTTTTTTTTTTTTAAGAGAGAGCACTGGTAACAGTTTTCATGAGAAGAGTGGGTATTTCAGCTTTGCAAGACTGAGACCCTGTTGCATTGAGCTGTGCAACTTCCTCATAAGCAGGCTGAGAGTAGGTTATGTGGTGGGGAGGATGTCATCAAGAGAAGGAGCAGACACTTTCTTTCCTACAATCTCCTTGTTAAATCTTGTTTTTGTTATATGATTAAGTGCTGACGTTCAACCCTTGTGTTCTTGAGCCCCAGGCTGATGATTAACAAACAGACTACTTAAGGGGTCTTCCGGGAGGCTTAGTTCTTTGCTGTGATAGTTAAAGGACAGCAGCATCAATGGCCACAGAGACACCACTACAACCAGGCAGTAGTATTTTTTACATCTGTAAGAAACTTGTGGCGCCCCCGTGTGGACTGGTTAATGGGCACCCCCCCCCACTGTGTCATAAGGTGATGACTTGGGGACATTTTCAAAGGGGATAGGCTGCCAAGTTCAGGCCTCTCAGAGCATTACCTCACTCTTGAGAAATTTCAGCAAGTTATTAAGCAATTTTATTTTTTTACAAGGAAAATTTCAATTTTCCATTCCTGGGCTGTTTTACACATGTTACTTGGGAACATAAATTTTCATTTAGACCACTGCACTTAGGACGGATTGAGCTAAGCAACAGCCTGGAATGATAGTACACAGAAACGTCCAACTAAATGTGGCTTCCAGGTCTTCAAAAGTATATCACTGGCATTGATTCCAAGTGAGGTAAGTACCGCCATTAATTTAATATCCATAAAGATTTGTGTATCATCTTCTAATGACCTCTAGGTGGGTGTTGGAGATTGGGAAGGTGACCCACGTGGTCATATGGCATAGAACATTTATGTTCTTCCTTGATGACCAAGCTGCCTCTGGGCTCCTGGGAGCAGTTTCCAGTGGAATGGAGAGCAGAGAGAATCATAATTATGTCTCAGCCCTGGTTCATCACCCATTAGGGACTTGTATTTCTACATGTGCCCTTATAAATCTTTGAGCTAAATCAGAGTCTCAAATGTAAAATTCAGTTCCCAAGGGACCTTTTCAATATAAACCAAAGTCTGGTTTAGGTTCATTTTTTTTTTAAAACTCTGTGAGATATGTTTACTCATGATAATTGCAGATTTAGAATGAAGTTTCATTTATTTTATGGGACACTAAAAACAAAAACAGAACCTCAAATGGACAAACATAGAAACACACCTCAAATGTCTTATGATATACATAGATAAAATTCCATATAAATGTATAGCTATGAAAATATAACTTAGAAGCTGATGGAATACTCAGAAGCAGCATTTGGGGCAATGCTACCATTATTTTTCTGCTTGGTTTTGCTTTCTATCTGAATAATGTGTTTATTTATGGTAGCATTTACCTATGAAGGGAGAAAGCAATGGAAATATGGTGGCTTGTGCACTCTGGTTCTTCTTGTGTCCTCTGACAATGATGAATCTTGATAATCAGTTAACCAGTTGATTCAATTGGGTTTAGTGCTGGTTAAATCCTGAGTAGGTGGTATTCTGGAGTAAATCTCATAAGCAGCTCTATCTAATGTCCTGATTATCCTCAAAGAAGAGATTCTGTCTGCTTAGCATGTTGGGAGCCAAGCACTCTTAAAATCTGGATTGTCTGATAATATCTGTCGAAATCCAGACAGAGTGATAAATCACTCAAAAATAAAAAGGGAGGAAATTATTACAGTGATGGTGGCTGGCTGTGATCTTTTTTTTTTTGGTGCTGGAGATTGAAGTCAAGGGTACTCGACCACTGAGCCACATCCCCAGCCCTATTTTGTGTTTTATGTAGAGACAGGGTCTCACTGAGTTGCTTAGTGCCTCGCCATTTCTGAGGCTGGCTTTGAACTCGCGATTCTCCTGTCTCAGCCTCCCAAAGTGCTGGGATTATAGGCTTGAGCCATGCTGGCTGTGATCTTGATAATGCCAGTTCTCTAGCTGTTCTTTTCACTACAGATCATTTTTTATATTAAACAATTGATTCCCAATTTGAACCTCTGAATTTTAATAGCAGAATAAATTCTTGGAAGCTATTAGCAAAAACTGAGCTGTCTCCAAATGATGTTTGAGATCTCTAGAATCTTATGAAAGAATAAAAGGACCATCAAATGCTGTATAAACTGAAGAGAAAATATAGTTTGTATTCTAAAGGAAAGGTGACTATCTATGTTTATTTAATACTTTCAATTATGAGTCTGCTTATTCACTGTAAACCTCAGAAGTCATAAGGCTAATAGGAACCTTTCTAGTGACACATATGTTAACTAAAGGGGAATAAGGTCACAACTTGCAGAATTCAAGATTTATTGGAATTTACTGGGGAGAGTCTCTCAAGTTAGAGTCTTTGTAGGGTACAGTGGCATCTGGCACACACTCTCTTGGCTTCTGTATTCTTTTCTCTGTATCAAATGCTGCTTGTTTCTTAAACTGGTGGAAACTATTTAAACCTTAAGGCATGGCCCCTCCACCCAGCATCATGGAAGCAAAAAGGTCTATAATCCATTCACTTAATTAGTAAGAGCCCAGCAGGCAAGTTTGTAGTATTAGTGATATGTTTTTATGTTTTAGTGCATCACTTATGTTGCAAGGATTTTTGTTAATACACTTGGAATTTCTAGCTTTTAATTCAACCTAACCCCTAATTAATTAATTAATTAATTAATTAATTTTAGTACATGCTAGGAACCATATGCAAAAGATTATCAAGAATGTTGTATATGAAGCTGGTTGCAGTGGCCCTCACCTGTAATCCTAGTGGTTTGGGAAGCTGAGGCAGGAGGATCTTGAGTTCAAAGCCAGCCTCAGCAATTTAATGGGGCCCTAAGCAACTTAGTAATACCTTGTCTCAAAATAAAAATGGCTGGGGATGTGGCTCAGTGGTTCAGTATCCCTGGCTTCAATCCCTGGTTTTCCTCCCTGCCCCCAAAAGGAGTATATGAGTAAGAAGAAACATAAGCAAAAAATTAGCATATGAAATATTTCAATTTCAGGAGTAATCGAATGCATGTTAAAATGAGTTTTTTTCTTATCACACTATCTAAGATTAAAAGAAAAAATTACTAGTGAGACTCTGATAAATGTGGAAAAGTTATCATACTATTGTTGGAGTGAATTTCACAAGAAAGATACAAATCAAAATCTCAGGAGGGAATAATCAAAACTGGAAACAAAAGGAAAAATTCCCAGAGGTTTTAATGCTTCAGGAAGGACTTGAAGCATTGATGAATTTAAACAGACGGAGGGTAGAAAGCACAGAGCTTGGTTAATGGTGGCAAGTCTTTATTCTACTGTGATTTGGAGATTTACCCACATTGGCACCTGAACTCTATCTCATTCATTTAAAGTTTTGTATAGTATTCCATTGGATGAATATATAACTATTTACACATTCTCCTGATGGACAGGAGAATGCTTCCAAATTTTTGTTATTATGAACTAAGCTACTGTGAATGACTTTGTATACCTTTCTTACATACATTTGAGAGACATTTTCCAGGACGCAGACTGAGGACTAGAATTGCTGAGTCATGGGGTATGTACTAGATAGTCCAAACTGTCTTCCCATGTTAAAGATATTTGAGAATTCTTATTTTCCCACATTATTACACTTTAGTATTGACAAAAATATATTTTTACCAATTTAATGGATGTGAATAAGTATGATATTTTATCTCTTCAGTTGCCTGATCACAAATGAGGTTTTGTAATAGTTTCTATATATTTATGGGCCATTTGATTTGTTCTTGACAAATTGCCTGTTTTCTTCTATTTTTCATTTTTTTAGTGTGTGTGTGTGTGACTGATAGACTTGTGTCCCTCCCTCCCCCTCTCCCTTCCTTCCTTCTTTTCTTTCTTTCGTGGTACTGGGGATTGCACCAAGGGGTGCTCTATCACTAAACTACATCCTTCTCCCTTTTTATTTCAAACAGGGTCTTGCTAGTTTGCTGAGACTCCCTTGAATTTGCAAACCTCCTGCCTTAGTCTCCAGAGTCACTGGGATTCCAGGCATGCCGCTACCACTCACAGCAGTGGTTTTCTTCATTATAGATCTTTATATATTCTAGATGACATGTTTTTAAAAATCAGTGAAATGAATTGCAAGTATCTTCACCCCCTCTGGGTCTTGTTTTTAAAGCTTTATTTTGGTCTCTTCTTTCATCCGGAAGGAATTATAATTTAGACAATATTATCAATCTTTTTCTTCATAGTTTCTGCTTTCTTTGACTTAAGGAGCTCTTTTCTAATGTGCATTTCATACAGTAGTTTAACATCCTTTCTAGAATTTTTGCTTTTAAATATTTAAATCTTTAATTGGCTTGATTTTTGTACTTGGTATGAGGTAGGGGTGTATTATTTTTTTCCAAAAGGACAGCCAACACTACATAAATAATTTCTTTTCTTTTTCTTTTTATATATTTATCATATGCTAAGCCAATTTATACAGACTTTAGACTTTAGTTTACACAGAGCAAATACTATGGGATTCTTCCCAATTGTGAAGTGTGCGTATATATCTGTTGTCATAGGAACTTTGGAAGCAGCTAAAAATGATGAGTGTAGACAACCGAGTTTGAATTCTTTCGTGCTCTATTTACAAACAAAGTAAGAAAAAAATTGCTAGCAAAATGAATCAATTTGCAAAAGTTGGTACTGAAATGACTATCATTGGACAGAATTTTGGAATAGAAATATGAATAGTTCACTTCAATTTCAGATGGTTGAAAGGGCTGGAATTCAAGGTCCTCTACTGGGTTCTGAAAATACAAGTATGAAATGAAGATGACCATTAATAACACTAACCCAAGGACCTAAATAAATTGAACAAAACAAAACAAAACAATACCTCTGCATGTAGCACCAGCACTTGACTTACTCCATCCATTCCCAGCCCTCTTTCCCCTGCCTTCCCTTCTTATAGAGGCTGAGAGTTAAACCCTCACCTTTCTTTGACAACTTGTGCCTCTGGTGGCCTTGTGGCTCAGCTCTGGTAGTAATGCAAGTGGACAACATTCCTTCTCGTGCAAAAAGACAAAGCGCCAGGAGCTTCCTCATTTTCTTCCTTCCTGGAGATTGGATGTGGGATTGAAGTGCAAACATTATCTTGAATTTCTAAAAACAGAGACTTGTGGAATTCTGAGTACTCTGGCAACCCTTGTGTTCCCACAGTTAGACTTGTTGCCAGAGACAACAACTCCTATCTGTTTAAGTCTTTGCGGTCAAGGTTCTTATTTTTTCAATTCATTTATAGCTAAACAGATGTTGACTTGATACAGCTTTGATACCTCATTCCTTCATTCATTCCGTCTTCCTTATCACTGAAAACATGTACAGCAATTAGTGTGTGTTAGTGAAGTGCATGAGGGTTCAGCACAGGAAGGGGAAGGGGAAGATGGCATGTGTCTCCAGAATTTAATTTATAGTAGGACAAATAAAATCTGACCACTGTTAGAGTCAGTTATGATAAGTACCCCAAGTTTTCATCAGATTATCTTATACAAGCACATAGAGTTTGCTGTGGCAGTTTGGGTACTGCAGGGATATCTGTGTGCATCACTTTGCTGTGACAGCACATCTTATATACTCTCAAGTCACATCAGTTTGTACTATAAGCTGTTAAAGGCATAGTTTTGAAAAATCCATAAAAAGTTTCTTTTGGAGCTACAAGGAATTCCACTCAAGAGACACAGCAATTTGATTTACCTGTTGTAAACACAGGATGGTTTCTCTCCATTGATGTGGCTTTGAAAGAAACAAGCAACCTGCTGCTATTTTGTGCTACCATCCTGTGTGGTCAGTGCACCAGAGACAAGAAAGCAGGGAAAAGCATATTATAACCCAGGGCCAGGTTAGCAGGCAAACTCTTGAGATCTTGCTTTCCATCCTGGTATCCCTCAATTTCTTACTTGCACATTTTGGAATCTCAGAAAATGTTTGCTCTTTGCTGTGTTTTGAATGTGCCCCTCAATATTCTTAGGTTGAAATGTATTTACCAACGTGATGGTATCAAGGGGTGAAGCCTTTAGGTGGTGATTAAGTTTGAGGGCAAAGCCCTCATGGATGGGATTAGGACTTTTATAAAAGGGTTTGAAGTAGTGGATTTGTTCCCTTTCATCCCTTCTGTAATGTGAGGACACAGTGTCCCCTTAGGAGGATGCAGTAACGAAATGCCATCCTGGAAGCATAGAGCAGCCCTAACTAGACACCAAACCTGCCTTCATCTTGGATCTCCCAGACTCTCCAAAACGTGAGAAATTGTGGAGAGTGGCGAATCAAATCAGGGCGTCTGACACTCCAGTGGCTACATTTGCACTGGGAGCTGCCTATGTGAAGATACAGGCTGAGATGCCCCCGTTGCTATGGTAACATGAGCCTGACAAAGCTCCATGCAAAAGTGCAAAGCTGTTATCAGTTGAGGCCTTGAGTTCAGACACCAATTTCCTGGCATAGAGAATCCTGAGCAAAACAAGATGGTCATCTTGCTACTGTCTTGCCGTCAGATGGCCTGCTTTGCTGAAACTTACCCACAAATAACGTTTTGATGAAACCTCTATAATAAACATGCTGAGCTAGCTCTGGTGTCAGTCAAGCCTTACCAGGGCTTGGCTGAACCACCTGGCCCTATCTTATTCTCTCTATGTGTCTGTTTGTCTTGCCTCCATCCCCCATTGCCCCTCGTCCAGTTTCTGAATTAATGGTCCAGGCATGAGTCTGCAGCAAGAAATAAATTTCCATTTTTATGAATCACCTAGTCTGTAGTATTTGTAGTCCATGAATAGATGAAGACACTGTTTTTGATTTTATGTAGTTTTCGTTCCTGATTATTATTTGATTGGAGATAATCTGACTTCTTGCATTACTGAAAAGTCCTAGGTTTGTATTTATTTATTTGTTTTGCTGTGCTGGGGATGGGACCTAGGGTCTTGTGCATGCTGGGCAAATGCTCTACCACTGAGCTTCACCCTCAACTCTATGAAGTCCAAGATTTAAATTCAGCAGTGAACACTCTATCCAGTTTCTAGTTCCCTGAGCCAGATGAATAGATTCTACAGCAAGGATGTACACCATGACAGTCATCTTCTCACCAAGTGTCCTTTGGTGTTGGTCAAGTGCTGAAGACAAGGAACTGAGAGGATGGAAGAAACAAGACAAAGCCATGGCAATGCAGAAGCTCCACCCTTCACCTAAAGAATCTCCAGGAGGGTGGGTTGGGAGACATTTAGTATTCTCAGTTCTCCTCCGATTCCGTCAGTGTTCCTGAGAGCCTATTATCAAGGGGTTTGCAGTGATCCTGGTCTTGGCCTTGAATGTGTGGTTTGTGACTCAGGCTGTCCCATGCTGTATCCCTGGCACTTTTAGTCTGACCAGACTTGGGCTGAGACTGTAGAAGAGGCAATTGAAAGTGTCAGGGTGCAGGCTGAGGTTGGGGGAAGCTTGCCAACTCATTACTATGGTGCTGAAATATCTTCCCTTTGAAAAACCCTCTGACTAAGCCGTCTATGCCATACTTTGCTGAATTCTTTAACCAAGATAGTTCACCATATGGGAATAGGGTACCACAGGTCTTCAAACTTTGAAGTCTAGCTCATAGAAATGCATTATGGGATCATGTGGTTTTAGCCTTGTTTGTCTTTCCCACTTCTCTGGAATGCTGTCTCTTGATTAAAAAGTTCCATGCTTATGAGATCAAACATTTTTTTGATAATGATTTTTTTATTCCACAAAAATCATTTAAAATATTTGGGTTTGTTTCAGAGATTTAGTCCTTCTGTGATTACCTCAGTTCATTTTTCCTTGATATAAACAGAGGGCTTTAAAAAATTTGATGAATCCCAGTGTTGGTTAGCATTTGTATTGGCTCATACTGAGACTCATATTGACCTCAGAGTGGAAGTTTATCTTTTGAGGTTGTTTTGACTTTGAGGAGGATAGATATTGGAACTTTCCATAGAGAGTATTGCTTGGTTGACTTGTTTTTCTTCTCTATGATGTTAGAAGGAAAATCTCCCTGACCAGAAGGTTCACTTCTCAACTGAAATGGTGGTCCATTTGTAGTATTGCTGGCACTATGGAGGAAAGTATCCCAATTCACCCAGGACCAGCCCTAAGATGGGAAGCTAAGGCTTTTTTGATGTTTTGTAGGTGAGGTCCCTAAGGTCCCCAAAGGGTCAAGCAGCTTGGCCAAATCACTAGAAAATAATGCTGATGGGGGAGTGAAGATGCGGCAGCTGTAGAGGAATTTAGGAGAAATGAGACTAGGTCCTAAGGATTCTTGGTTTTTAATTCAGATCTACAAATCTATATTGCAAAGCTGGCCTATGTTAGCTTTTTGAGGGTTCTGATGCTAATCTATTAGAATCTGAGAGTAAGGACCAGGATGCATGGTGGAGGAGAAAAAGCTGGTTTTGCTACTTGATATAACTTGGATTTGGAATGGCCACCAAAGGCCCATGTGTTTAAGGCATGGTCCCTGTCTGTGGTACTATTGGAAGGTAGTGAAACCATTAAGAGGTGCAGCCTAGTGGGAGGAAATTAGGTCATTGAGGGTATTCCCTTGAAGAACATATTGGGACTCTTGTTCTTCCTGTGTCTCTCACTTCCTAGCTACCATGAGGTGAGCCCCTTCCTCTGCCATGCATACTCTCTACCATGATATACTCCTCTGCCATAGGCCCAGCGGCAGCAAAGCCACATGACCATGGACTGAAACCTCTGAAACCATGAGCCAATATAAACTTTTCCTCTTTATATGTTGATTACCCCAGTCATTTTGTTATAGTAAGGCAAAGCCGGCTAACGTGCTGCTGTCCCCCATTTGATAATTGCTTACTACCCCTTGTCTTTTAAAAATCTCTGTATTAAATTATTGAAAAATTATTCTTTTCTCTAAGACTTGAGTTGGTTCTCTGCTATGGCTTCTTCATTGACTTTGTTCCTTTAGTAATCGCCTTTCTTTACTGTATTTCCAGTCTTCATGACAGGTCTTCCTTACTGTTTATAAACATATTCGAGTTCTCTTTATATTAAGGTAAACAACAACAACACACTCACCCCACAATCTCTATTTGAATTCCTCATTAATCTTTTATCCTTCCATAGTGCAGCTACTTCAAGAAATGGACTACTTTTACTTTCTCCACTTCTGCATCACTAATTCACAACTAGCCCAGTGCAATCCTGGTCTTGACTGTTTCACTTAGCAGTTCTGTCAAATGTCACTGTAATATTTTAATTATCAACTTGAGTAGATTCAGTTTGGAGTTTTTTTATTGACTTCTCTATGGCATTTAATAGCTTATCACACAACTTTTAGGATGATTTCTTTACCTTTCCTTCCTTCTTTTCTTTTTCAGTACTGAGAATTGAATGTAGAACCTTGTATATACTGAGCAACACACCCACCCCACTCAGCTATATCCCCTGCTCTTTTAATTTTACTTTGAGATAGGGTCTTATTATGTTGCTCAGGTTGGTCTTGAATTTGTGATCTTCCTCCTGAGTAGCCAGGATTACAGGCATTCACCAGCTTGGGAGGGTTTCTTGAAGATAAATTTCATTTTATGGCATTTAAGGTAAAATGTAGCTTCTTTCAAACATTAACCTTTATGCATACAGATGTTAATTGAATTTAAGTTATTCAACACTGATATGTTTAAAAAATAATAGATTTTAGTTTATAGAGATGTTTTGGGTTTACAGAAAAATTGGATGGGAAGTACAAAGTTCCATTAGGACTTTTCTGTCCTTGCACACAGTTTCCTTTATTATTAGCATCTTCCTTTAGTCTGGTACATTCATTACAATTGAAGAGCCAACATTGACACACTACTAAGTAAATTCTACAGTTTACATTAGGGTTCACTCTGTGTCATATAGTTCTATGGGTTTTAACAAGTGTATAATGTCACATATTCATGGAGATATCACATAGAGTTTTTTTTTTTTTTTTTTTTTTTTTGGGTACTGGGGATTGAACTCAGGGGCACTTGACCACCGAGCCACATCCCCAGCCCTATTTTGTATTTTATGTAGAAACAGGGTCTCACTGAGTTGCTTAGCGCCTCGCCCTTGCTGAGGCTGGCTTTGAACTCGCAATTCTCCTGTCTCAGCCTCCCTAAGTGCTGGGATTACAGGCTTGAGCCACCGCGCCCGGCTTTCACATAGGGTTTTATTGTCCTAAAAATCCCCTGTGCTCTACTTACTCTTTCCTCCTTCCACTTGAGCCCTTGGCAACCACTTATCTTTTTTAGTTGAAGGAAAGCATTCAACAGTTATATGCTAAGTAAAATGGAAACTCCATCCTATCATATGAATGTCCAACCAGAGAAAAGTTTTCCTTGGCTAAGAAACTAGCCTCTATTTCAGGTAGCATTTGCTGGGGTGTATGGAGACTTATCCTATGATGATACTGAGGGATGGACTATATCCCGTCATCTTATGTGTGACGTGAAAAAGATGATTCCAAAGGGCACCTGAGAAGATATATGGAATTCCTGTAGACTGTTCTTGGTGGGGTGCATAAAGACAGTTCGTTAATGATGTTTGACGTACCTTGATACAAATGCAAAGGCTGAAGATAAATGTGGGTGAAGGGAAGTGATTGTAACAATAATATTAAGCATGTACGAGGTATTAATCTTTGTGCTACTGATCACTGATTGATTTCCTGGTAAGATCCTTATCAAAGGATACTCTTGTTGTCCAAAATTATAGCATTGAGAAAATGTATCATGACAGATGAGAGCAGATGCAGATTTGCTTAGTGTGAATGTGTGTGCATGTTATATAAAGATATTTCACTTCATTCAGCAAGGAACAATTTCTGATTCCTTTTTTTTGGTCCTAGGAATTGAACCCAGGGGAGTTTAACCACTGAGCCACATCCCTGGCCCTTTTTTGTATTTTATTTAGAGACAAGGTCTTGCTGAGTTGCTAAGTGTCGCGCTAAGTTGTTGAGGCTGGCTTTGAACTCACAATCCTCCTGCCTCAGTCTCCTGAGTTGCTGGGATTACAGGTGTGTGCCACTGTGCCAGGCCACTGTTTCTGGTTCTTGAATCAAAAATATAATGGAAGCTCAAGTGAATTTTCCTTTAGCCAGAAGAGCATTTTGTCTTTTCTGACCTTTATGCTTTCGACCACCCATCAGCAAATCTGGAGATAAAGCCCATAGATTGGAACCCAGACTGAATGTGTATACATTTCAGTTTAAAGGATCCTTTTCAGGGGAATTAACACTGTGATGTTGGAACATGTTCTTTCATTCACAAAGCATTTGCAAGATATATTATGTGTGAGAATAATCACATGTAAATATTTTGCAAAAGTAAAGCAAATTTGCTCCCTGCAAAAGGGACCCATTGGTGGGAACCAGCCCAATGAGAAGAGGCTGTTTCCCTTTTCTGAGCATCATCAACAGAGCTGCTTATTCTCTGAGTCTGGAAGAGATCCAGTGGGATTTAGTTTTATGAGGTTTAATGTAAAGGTGTTGTATTTCATGAGATGAAATCATAACACAGTGGGTTGCAAGAATTTTGAGAGATTATTTTTTTCAGAGTACTGGCAAGCACCATCCTCTGGAGAATTTTGTGTCTAAAAAAAAATATAGATCTCCTTTCATAGAATTGAAATGATAACTAATCCTTAATCCTCTCTAAACAGCTGGAGTTTGACTGGTTAGGCCGATTTGGAATGCACATAGCCGGTCTGACCTTTCCCGTTGGACTTTTTTTTTGAATCCATTTCTTTTATAGTATCCCGAAACGTCAGGGTAAATAGACAATGCATTCTGGACGGTCCCTACTCCTAAGCTGTGGTTATGGATCTTTTTAGTTATTTATAGATCATACTTCACCTTTAGGCTGAATGCATAGTTTGATTCTCTATGATTTTTGACAATCCAAATGAACATTTGGCCAAGACGGGAGAATGCTATCAAGTCTCGGGTTTCTTTCCTCTGCTGCTTTGTTATGTTTTCAGCTGAGAAATGTTCTCTGTCTCTGTTGCAGAGAAAGCTGAGCCATTCCCTAGACTTAGGTTTGTGCTTTTCCATTTTGTTCTGGAACTCACAGAACTGTACTTAGTTTAAACATCTCTCTGCTTTTGTGACCATTTCACCTCTAATTTCCCTGCAATGCAACATCTTGGACCAAGTTTCTCATGAATAGCAGGAGAGAAAAAAGACCCGGTAGGAGGAAATCTGGCACCTTTTCTGACTTCGATGTATATGGAAGGGGTTTGTGTTCTCTGTAGCTTGAAGCCTTCTTGAAAAGTGGTGCAGGCAAGAATGTTTTGGAAATGCAATTAATTCAGCATGGAAGTCTAGCAAAGCAAATGTATGCTCCATTGTATGTAGCTCTTTTCCCGGGGAGATTTGTTCCTCCCTGGCTTCAGAAATAATAGATGAAATCTTATGACTTTGAAAAAGTTCTGCAGCAGCCGACATATCATCTCTAATGATAAAAAGATGTGCACATCAGCACAGATGTGTTTGTATCAAATTGTGTGCATGATATATCTCATGGGGAGCCTCTAGTGAATACTCACGGCAATCCTGATGAAATTAGTGTTACAGAGGAAGGGAAGGGGGAGTTATGAGTTATGACCATCAAGTTACAAATGATACATTCCTTATCTTCTCAGATGCTTTCTTGCAAATGCATGTCAGAACAGACTGTCCTCCGAGAGAGTCTCAGCTTTGGGATGCTGGAAGAGGTCAGGCTGAGGGAGATTAAACAGCTAGGGTATAATCAACAGGAGGAACAAGTTTAATTGCAGTTGAAGACCATCACTGTTTCCCAAACATGCCTGCTCACCTGGGAAGTGTGTAAGATATGAAGTTTCTTCAGACTTACCAAATCAGAATCTCCAAGAAAGGGACTTGGGAAATGGATTTTTTAACAAGCAGACCAGTTGGTTAGTATGCTTAGATAAGTCTGGGACTCACTTGCCTGGTCCAATCAGGATGGGCATTGGGGAGTCTGTGTATGTTGGGGGTGTGGGTGGATAATAAGTAACAGTTAAAGGGGCAGTTCCTTCTCTGATTTGCTGAGAAGTTGCTGGAAGCAGGTTACACTCAGGTTTCTCAGTGCCCTCTGTGTAGTGACCCCCATCTTCAGGATATTTCTCTCAAAGATGTTTTAAGAAGGACCTTTGTCTTTCTCAAGAATCTGGTCTGTTTTCTTCTATGAAACTTTGGTCACTTCCTGTATTCCCTCTTTGCCTCAATTGCCAGGAAAGGTGACGTCAAGTTTCAGGTTTCATCACAGTTACCACATCTTCCATTGGCCTGTTGGCTTTTCCCTCCCTGCCATTCGATTATCCTCATTTAAATCCCTATTTTGATGAATTTTATGTTATGTGTTTTATAAGTGACTTCCAATCTTTTTTCCTCCCTGAACAGTTGTGGGATATAAATACATTCAGTTCAACTCAATCAATGGTTGTTGATGAAGGGAAAATAAGGTGATGATTTAAACAGTGACTAATTTAAATCACTTCCTTTTGGCTTCTGAATGCAGCTGTACCCATACCACACATAGGCACAGTTTATCCTTGTTCTTGCCAATGACCTTAAGGGGGAAAACCAAAGAGGCTTTGGCCAATTTGGGGGCGGGTGGGCATTGAGGATTGAATCCAGGGGCACTTAACCACTGAGCCACGTCCCCAGCCCTTTTTTTGTATTTTATTTAGAGACAGGGTCTCACTGAGTTGCTAAGTGCCTTGCTAAATTGCTGAGGCTGGCTTTGAACTAGCAATCCTCCTACCTCAGCCTCCTGAGCAGCTTGGATTACAGGTGTGTGCCACCGTGCCCAGTGGCCTAGGCCTTTGGATAGTTGTGAAAATGCATAATCTCAAGTTAATTATCTTGATTTGCTTTTAGAAATGATAGTTTTATAAAGGAAGGGTAATTCCCTTCCTCATTCATGATACATAGTTGAGTTTGATGAGAGAGATGGTAGGGAGCACTTCCTTTATTTAAGCATTTAAACAAAAATACATCAAAGGAACCTGTGAAAGCAAGAAATACAAAGTAGATAGAAGGATTGAAAATCAATCGGAAATCCAATGAGAATCCAACCCTCAACATATCCCTTTTAATAATAGCATCTTTCAGGGGCAGTTACTGAAAATTTTTCTAGTTCTCAGTTCTGTCAGAGGTCATCTCAGTAATTCCACATAGCATGAATATAACTATCTTTGAATTTACCTTCATTTGCTCTTTGTTATTCTAAAATTTCATGAGACTGAGCCCAAGCAGGCCATGCAAAAATTTCTGTGCAGTGTAGTTCATGGCCCTATTCAATCAGAAGGCTCACTTTCTTCAGGTCTGGGAAAACTTGATCATTATTTCTCTAATAATTTCCTATGTTCTATTTTCTCTTTTAGGAAATCCATTGGATCATTTCTCCTAGAGTGCCCCTTTTTTTTCCTGCTGTCCAGAAAATATTTTTTTTTCTTCCTTTGAGTGGAACATTGGCTTACTTATTGTTCTGTGAGCAGGGTAACTGTTCTAACTTTTCCATGGATAGACATCCAGTGAATTCTTATTTTCAGTTCCATTTCTCACATGCGTCCCCCTTCTTGATGTCATCTATAGGTTTCTTCTGGAAAGGTCATTTCCTACCTCCACTATATCCTGCACTTATTGGGGCTGCATCTGTCTCTGCTGTGTCCGTCATTGATTTGCCTCTCATCTTTCTTTCTTTCAAAATGTGTTTATGGGTTTATGTCTATATGAGTTTTTTTACTTTCACAAGGGCCTTGGTAGATTAGTCAGAGTAGATGAGACTATGCTGCAGTAACAAATAAACCCTATAATATTGGTGGCTTAATACACTAAAAGTGTATTTCTGCATCACTCAAAGTCTGATGTTTTTGACTGGGCAGCTCTTCTGGCCAGTTCTCTTCAAAGCTATGAGTCCTTCACTTCCAGCCTTGCAGGCAAGAGATAGAGATAAAGATAGAGATAGACTGAGAAAGAACAAGAGGGAAAGAGAAAGAAATTTACAAAGAGAGAAATTGAAGTACATTACATCAGATCTGCCTACATTTGTTGACTGTACTCATCAAGAGAAACTGAGAAATGAAATTTAGTTGAATACCCAGGGAGGAGAGAACTGGAGACAGGTGTTCCAGAACAGTTTCTACTATATTTCATTGGCAGGGAAGGCAGATTATATGTTTGCAATTCATCATCTTGAACTAGAATTACTTATTATCCTTTGAGTTGATGTTTTGGGTTGGTTGTGTAGCTCAGTGGTAGAGTGCTTACTTAGTACAGTGAGATTTTGGGTTTGACTTCCAGCACCCCCAACCCAACCAAAAGGATTTGCCTACCCAGTGAGAACCAGAAAGACATCAAGAAGCAGCTGGGGATGAACCTAGGTAGATCTCTCTAGGCTTTTTGCATTTGAAGGCTATTAGTTTTACCAAATCACTCTCCAAATGTATTTCATTCTACTTTTCCACACTTAGGATATTATTACTTTGTTCTCTAGTTTTGTACTTGAAAAATGTTCATTTCATTGAACACACTTGTGTGTGGGAGATTTCCCCATTTTTGAAATCATTACATTTCTGCTTTTATTGTTTCTTCATGTAACTTCTACATTTTCCTGTTGGAAATCACTAATTTTAAAAATGAGCTCTTCATACGTTAAACCTAATAACCTTATGGCTCACTAATTTTATCAATCCTACAGGCTTGAACAAAATAACACAGACTTGGTTTGAATTGACCAAGAATCAACAGGTATTTTGTCTTTTCTCCTTTGCTTTTTTCAGTGATGGAGGAATGAGTTATGTATGAGCTACTTTAGAGAACTTTCCTAGAAAGTTAAATAATTTTGCTTAAAGTTAAAGGAGTAGTGGAGAGTACATTTTATTGGGAGCAGGTGAAGCAATGTTTTAGGCTTGGGAGGCAATGATTTAGGGGGCAAATGTAGTAACTGGCAGAAAACAAAAACTGAAGTTGGTTAGATATTAAAAAAGATGGGTGGGGCAGGTGGGGGAGGGGTGTGGTGGTGTCAGATCTCAAGATTGGGAAAATAGTTGAAGAGACAGAGTTTATTGCAGAGAGAGACTGGCAGATGTCTGCATAGTCAGATACCTTCAGCTAAAGGCAAACAGGGGATTAATGATCATTAAAATCATTAGGGTAAAGTAAGACCTGTCAGTCCCTTACACTTCAATCTTAATGATCAAATGACCTGTCCTGATGCTTTGCTGAGAATGCACTTTGATAGGAGGAGGGACCAAATCTAAAGCCTTTGGGACCTGCAGACTAGGGAACGGCACTAAGAATGGAGAGGCAGAGAAAGGGGAAGGTGGGAGATTCAGACACGTTTCCCCCATTTGGTTGGAGGTGACAATCTGGACAATGGCTTGGGGACCATCTGGGAAGGGCCAAATGGGAAGGACAGGTAATGTGTGGAGGCTGTTAGCTGAAGGAATGTTGGTGAACACACCAAGGCACTGAGAGAGCTAGTGGTTTCTGAGGCAGGTCGGATGCAGAAATATGGCAGGCAGAACTGGCTGCCGTTTAAATTGCTTCTGTGAGCCACAGAATTTCAGCATCTCCTAGAGAGACTTTGTAAAGAGAAAGTTGGGGCATATATCTGTAGTGGGATTGTCAGGGGTGCCTCTGCTCCTGATTCGTCTGCGTCAAAACTTGCCAACTCTGCAAAAAGATACAGCTGATTTACTGTGTCTAGGTTCACAGTTGAAGTTCATATAAAATATTGGTCAATGATAAAGAGCCAAAAATATGATGATGGGGATTAAATGTCAAACCAGATGTATCTTCTGCAAGAATTTCTGGATGATGCAAAATAGCGCACCATCTTTAGTTTGGAAGCATATTAATTTATTTGAATTTTTTTTACTTAAGAGGCAAACTCTCGTGTTGAGGATTCCACTAAAAATGGGTAATTCGGGCTGGTTGTGTAGCTCAGTGCATGATATGTGCTTAGCAGGCAATAGGCCCTGGGTTTGATCCTGAGCACCAAAGGGGAGAAAGGAGAAAAAAAAGAAAAAGAAAAAGAAAATTCAGTTCAACAATTAGACCTTATGCAGAGTGACAGGATATATATATATATATATATATATAATTTTATTTTAACTTTAACATGGAAGGACAAAGAGTAACATTTTTCAATTAATTTCCTTATTTTCAATTTCTGGCAAGAATGTGAATTTCCCAGGGGCCAGTGGGACATTGAGGAGGGATTCTAGGCAGGTATCATTTTTCTGGAATCTTCCTAAGAGGGTAAGCTTCAGGCCTGAGATATATAAGACCTTTGTGAAAGAATTAAATCTCTCTCTCTCTCTTTTTTTTTTTGTACTGGGGGTTGAACCCAGAGGCTCCTGATCACTGAGCCATATCCCCAGTCCTTTTTAAAGTATTTTATTTAGAGACAAGAAATCACTGGGTTGCTTAGGGCCCCGGCTTTAAACTCGCTATCCTCCTGCCTCAGCCTCCCAAGCTGCTGGGATTATAGGTGCGCGCCATCGCGCACAACTGATGTTCAGACCCGTCCTAACATGTCTGACTCTGTGACAATTTCTCCTCCTCTCCTCCAGGGAAGCCTGGTTTAGGAAAGATAGAGAACAGGCCCCCTGGAAGCAAATCACCATAAATGAACATGGAGTTGGAAAGAATGAGTCAGACCAAGTCTGCAAGTGATGTCAGGGGGGCACTGAGGACCCAGGATGGAGAGTGGTAGTCCTCCTTCCCATACCCATGTGTTCTGTGAAGAAGGGCCATGTGTGAGAAAGAAGTATAATAATGAGCCGTTGACCCTACAACTGAAGGAACCCTTCAGTTTTCTGAAGGAAGTGAACATTAAAGAGATGTTTCCTATATGAGCTGGAGGGGGGTGGCATTGGCCATCAGAAGTGGAGGCCATGAGGAGAGTCTGAGGCTGGTAGTACAGAAGGCAGAAGTCTGTGGCCAAGAGCAGGGCCAGGCAGGAAGTGGTGGCCTCATAAAGCCCCATCAATAGCACTGGAGCCAGGAAGCCCAGAACCACATAAAGGAAAAGGCAGTTGGGCGCAAGGTCAGGCTGGTCAATCAGTCACTCATCTCAGAACATGCATGAGAGTCCTATCATATCTGCCTCCTTGAAGCCTCTTAGAAACCTCAGAGGGAACTGATATCCAGGGCTACTGAGTTAGCCAACTACACATTGAAGTGCTCTTCCAGGACCCTCTAACTAGATGGAGCCTTGGGAATCCCTTGTAGAGACCCTGTCTCTACATAAAACACAAAATAGGGCTGGGGATGTGGCTCAGTAGTTGAGTGCCCCTGAGTTCAATCTCTAGTACCAAAAAAACAAAACAAAACAAAAAAACCTTGAAATGGTACAACAGTTGGTTTTATTTGGAAAGAAAAGGCACCAGGGCATATCAGAGACCTCTCCTTTCCCATCAGATAGGTTTCCTAGATGGCTGCGAGATCAACATGCTACTTTCGATATGTGCCCTCGGGTATTGTGACCCAAAGAGAAACATGAAATGACTTCTTTGTCCAGGAGAATTTCAGAGGCTGGATTCTCCATGACCCTCTAACCTCCCAATCCCTTTCCTCTATGTCCCCCTTTTCCTCCTGCCTTGTTTTGTTGAGGGATTTCCTTTTGTCTTCTGATTCTGCTTCATTTGGCCAGCTCTCTGTGGGCCTTTGGCACCTGGGAGGGTCTGAATGTGGTCTTTGTGTGTGTTGACGTGCACTGTGCTCAGCCAGGCAGCGAAGATCACTAAGCCTTTCTATAGCTTCATAACTGCAAATTGCTCAGCCATTTGTCATTTAATCCTCACCAGCCCTTTGTCCCAGCTCAGCTGTCATCATCCTTCATTTTCCAGTTGAGAAGGCGACACTATGTGACTGGTTCAAGGACACAGGTTGAGTTGAGAATCTGTCTGCTGGGGCCCAGGGAGAGCTGCGAGTGAAGACAAGTGTAGCTCAACTGGGGAGAGTGGGTTGAACTGGGGTGGGGCTGAGGTTTGCAGGCTTTGGAAGCCATCCTGAAACCCTGAATTAAAGCTGGGAAGGACTTTCTGGTTGGAGACTTCTTGAGGTTCCGAATCATGCCGCAAACAGGAGCTCAGATTATTTCTGGGTAGTCGCACTTAGAAAGTGACGGTTTTAAGTCTGGTGCTGTCTAGTCCCTGGATTATTTCAGGTGGCCTCTCTAGGCAACAAGGTATCAATGCATGTGTCCCCACTCAGTGGCCTGCTCAAACTCCAGCTTCACCCTTGCCTACAGCAGGCTCTCTTCTGGGTCCCGATCTTTCCCCCACCTCTGAATGAATGTTTTCTGCTTTGCACAGAAAATCTAGACCACCTTGCTTTCAGGTGCCACCGTTTTTCTCCTTTCCTCCTTTTCTGAGGCATCCAATGAATCCTACCGCCTTTCCTTCTGTGTCCAAGAAAAAGCTCGTGTGTCCTTTTTTGGGGACAATCTTGCTGTCCTCCTCTTTGGTTGCATTTTAACC
>CM053408.1:25053008-25209213 GCA_028644305.1 Xerus rutilus
ACTACAGTGACACAGCCACTTCAATGTTTATAGCAGCTCAGTTCACAATAGCTAAACTGTGGAACCAACCTAGATGCCCTTTGATAGATGAATGGATAAAGAAACTGCAGTATATATACACAATGGAATATTACTCAGCAATAAAAGAGAATGAAATTATGACATTTGCAGGTAAATGGATGGAGTTGGAGAATATCATGCTAAGTGAAGTAAGCCAATCCCCCAAAATCAAATGCCAAATGTTCTCTCTGATAAGTGGATGCTGATCCATAATGGGAGAGAGGACACAGGAAGAATGGAGGAATTTTGGTCAAAGGGGAGGGAGGGGGGAAGTGGCATGGGGACAGTAAAGATGGTGGAATACGATGGACATCATAGCCCTAGCTTCATGTATGACTGCATATTTGATGTGATTCTACATCATGTGCAACCAGAGAAATGAAAAGTTGTGCTCCATTTGTGTACAATGAATCAAAATGCGTTCTGCTATTATGTCTACCTAAGTAGAATAAATAAATAAATAAATAGAAATCAGTGATAAAATAAAAAATAGAACCTACTCCATCACCTGGAGACTAAATAATACACTATTGAATGATGCATGGATAACAGCAGACATCAAGCAAGAAATAAAAGAAATTCTTAGAGGTAAATGAGAACTCTGATACAACATATCAAAATCTCTGGGACACTATGAAGGCTGTGTTAAGAAGAAAGTTCATTACATTGAGCTTATTCATTAAAAGAAGAAAAAGTCAACAAATAAATGACCTGACATTACATCTCAAAGTTCTAGAAAAAGGAGCACAAATAACCCCCAAAGAAGCAGAAGACAGGAATGGATTTCAGGGCTGAAATCAATGAAATTGAAACAAAGGAAACAATTCAAAAAAATGACAAAACAAAAAGCTAGTTCCTTAAAAAATAAATAAAATTGATAAACCCTTGGCTACCCTAATGAAAAGGAGAGAGAAAACTCAAATTACTAAAATTCGAGATGAAAAGGGAAATATCACGATTTCTATGGTTCCTGGACTTGTGTTCATTTCTTGGTAGTTTGTTTTACTAGGAGCTGATGCTTCAGTCTGGAGTGTCCTTTGTTCTTTCTCCAGTTGAAATCTTGACCAGTTGTCCTCTACTTGTGCTTTTTCTGTCTTGCATTATGGAAATCTTCTTCTCGTTTCCCTCCCCTATTAGACTGCCAGCTCCTTAAGTTTTATTTACCTTTATAGCTCTGACCACAGCATCTAACATAGTAACTTCCATAGTAGATGCTCAAGAAATACTCAGTGAATAGTTATTTTTAAAGAACTATACAAGATCAAGAATGAAGCATTTCCCTCAGGAGGCGGCTGAATACAAAAGTAAGATAGAAAGAGAATCCACTGAGTGGGGCTGAGCACAGCACTTAGAACCTGGAAGTATCAGAGACAAACCTTCACCAGGGCCAGGCTGGCAAGTGCAGGGCTGTAAAGGGTCTACTGCAGAAAATTTGAAATGCTTGGCCTCAGAAGTTATTCTGATACTGGAACTCATGGCTCTCACTTTTTGAAAGAGTCTGGCCTTGACTTACTCCAGCATCAGCCAGATCTACCTCTCTTTATGCTCCTTGATACTACAGCTTCCCATATGTGCATTTAAAAGACAGGTGGCTTCAGGAGGGGTTATAAAAGTTGGAGGGTCTCACTTGATGCCTGACTTTCCCTGTCTCTACAATCACTCACTGTGTCTTGCCCATCAAGAAATATATTTTCCAAGAAGTCAGGAATGCCCAGTGTAATTATCTTGTAAAGGTCGTATTATCGGGGCTGGGGCTCAGTGGTGGCGTGCTTGCCTAGCACGCGTGAAGCACTGGGTTCGAGCCTCAGCACCACATATAAATAATAAATGAATAAAATAAAGATCCATCAACAACTAAAAAAAATTTTTTTAAAAAAGTCGTATTATCTCTATGCACACACACATGCAGCACATACACGGAGGACTTCAGACAATGGACATGTTTATCACCTTCTGTTGCATCCACTAAAAAGACAATTTGCAAAAGCCATTCATTCATGACTCTGACTCAGTGAGGCGTGGCTTTCTTGGGCTTGTATACATGATCAGCCCTCTTTGATCTGGTGACTCTGTTATTTTGAACAACTTTTATTTTTTCCGAAACAGAGGAAAAATGCAGTTTACTTTTTAGAGCAGAGATAGTGGCGAGGCGAGTTATTTATGAGTTCTTGCACAAAACCACAAGGAACAGCATCCCAGGAAGGCAAGGGCAACTTGGGCAACCTGTTGACAACTCTCTGGATGAATTAAGAAAGTGTGTTCCAACAAGAGCTGGGACTGACAACAGATAAAACCACATCCTCCCCAGAAAATACTAAGCTAGGGAGTGGAAGAGATTTCCTTTCTTTGTCCAGACGTTGGGATTTTGGAGCTTGCCACCAGAATAATTTTGGTGAAATGTTTAGTGCTGGAAAATGTATTATTATTATCATGGTTGCTCATCTGCTCACATATTTTACTTTAGGATCTATAGCATGGACACTCTATACAAAAGTATCTCTTATTTAATTTAAATTCTATAATTTTGAACTTGAAATTGTAATTTTTAACTGTATTTATTGCAAGGTACATTCTGTTACCATTTTCTAACATAATAAATGGTTGTGAATAAAATTCATACCCAGTAGGACTGTGTATATTTCTTTCACCAGTTCAAGAAATGGTGTTGCTCTCAGTATGTTTAAGATTTGACTGGACAGTTTGTGGTGATATTCTGTTTTTGTCCCAAGTCTGGTTATAATCGGCTTAATTTGGGGGTTTGCTCTTCCTGGCAATATGGATTTTGGGTCTGCTATTATAAGGTGTGAGTGGCTTGTACTGAGGGGTTAAGCTCTCAGGCTGTTCATAACCAGCGGGCAACAATCCTCAGTCACAAGGCCCAGCCTCTGTGGGAAACCATTCTGGCTCTCTGTACCTTGGCACCCTTCCCTACAGATATTTTGCAATCAATATTTGTATCTTTCACCCGTCATCTCTGATTTCTCACTCTGATCATATTTCCCAGCATTTTGTTTAGAAGAGATGTTTCTCAAAAAAGTGAAGAGGGACATCTAATTCATCTTGCTGTGTTTGTCTATTTGATAATCTTTGTAAAGATCTTGATTTGTGCTTTGCAACCAACCAATGGTCAGCAGTATCTTCATGTGAGCAAAGGAGATCAGAAGCCTGGGAAAATAAACGTCTTGCCCAATACCCACTTAGCCTGTGGATGGGTCAGGGATCCTGACCTCTAGGTCTTGTCACTTAAGTCATTAAGCATGTACCTTTTCAGCTCCTTCACAAACAGGTAAACAGGTTTGTTATCTTCACAGCCAGGTAACAAACATAGCAGGGAATCTGATGTTGAAAATGTTCCAAAAAATCAGAGCTTGTACTTCTTTTCACATCTTATAAGGGGGACAAAAACTTTCTGACTTAACATCTGGAAGTAAAAATGAACCACCTAATTAGAATAAAGTTTTTTTTTTAAAGGAGAAAAAGTATTTCTTATTTACTTTAGATTCCTGTTATTTTAAACTTGAAAATTTTGCTTAAAATGGTTGAAAATAATAGCTGGTGTAATAAAAGTTGAACAATGTACCTAGTTTGTTCCTCTGTTGAAAAGAAAATGGTGGAAACACTGAGGTTTGATTGTGTGAGACACTGTCAGAAGAGAAAGAAAAAAGAGAAATAGGAAACTCAACTCACAGTGGATCAAACACTTAGGACCTTGGATCTAATAGAAGAAAAAGTGGCCCAAATCTTCACCATGTCAGCTTAGCATCTGACTTCCTTAACAAGACTCCTGAAGCACAAGAAGTAAAATCAAGAATCAATAAATGGGATGGATTCAAACTAAAAAGATTTTTCATAGCAATGGAAACAATCAATAAGGTGAAGAGAGCGTACAGAATGAGAGAAAATCTTTGCCGCATGCATCTCAGATAAAGCACTGATCTCCAGGATATGTAAAGAACTCAAAAAACTTAACATCAGAAAAACAAATAACCCAATCAATAAATGGGCTAAGGAACTAAACAGACACATCACAGAAGAAGAAATACAGTCAATCAACAAATATATGAAAAAATGTTCAACATCTTAGCAATTAGAGAAATGCAAATCAAAACTACTCTAAGATTCATCTCACCTCAGTCAGAATGGCAATTAACAAGAATGGATGAAACTAGAGAATATCATGCTAAGTAAAATGAGCCAATCCCAAAAAACCAAAAGCTGAATGTTCTCTCTGATAATAGGATGCTGGTCCATAGTGGTATGGAGGGATAGGGAAGAATGAAGGAAATTTGGTTTGTGTAGAGGGGAGGGAGGTGCCGTTATGGGGATGGGAAGGACAGTAGAATGAGATGGACATTATTACCCTATATATATGTATGATTCCACTACTGGAGAGACTCTGCATCATGTACAACCAGAGGAATGAGAAGTTGTGCTCCATTTGTGTACAATATGTCAAAATGCATTCTTCTGTAAAATAAATAAGCAAACAAAATAATACAAACAGCAATAAATGTTGGCAAGGATGTGGGGAAAAAGGTACACTCATACATTGCTGGTGGGACTACAAATTGGTACAACCATTATGGAAAGCGATAATGGAGATTTGTCAGAAAACTTAGAATAGAACTGCCTTTCTACCCAGCTATCCCACACCTTGATTTATACCCAAAGGACTTAAAATCAGCATATTACAGTGACACAGCCACATCAGTGTTTATAGCAGCTCAGTTTGCAGTAGCTGAACTATGGAACCAACCTAGGAGCCTTTCAACAGATGAATGGGAAAAAACCATGTGAGATATATATGAATATTACTCAGCCTTAAGGAAGAATGAAATTATGACATTTGCAGGTAAATGGATAGAGCTGGAGAATATCATGCTAAGTGAAATAAGCCAATCCCAAAAAATCAAAAGGCTAATGTTTTCTCTGATATGTGGATGCTAATTCAAAATAAGGTGGGGGTGGGGTTAGGAAAGAATAGAATTACTTTGGGTTAGACAGAGGGGAGTGAAGGGAAGGGAGGGGGTATGGAGGGGTTAGGAAGGATAGTAGAATGAATCAGACATTATTACCCTATATGCACATATAACTATATGACTGGTGGGATTCTACATCATATACAACCAGAAGAATGAGAAATTATACTCCATTTATATATGATGTATCAAAGTGCATTCTACTGTCATGTACAACTAATTAAAACAAATAAAAATGTCAAAAAGAGAAAAATAAGATGGAAGCTCACCTTTGAATGTTTCTGCGTGGATCACCTTTGCCTGTGTGCACCTTCCTGTGGTCCATAGTGAATCTCTTTTCCCTAGAGGTTTCATGGGAAATTGAGGGATCTGTTTGGCTTCTACCCCAACCTTCCACAGTACCAGCCTGCTCACAGCACCTCTTCTGATTGTCTTAGTGTCCAAAAGAGCAGAGCAGTGCTATTGTAGTGAACAGACAATGTTATCTTTCGTGGGGATTTGAATAACCAGTTTCATCTCTAATGTATAAGTGTACTTGGGCTCAGTTCATGAATAAAACCAGTCCTACATCATTGTTAAAAAAGGATGCATTTGCGAGGAACTGAGAAGTGACTTCCTTCTCTGGGCTTTACTTTCCTCAACTGTGAAAGAGGGGTTTGACAAGTGTCCCACCATCACTAGAATACAGAAACCTATGTTAGTCCATTACTAATCTAAGCAAATGATTGCACTTTTTTCTTGTGAAAGGGCAAGGTGATTCTGCTTCTTATTTGGCTGGTCTTGCACATTATGCCATCTCAGACACTGAGCTGTTGGTGTGGCATTTCTTTTAAGCCACTCACTTGCCATGTATCGGGTGAGTTTCTTCTCTAGTTACTCATCTCCCTCTCCATGAACTGTACCCATAGTTTCCAAGACATGTCGTTGGAAGTTATGAAGTGTTCAAAACTTTATTATGCAAATAAGCAAATGCTGGATATGTATAAGGTTTGTTTGTTCCTGGAGCAGCTACCTGCAAATCTACGCCATGCCATCATTGCAAACACTTTTGGTGGGACAAGAACAGAATAGGGTATTTATTTATTTTTCCACTGAGAGCTTTAAAGAATATTATGTTTGGTTCCTTCAAGAATAAAATCTGAACCCTATTACATGAGCAACAAGGTCCTGGAGCACCTGGCCCATGCTGAGAGATCTGATATCACCTCCTACCACTGCCAGCCAACTTGCCTTGCTCCTGTCCTGTGGATGCTTCAGGTGGTTCCTACATTAGGTTCTGAGCATTTCTCTTGCCTTGGCCTGAATTTCTATGACTGCTTTTTTCAGAGTCATCTCTGCAGAGGGAGATTCACTGGCCACCTAATTAAAATAAACTTCCATCTCCTCTCCTCCCTCTGGCAAGTCATTGTCTACCTGATTACCAAGTCATATTTTCTTCACTGAAATTAATGCTGATAAAACAATCTTGTTCACTTATTTATTAATTTTTTGTGGTCTGCCTCCCCCTGGAAGAATATAAATTCCCTGAGTACACAAACTTTGTTTTGGTGACCATTGCGTTCAATAAGGAGTTATTAAGTGGACAAATGAATGACTATACCGGTGCCGTCTAGTAGAACTGATGAAGATGTCTGTCATTTGCACTATTCAATATGGTAGCTATTTGCCGTAGTTGCTTATGAAACCCTTGACATGATCCAGCTGAGAAAGTGAATTTTTGGCTTTATTTTCTTTAATTAATTTAAGTTTTAAATGATCACATGTGACTAGTGGCTACTATATTAGAAGTTGAAGCTGTATTTAGCATTCAATACTGTTTTAGTCGGCTTTTTCACTGCTGTGACTGAAAGACCTGATGAGAAAAAGTGTGGAGGAGGAAAAGTTTATTTGGGGGCTCAGTTTCAGAGGTCCATGGACAGCCGGCTCCATTCCTTGGGGCTCATGGTGAGGCAGAACATCATGGCGGAAGAGTGTGGCAGAAGGAAGCAGCTCATATGATGATCAGTGAGCAGAGAGAGATCTCCATTTGCCAAATACAAATAGATACCCAAAGCCACGCCCCCAATGCCCCACCTCCTCCAGCCACACCTACCTGCCTTCAATTACCACTCAATTAATCTCATCAAGTGATTAATTGACTAATTGGTTAAGGTTCTCATAACCCGGTTAGAGGAGAACCTCTAAGCCTTCTTGCATTGTCTCACACACAAACTTTTGGGGAAGCTCACATCCAAACCATAACAACTACTTAGTGATTGAATCAATCAATAATCAGATATTAATCATGATGTTAATAGCAAGAACAGCACCGACTTTTGGACTTTTCTCCTCTTTAATGCTTTTTCTTTTGATCTCCTAATGGGATCAGTGGAGTAGGACATCTTTGTCCTACAAGCTTATGAGAAATCGTCTTCTGAAATGTTTTTAGCATCCTTCAGTGGGAGCAGCAGAGAATGTTTTATTACTTGCTTAATGCTTTTTATGGCTAGACTCTTTATTATATGTTTTTCTTCTGCTAATAACCTGTTAGTTGCGTGGCATTACCGATCTAGTATCTTCTTAGGAGGTAGGATATCAAATAGCTATAACCAAAAGAGCACTGTTGCATGGCTGGGTTTTTAACAAATGCATCTTTTCAGAGGAAGACATTCACTATTATGTGGAACTCTCCCTCCAAGCTGTGATTTATTCAGGGAAGGCAAGGAGAAGTAACAACCCCCATTCATAGTTAAGTCAGAACAAAGGTCTTTTATTAAGAAACTGTTTGTGTACCCTCAACACTTTCAAGCCATGGTTGGAGCCTATTACCTCACAGGTGATTTACATTTTCTGTTTAGTATCACTTCTTTTCCCTGGTCTGTGAAAGGAGGTTGAGTGGAGAATTTTTTCCAGGCTTGCAGCTTTCCGTTGCTTAAGCCTCTAGAAATGCTCCACGTATTTGGAAGTGTGCTGCTGGGGGAGTAAGAGTTTTAAGACTGCTGGCTTGTCCATCATTTATCATCATTATATGGTGTCTGTCAACAGAACACCATTTCCCAGAATTCCATAAGGACTTGCTCCATATAGAAGTATGTGGTCTTGTGACAAGAAAAAGTATTGCAATGAAGAGTAATAGGAGAGGGGTGGGGGCATAAACAGAAGCTTTTAGAGCTAATTCATGGCTGGCGTCATCTCCATTAGTATTGGGGCTGTTTGACGTTGAGTTCAGAAAACATGACCAGGGCTGGTTTCCATCTGTCATGGTGATTAATGGGAGTATTGTTAGGTAATAATAGTTTAATAACATAGCCGGAGCCGAAGAGGCACACCAAAAATGTATATGTAATTCTGAAACTGAGAGGAACTAGGGATAAAACCACAACAGCCAGGAAATTGGGGTCCAGTTCTCAGCTGTACACTTAGGAAAGGGCAGCCAGTGAGGAATTTTTCTCAAAGTTAGAGAAGTCTATTAATGGGGTGAAAAGAGCTGTTTTAGCTCTCAGGAAGGATGGCATCTTGGCAATTTTAATGAACCTAAATTGTTAAACCATAACTCTCTGAGACATGACAGTGTAATAACAGTTAATGAATAAGCAGAGAAACAGACAGTTGCTTACATGGATAGGCTGGATTCAACTCTTACAAATAATATCTAGATAGGATTGTGTGCTATAACCTTACACTTGACCCAGTGGCTATAATTAATGCAGCCTCAGTAGCTAAAATTTTCTTGCCCTTCTGAGTCTGCAAGGCACAAAATCTGGTTAACCTGTAACAACATATTTCAGTTAGCAGAACCTATTGGCCACAGACTTAGCCTGACCCCATAAACTCAGAATCTGAATCATCTGGGCTTTTACTCTTGAGTGTTGGAAACTTTCAAGGGAGAAATCACTCTCTGTACAGAAAATTGGCAATGAGACACTATTTACATGTTGGCTTTCCTTCCTGCCAAGCAAAAAGTCACTTGACCTAACAAAATGCTATCCAGTTTTTACTTAGAAAATTTCCACCAAATGGTTCTGAGCATGAATGGAGAAAGGTTTCAGAAAGTAAGAATGGGATTATATGAGAGGACAGGACAGAGTCTGATCCAATGCCTTCTTGGATTATGTGGTGTGCTCTGACCTTGCTTGTTATTGCTCATTATTTGGTCTACTGTAGTATCTTGATTGTTTGAACCCCATCAGGAAAGAGGTAGACTGAGATGCACTGTAGATATCAAAAGAAGCTTAAAAGAAAATATGAAGCCAAACGCAGTGGTGCACACCTATAATCCCGGCAGGATGGGAGGCTGAGGCAGGAGGATCGGAAATTCAAAGCCAGCCTCAGCAATGGCGAGGCATTGAGCAACTCAGTGAGACCTGTCTCTATATAATATACAAAATAGGGCTGGGGATGTGGCTCAGTAGTTGAGTGCCCCTAAATTCAATCCTTGGTACTGAAAAAAAAAAAAGGCAAATATGAGATTGCATGCAATCCAAGAGAAAGAATAAAGAAGTGGGTTTTTTTGTTTGTTTATTTTTAGTTTTCAGTGGTTTAGACTGTATTTCTTTTCCCCAAGTATGCAGACTAAATTTGTTTTCTTTTCTTACTTCAACATAGAGGGTCTCTCTTTGTTGTCCAGGCTGATCTTGAGCTAGCAATCCTCCTGTCTCAGCCTTCTGAGATCACAAAGTAGATCACAGCAGATCACTGCTGAGATCACAAAGCAGAGAACTGAGACAATTCCAAAATAAAATTCATGCCTAAAGTCTTTTTTACATAAAATGTAAACATTAAAGCTTAAGAATAGCTGAGTAGGTTAAGTTTCTTCTCCCACTCCCAAACGGCTCAGGAAACTAGAAACAAGTTTGTTTCCAAGATCAGTTGTAAGATTTTATTATATGTTTGGAAAGAACATGGTTATTCTTCATCATGCCTGAGCAAAAGCAAATGAAGGAAATGGAGGGGGTTATTTCTATCAATCAAAACCAAGAGAGAGGCGATGCTGGGCATCTGGCATGTAGGTTTCTATTTATCTGGTCTCAGTAGAGTAAGTCCACACTAGCCTACAGTAAGCAGAGTTAAATGAGAGGTTTGACTCCAGTGGTAGTGGAAGGCTTTGTGTTTACTTTTCCTTACCTGGAACCTAATTGAGAAAATTCAGATAAGGATGAATCCAAGTCAAGGATATTTATTGGCCCACAGTGTGAGGGTATAGACCTTTCTTGTAACTAGAGAATGAGGTCAAGGTCTGGATTGGTAGTGGTTTCATTCTAGACTTTTCCTTCCTACGAGAGAGCTTGTCTTGTGCTCAAGAGGCTTTGTGGCAGGAGGTTAGACTAGCTCTAGTTTCTACAGGGAAATTCACTTTCTCTTTATTCTCCTTGGCACATTTTCCTGGACTCACCTTTCCTTTTATCACAGTGAAAAACTGAAGAGGAGACTTTGACGTGGGCTGGGATAACAAATACAGGGATCAGAGACCATTCAACCTTCTTTGGCCTTGACATAAATAGACTATCATGGGGCTTGGAGCCAATACCTCTGCGTAGTCTAAGAGTGTATTTGCTTGATTTTCTTTTCTGAACATGTATTGTTATCATAAACATGGATGGGGTAGTTGGGCTGAAGGATCAGAGATCTCTAGCAGTTTATTCAATTTTAACTTAATAAAACATGATTTATAAAGTGAACATGACTAGTATCTATTTTGAAGCTGTTCCTATTTCTCAAATAATTCTTCACATATTATTTTCCTTTAAGCTGAATGGACAAGGATGTGTCTATCTGGGGTTTTGGACACAAAAACTGTAATAAAAGAATGACATTCTCATGGTAGTAAAGTCAAGAGGATGAGTGCTCTCTCTCTTTTCCACTCTCTTTTGTTAGGTAATTAAGCTGTAAGTCAATGTGGTCGGCTTGCAGGGTGCAATGAGCATTAGCTTAGAAAAGTCAGGTGCTGTGTTCAGCTCTTGGTCCTCCTGTGTCAGAGCGCATCGCCACCCTGGTCTTCGCATCCTATAAAATGAAGAGGATGAAATGTATAACCACCCAGGTTCCCTTTCACTAATAGCATGCTGAGATCACAAAGCAGAGAACCAAGGCAATTCCAAAAGGACATTCATGCTTGGAATCTTGCTTATGTATAATATAAACATTAAAGCATAAAAATAACTCCAGAAGTTTGGTTTAAAAAGTTAATTTTAAGATTCTTTATTAATCAAGTAATTAGCAAAGTTTCTTATCTGCTCTTAGTGGAGGCAAACACATTTTGGGAATTTGTGTATTTCACTTGAAATCTTTTTTTTTTTTTTTTGGTACTGGAGATTGAACTCAGGGGTACTCGACCACTGAGCCACATCCCCAGCCCTATTTTGTGTTTTATGTAGAGACAGGGTCTCACTGAGTTGCTCAGCGCCTCGCTGTTGCTGAGGCTGGCTTTGAACTTGTGATTCTCCTGTCTCAGCTTCCCAAAGTGCTGAGATTACAGGCCTGCACCATCGTGCCTGGCTTTACTTGAAATCTTTATATGACTGCTTAAATATTATTTTTGAAAAAGATTATACCATTAACAGAACTATTATATACTTTAAAATATTTTATGATGATTTGTTTAATATCCATTATTTACCCCCAAAACAGTTTATTACTCTCCATATTAAATACATATTTTTTTGTGTACATCTCCCCAAGTCCATGTCTTTCTCAATCGCTAATTCTTATTACTGTTGTCTTATACTCATCTCTCTGAGGTCTCATAGAAGAGGTAGGTACAGCATATGCCAATGGTATTAAAGGTTTGATTTCCATACAGACCAATTATTCTGCCCTAATTTTTGGCTATGGCTTATGCCTTTTCTCCACTAGCAGCTAAGTCACAAGTGAGTTCAAGTGAACATTGATGGATCTGCACAAATCAATCATCTCTGTTGATGGGTTTGAAGTGGGTTTTCTCTTCAATCCGATGGTCAGTAGCAGTGAGATCATGGTTGTAAGGCTAAGAAAATAACAGAATCTGCCAGGAACAGTCATTTTGGCATCTTCCAGTAGCAGCCACATGCAGATGGCTAGAAAGAGGATGCAGACGAGATAACTTCTCTTAATTCCATTGCCTGAATTTCTTTAGACCTGTCTGTTTTGGTTTCTTCTAGGTGATGGTCTGGCCACCGAATCTCACATGCTCTTGAGCAATGTACTAGCTATCTGTGTGGTAGCGCTAGGAAAGATGACCTCTTCTTTACAGCTGCGATTTATCATTGTGCCTTCCACCATGGCAGGATCTTAACTGAAATGTTTTTCCTTATCTTTGTGTGTAATTATTTGTGTGGTGTACTGAAAGACTAAGTTTTAAAGTTTCCAGAGTAACATTTCATTCTGGGTAGAGATTTCGTCAGAGTTTTTGTCTAAGATTTTTTTTTTTTCCAAGTGAGAAACTGGTAGAAGAATCCAGGAAAGATACCTTTGTTTGTCATGGGAGGGCTTCCTATAGCTCACCATTAAAATCCTTCCCAGAGGAAGATAGGTAAGAAGCCAAAATTGGAGAAAATGGGTGAGTACTTTTATTTTTTATTTTATTTTTTTGGCACCAGGGATTGAACTCAAGGGCCCTTACCGCTGAGCCACACCCCCAACCCTATTTTGTGTTTTATGTAGAGACGGGGTCTTACTGAGTTGCTTAGCATCTCGCCGTTGCTGAGGCTGGCTTTGAACTCACGATTCTCCTGTCTCAGCCTCTCAAAGTGCTGGGATTACAGGCATGCACCACCGGGCCCAGCTGGTTGAGTACTTTTAAATCTGTGGAAACTTAGATGAATGTGATTGGAAAAAGCTGCCTTTCTCCCTTTTTGTATATTGATTTTGAGTTTTGGTCTATCCATTATTAAATTTTCTTATGTCAAACTGTCCTCCATTAAAGCAATTTTAACTGAGGCAGAGAATTGAGGTAACAATTTTATCTTTAACCGGAACTTTTATTTTGGGGCTTAAAATATTACTCAGTGACTTCATGGGCAAAGAGTACATTGATTCAGCATGGAGGTTAATTCAGCATGAATGGTTTGCTAAGAATTTTCCAAATTCCACATTTCAGTCAATTATTTTGTTGTTGATCATACATCCCAATTGTTGTTATGCAAAGTAGAGACACACCATAAAACTTAAAATATATATAAACTGACTGAGTGAAAGTGCTTTTCTGAACGTTAATAAAAGGAGAGTTTTTATGTTTTGTTTGTCTTTGGATGTTCTGCGGAAACAAACCAAAACAAAACCAAAAAACAAAGCACCAAAACTTGGCCTGGCCACCAAGGGCCTTGCTAAGATCTGCTGAGATTCTGGGCTGCACCTTTTCCGTGTTGAAAGTCTTTTAAAACCTGGCTAAGAATTAGGCAGCTTTTAAATCTGGCCAGTCTCTGGGTTCCATTAAGCACTCACTTAAATCCTTTCTCACTGGAGTCTGGATTTTAACTACCCCTTGTGGATTTCAATTAGGATTGTTACAGAATTAGGCAAGGATGGAAATTAGATTAATGGGAAGAGGCAATGAAAAAGATACCATGTCCAGAAATTTATAATCCACAAATCTAGGTTTTACTGTAGTCAACAACTCCCTCATATTACAGAAATGTATTATTCCCTGGATGAAGTATGCCACCAATGATGGGATGACAGCATACTTTGGAAAACTATAGTTACAATAAAAACACATGGTTTTATGACCCTGAGGCAAATTGACTGCATCACCTGTAGCCACGTTTAGTTGAAATAAATGAACTAATTAGATAAGAAATAATGCATGGAAATAAATATAAAGGTCTAGGTTAGGTGAAGAAAAGCTAGATATAAAATCTGTATGTTATATTTGTATTAAGGTTTTGTTTTAAGGTACGTGAGAAAGGAAATTGCAAATGAGGTCTGGTGTTACATATACTAGAAGTCAAAGTTTTCCAAACTGTACAGTATTGTTTAGCATAAAACATTTTCTTTCCCGCAGTCCCCTTCCCTCCACACAGCCAATACTGTTTATCTCCTTGGACCTGGGCAAATGCAAAAGGTAAGTCATTAATTAGACTCTGGTTGATGACTATTTTCAGAAAAATAATGACTAATCATTAATGCATACTTCACATCTCTGGTAGAACACTTAAAAATTGAAAAAAAAATCCATGTAGTAAGATTGATTTTTTTCATTTGTTTTGGTGTTTGGTTCTCTTTATTTTAATAGCTTTATGGATTTGCTTGACCAACACTGCAATCAGGTTGCAGAATAGTTTCCTCACTGCCAAAACTCCCTTGTGCCTTTACTTCATCATCACACCCTTCCTCCATCAGGGTAGATGACTTTTATGTTTTAGGGGAGGGATTTGTGTGTCCTTGAGACATGTCCCCAGGTTATCACTTCTGTTGAACACACTTGTGAAAATGTGTTCTTTCTGCCTCATCTTGGTAGTTTGCTCATGTGTTAAGTGCTTCTTCCTGAGAGTGTGATACAACTGGCCAATTTCCTCCAAAGTGAATGGGATTTGGTTGAGTGGGACCATCTGACCCAAAGGGAGGATGTGCAGAAAATTCCCTGAAGTAGTACTTCAGAGCCTCTGAGACCTAGCAATAGCCAATAGAGATAGGTGGAATTTAAACCCAAGAAACAGAAATGATAAAAGACTATCCCAGGCCGAGGAACTGCTTGAGCAAAGTGTAAAAGTAGAAAAGAGTGAGACTTGGATGGGAACAGCAGGCATGCCTGCGTGACTAATGGGAGAGAACATGGCAGGGATAGTGGACTATCAAACTGAAGAAAGCCAGAATGTGGGTATTATTGAACTGACAGTGGGAGGTCATCAACTCATTTCTGAGCACAAAGAGATTTGCTCTGAGAGGTGCTTTCAGAAAAATAATTGTAGAATATATGGGACATCCAGAAAAGGATCCCAGTGACACCACAACTGTTCCTTTAGCTCCTCCTCAGTGAAGATGAGCCATGCTTGGTATATAGAAACATGGCTAGTAGAGTTTTTATTGTCCTTAAAACATCCTTTGGTCATCTGTGTTATGTTTCTAATTAAAGAACCCCTCTAGTGGCATGAAAGAGAAACACTAGGTATTTAGCTGATTATTAGAATCAAGAGTCTAATGTTTGGATTTATTCTTGTCTGAATGAGTTATACATATTGTGTGTGTGTGTATCACAAACCTGTAGCTCAAATCTGCAGGAACTCATTCATTCATTCATTTATTCATTCAAAATACATGCTTTGAGAACATATGCTATATGCAGAATATACAAATCCTTTGGAAGCTCAATTGCAGGTCAGGCCTTTAGGAAACTCCCCACCCTCTTAGCCTGGCTAGGCCAATCAGCTGTCATCTTTTCCAGTAATTAGAGAATTTCCACCATTATTGAGATCTTTTTGGGTCTTTGTTCTTTTTATCCACTTTTTAAAAAAAATCCATTTCCTGCTAACCTCCTGGTTCCCATCCGAGACTCTCAGATCCTGCCTCCACTGGCCTTCTGCACCATCTGCCCGTTTCTTTCCTGCCCACCCAGCCCATTGCTTTCTCTGGTCCTTTGCTTTTGCCTTTTTCTGACCTTGGATGGCTTACCAGGTGCTGGCTCATGACCTTCTTCTGACATTCCCAAACTGGGGCATATTCCCATTGAGGACCTTTGGTCTGATTTATTCCAGACAACTGACTCAGCTTTGACTAGTGCAAGTTTCATCTTCCACCACTTTTTGAACTTTTCACTCTAGTAATATCAAATTATTTTCAGACCTTAATGCCCCACCCGGCTCCAAAAAAAGCATGTGACACCAGGATGTTTCACAACTGCTTTACTCAAATGACACAAAGAATTTTTTTTTTTTTTTGGCTACTGGGATCAGAGGACAGTTTCCCCTGCCCCCAGTTTAGTTCTAGATTAGTAGCAAATGAGATTTGGTTTTGCTGGTTCTGTTTTAAGTAGATTTAAGAGAGATTAGAAAAGAGTCTTGGTTCAAAATGGAGTTAAAAATGCATTTGGTTCTGGGGTCTGAATATTAGCATGGCTTCTAGTTTTAGATTCATAATATTATTTGAGTTTTTGTTTGGATTGGAGAGGACACAGACAACATGCTAACTATAATGACTAAGTGGTGTATTGCTTGAGGGGCTGGATGAGGGTAGGAAGCAAAACTGAATTTCTGAATGATTGGCCATGATGCCGTGGAATATAAATGTCTCACGAGGGACGGTCCCATATCTGAAGCACGGAGAAGATGCTAACACATGTGGCCTGACACCACAAACTTCCATTTCCCTTTAGGGCAAAGAAGACGGCTGACCTTTGTGGTCCCACTGAGGGGAAATGGATTCAAGAAATCTGTGGAACATGTGTTCCGCTGGTTTGTTTGTGGACTACTGAGAGGAGTGGTGCCTTGCTTACAAAAACACTGAGGCCTAGACAGCAGGGCCAAACTGATCTCTTGGTCACTTTGCCCCCAGGCAATCTGGCACTTTGCATTTCCTTCTTCTGTGTGACCTTCCTCAAGCTGCTTCCTGAGGGCACCTGAAACTCCCTCTACCCTAGACCCACCTCTCCACCTAGCTGTGGTTAAGGAGGCGTATTTCCCCTCTCTCTGAGAAAAATGGCTGTCCTAAGGACCTCCTGGAAGGATGTAGGGAGCATCATCATTTGGGGTATTCTTTCCACCAGCTGAGCAGAATGCTTCCAGGAGTAGTCTGCCAATCAGGGGGTAGGAAGAAGTACAGCTGTTTGTAGTGGGATTTCTCCACATCCCTGGGATCCTGAGGACATCCTCACTCACTGAACACAGGAGTCCACTCGGTGTTTCATTGCTCATTCTGCAAGCATCTGTCAGACAAGCATCTCACAGCAAGATTACAGGGACTGTCAAGACAAAGGAAGGGTCTGCCAGGAGGGGAGAGGGTGGGGGTTTGTAAAGATGTGTGTCTGACACAACAGCAGATGCCAAGAATGTCTCTGTGTGGTGTGTGGGTACAGCTTGGCCCACAGAAGCACTGAGAAGGGCAGATGTGTGGGAGCAGACAGCAGAGGGAGGGAGGTGCAGCGTGAGGGCTGTCCTGGGCCAGGGTCAGGTCTGCCTTCTTCCCCTCTTGGCACAGACACCATTCATCAAGCCGGGCTTTTGGTCCCCTCAGGGCTATGGATGAAGAGCTCTGGCTCATCCTCCAATCCCTCATGGTGGCCTCTGTTGTTACCTCACCTGACAGGGGGGTAGGAAACTGAGGCTAGACGTATTAATAGCTCACCCTGGGATCATGGAGGTAATACATGTAGAACCTGATTTCAAGTCCAAGTAGATGGTTGATTAGAGAACCTTAGCTTATACTTAGTAGAATTAAGGCATTGAATTTTCCTTTACATGAAATTATAAATGACAGGTGAGGTAGTTGGTCTAATGAATTGAAATGTACTTCAGTAAGAAAAAAAATTGGATCAGCTTGCTCTTTGTTGGTCTTACTTGTCACCCCAAGGATCTGGTGCACGAGGATTAAGTATATTAATTCTATCAAGTCTGGTATACTCTTTCACTCTCCCTGCTTCCTCCATAGCAATTTTTGGAACCATCTAGGTCCCCACCCCCTTTGACAGTCTATCCCTCCCTGTACTACTGTTTCAGGGTTCTTTAAGCAGGTGCTAAGTGGTATGGAAAAAGGAAGATGGTAAGAGAAGCCCATGTGCTGGGGTGGAGGTGAGGTTGCAGAATTGAACAGGATGGTCATGACCTTGGGGGGACCATGATATTTGAGCAACCATTGAAAGGGGTGGTGTGTTTGTGTGTGTGTGTGTGTGAGAACACATGCGTGTGCATGGCATGTTGTATCTTACCACCCAACTGGACTGCAAACTCCTTGATGGAGGGTGTGCTTTATGTTACTGGCTAATCTCTGTGCTGTGCTCACAGGAGGCATTTGAGACATAGTTCCCGAATTTAGTGTTTATCAGGTTTCATAAATTGCTACCAGGAATGAATTAGGTATGAGTGACTAGTAGCTTGATTTCCTTTAAGGTATCTTTCTCAGTAAATAACATCTTTGCTCTTCTTTTCTTGTGCCATAGAGGTAATACATGCTTAGTGTGGAACACCGTGATAATCCTAAAAATATAAAGGAGAAAATAAAAATTGCAATTCCAACTCTCAATATAATTGCTCTCACTATAACTTTCAATATAATCATGGCTATGCATTTTTCCATATTTTCTCTCCCTTTCTGTCTCTCTCACACATACACACAAGTTACAAAAATTACAGTCATATTTACTGATATTTAAAAAATAGAATGATGTTTATATCAGGGCACTGACCCATTGTAGCCCTTTGGACAGTGGAGATGGTGAGGGACCCCAGAGAAGGGGCCAGTGCAGCAGGAGGACACTCACAGTGGCAGCTATTTGACCATACTAGTCCAAGTTGGTCAGAATAGTCCATCTTGACTGTCCACCACCCCTGGGTATACAGTATGTACACTTTGTACTTGACCTCTTTTCATCTATCAGAATGTAATCCTGATTATAGGTCTTTTAACTAATGTTTGCAATTTCAAAAACGTTTTTGCTTTGGATATTTAGTTATGGGATTATATGTATCAGTTAAAATATCTAAATGCTTTTTTTTAAAAATTAGTTTATTTAGTTGCATTTCAAGTCATAGTACATATATAGAGCTCAGTTTTTCCGGTTCTCTGGTTGCAAACCAGATAAAGTCACACCATTTGTGTCTTCATACATGCACCAAGGGTAGTGATGACTATCTCAATAAACCATCTTTACTGTACCCATTCCCTATCTTGAGCAAAGAAACAAAGAGAGCCTCCCTTTCTAATTTCCCCAGCCCCTAACAGATCTTCTTGCCTCTGCCTCAGTAGTTGCTTGGCTTAGTGTGTAGACATCTGAGTGCTACAAAGTTCAGGGAGGACAAGACAACAACAAAGTGACCTAACTTGAAAGGCTGTGGATCTTGGAGGCTTCTACCTTGTGCCACAGGTGCTTCATGAAGATGCTCTGAAGGGTGGTGATGACTGGGTCTCTTCACCCTCATCTGTCTTTCTTTCTAATGACTGTCTTCTCACAGCTGTGGCCACCAGGGCTGAAAGTGCACATAACCTTTTTGAAGAGCCTTGTCTGCATAAATTAGGTTCTCACAATGAAATGGGCTGAACAAACAATGCAGAGCCATGTGGCTACATGGATTTCCTCTGACTAAAAACATTTGCAGTCACAGAAAGAGACGTGGGCTAGGGAGCATGGGTCTATTTTATTATGTGGGTTTTGAAATTAAATCCATTTTTTAGAGCAAAGGTGCTAAAGTTCTGCAGATTAACAATTGTTTATTCAACAATTATTTATTGATCATCCACTAGATGCCAAGCACCAGGTCAGGTGCTTTACATAGACATCTGATGTATAGTCATGGGGCTTTCACGATATCTCTAGAAGAATTTTTAAAAGGAGACAGAGCAGTGATTAGGCATTGCTATATTTCATAAATGGGATGAAGAGCATACAATCATTTCTCAGTGAAACATCAATGTTAGTTATTTTAGGTCTTCAGTGGCTTCTGTATAGAAGAGACTTTACTCTTTTCCTCTAAAGTCCAGTTCAGTGGATTTCATAAATTCCCAGGTGTATTACAGACATTGCAACACACAGTTTTACTTTTAATCCTCCTGGAGGGATAACTTTTGATGTGCTGAGACATTTAGAGCTGGAACAGTGTTTGGGAAATCCATGCAAAGACATGTACATTATCATACGTCAAGAAGAATAAAATAGCATCTCGAGAGAGGTGCACACATGCCAGCTCAGCTGGGTCCCTCCCCCTGGGAGGAAGAGCCCAAGAATCCAAAAAGATGCTGGCCTGGAGCCTGCACTGTTCTTCTAGACTGCATCCCAAAGTTCCAGAATCTCAAATTCCTTACCCTAAGGCCCTGAGCCCATGACCAGAGCCTGCAAGGGCTTCTTCTGTAGGTCTCTTGGAGTCTTGCGTATATCACTGTGTGCAACTGTGCATACAAGACCCCTTCCATGTGTAGACAGAGATGGAGGAAGAGAAGGCCGATCAACTCCTACAGATGTTAGGTGTGGTCTGCATGTAGCTATGGTGATTTACTCACTGGCTTAATCAAGAGACAAAGCAAGCTGATTTTCATGCGTGCGTGTATGCACACATGAGGTCGCCTGTGTTTTACCTTTTCAACCTTCTGCATGACTCCTTAGACTTACCCTCTCACCATGTAGATGGAAGAGAGATAGCTTTTGTTAAATAGAGTGTTTTTTTTTAAATTAATGTCTCCTGTATAGTTAAAGGATTCTTTAGACGAAAAGTCAAATGGAGCATTTATTTCATGCATCATTGTATTCTGTGCCACAATGGATTATATCTTAATCCTGCACACATTCTTAAGATGAGGACTCCATCTGGGAGCACTAACCTTCCATGGAAACGTCTGGGTCACACATGTACAACCAGTCCTTTGCCAAGTGCTTAGCGGAGCACGCAATTGTTGGTAAGAGACACTGGGATCCTCTGGAGAGACCTAAAGGACAGTACCAGGGCCTCCGAGTGGCCTGGCATGCTCATTGATTGGGTTGTTTCGAACATTCAAGTTATTTTCTCTAAATAATTGTAGTTAAACACTCTTCCCTTGTGCCCTTTCTATTTTTGATTCTCTCACATTTGAAATAATTGAGGATATTTTACTCTGTCAGTTTTATATTTTTCCTTTGGGTTTATTCCCATTATTGAAGTTAAAACTAGACAAAAGTCCCAGAGTCCCTTTGTTCTTTTCATTTTAAAATTTCAGTTGTACAAATTTATGGGAGTACAGTGCCATAATTTGAAATGTATATACCATATATAACGATCAAATAAGACTAGTTAATATTTACCTCTCCTTACACATTTATTTAATTAACATGATAATTATATGTATTTATGGGACACAATGTGATATTTTAATGCATGTGTACAATGTGTACTAATTGAAGTAATTAACGTTTCCATCTTCTTATCGGTTCTTTGTGTTCAAAGCCTCTGAGCTCCTCTCTTCTAGTTATTCACAAAATAAGTCATAGACAATCGCAAGTGATAGACAACCCAACTGCTATAGAACACGAGAACTTTTTTCTTCTATTTAACTGTGTTTGGGTACCTCCTAGAATGACTTAATGAATATATCATCACACTGCTCTGGAAAAAATACAGGAAAAAGCACATCTAGTAAGACCTTCTTCGTAAGCCTATGTGGCCTGAAAGCTTGATGGCTTTGGGAATGGCTGCAGAGTCACAGAGAGCAGACAGGGATCTGACAGCAGAGTCATGTGGTGCCATGGCCTCATTTCAGAGGTGAGGCATAAAAATTTGCAGTGGGGGGGCTGGGATTGTAGCTCAGCGGTAGAGCGCTTGCCTCGCATGTGTGAGGCCCTGGGTTCGATCCTCAGCACCACATACAAAGCAATAAAATAAAGACATTGTGTCCATCTACAACTAAAAAAAAATTAAAAAAAAAAATTTGCAGTGGGGAATGCTTGTGAAGGTCACAGAGCAAGCATATGGCAGAGTGTGACACTGGACTCCATGATGTACCTTTTCCATCTTCATTCAGTTCAGGGGACTGCAGTCAAAGATTAGGTAGTTCAAAGTGAAAAAAAAAATTATTATTATTTTTTGGCCTGAGAAACCCAAATAAATATTCAAAAACCAATCTCCAACCCCAGTTCTTTTGTGCTTGTATAAATGAAACATTTGAGTAAGTTAGGGATTTCATTTTGGACAAACAAACAAGGCTCTCTGCTCATTCCAGCTTTTACCTACATTGTCAGTTCTGATTATCTGCAGTGGTTTTGTTCTGTGAGGTTGCCACAAATACTGGACAATTGCTTCTAGGGAAAAGCACAAGATTAGATTTCTTAAGCCTCTCACCACAGCATTTTCATCAAAGAATCAATACACAATCTTGTTTATGTGGATCTCTGTTCAAAAAGATGGTGATTCATTAACAATGAATGATTCATTAATATCAGTGATTCATTAACATTGAACTCATGAGAAATACCACAATAACTCATGCCTGAATTAACACATTACTTTTTTTCATAAGATGCACGACAGCTTTTTAGTGCTTAGGAACACTAGACGGCACTTCAGCATTGTGCAGGGGACCATGTTAAATGGCAAAATCACCAACAAAAAGTTCAAACATCCAAAAAATCCGGCACTAAATAGACTGTGAAAAGGAGACGTGTTTACAGGATAAGAGGCGAGCATTGGCGTACTTGACCTCACCAGGGAATATGCGTGTTGGGGACTCGAATTATGTGCCACTCCATTCATGTCCATGAATGACCACAGTAGTGCCGTGTGCATTAATTTTTTGGGTTGCAAGTACGTTTTTAGTAGGCAAATGCTCACGTAGAAAATTTGTGGATTAACGTGCTCACAGGCTTGCACACACCACCACACATTCTGATCTCATCTGGTTATTTTTAGTTTTCAATTCTGGTTCCATGCAGTGGCTTTTAACTTCACATCAGTGGCATTGTATTGGTGGCATCCCTCCGATAGGCTCCCCCTGAAAGCCATTCCTCTAAGGGCACCTATTTCCTAATAGTTGTGCTGCTGAAAGACTCCTTATGGCAGATCTAGGTTTCCCTCTCCTCATCCCAGAACTTCACTAGTGGGCCTGTCTCTTGCCTTCTAGTTAGGCTTAGCTTTCCATGGCTGGGAGAAGGGGGTGTCTACACAGACTTTTCCCAAGAATACTGCTCCATATCTGTTTTGCTCCCAGGGTTCTTTCCTCAGCCATCTTCTTACCTCAGTTTCACTTAGAAGCTCCATCATTGCAGGGCATGGTGGCACACACACACCTGTAATCCCAGTGACTTGGGAGGCTGAAGTAGAAGGATGGCAAGTTTGAGTCCAGCCTCAGGAACTTAGTGAGACCCTGTCTCAAAATAAAATAAAAAGAGCTGAGGGTGTAGCTCAGAAGTGGAGCACTCCTGGGTTCAATTCCCAGTATACACGAAATAAAGCAAAACAGGAGAGAGAGAAAACAAAACAGAACAAAACAAAAACCAAAAAACCCTCATCATTCTTTTTTGGTGGGAGGGGTACTGGGGATTGAACCCAGGGGCATTTGACCACTGAGCCACATCCCCAGCCCTATTTCGTGTTTTATGTAGAGACAGGGTCTCACTGAGTTGCTTAGCGCCTCGAATTGCTGAGGCTGGCTTTGAACTCGCGATTCTCCTGCTCAGCCTCTCAAAGTGCTGGGATTACAGGTATGTGCCACCGCACCTGGCTTCATCATTCTTACGGCTAATCACAGCCAGGCCTAGGATTCCCAGAGCCTGACCTCTGGGGAGACCTTTCTTCTGAGCTTCAGCTTTCTCTCTCTAGTTTCTCTTCAATCTTTCTACCAGAAGGACTCCCTGGGACTCAATATATCCAAGAGTTCTTATTGCCTCCTGCCCTGTCCCCAAACCTGCTACTTCTCTTCTGCTTGCCATCTTGTCTACTTGGGTCAATTTCCAACTGGCCACAGAAGCTTGAATTTTGAGAGTTATCCTTAATTCCTCCCTCCCATTTACTACCCCTGTCTTCTGTCTTAAGAATTTCCATGATGTCTGCCTTACCACGGTCTCATCTGTCCACATCTCTCTAATGTCATTGCACAGCTGTATTCCAATCTTTATTGAGTTTAGCTGCCACTCTTGCTTGTTTCTGATTCCCTCTCTACACTGCTTCCAGCGGGTTCTCCCTTGTCCTCTTTGAATCTATGAGTAACTCCCCTTTGACTACTGGATGCAATTTAAATTTAATGAAGACTTTTCCTAATTTTGTCCCTGCTTTCTCTCCTATCATGCCTGCAGATGCATACTTTGGAGTTTTAAAAACATCTCATACTCCTCTTGCCTCTTGTCTGCCTGTGTTCTGCCCCTTACCTGAAGGGCTCTTCCTACACCTGTTAACTGCGTGAGCTCACTTCTCAACACTTGGCTCAGGGTTGGTCTTTCTGTGCAGCTTTCCTTGACATTCACAATGCAGTTGGTTCCCTTACCTTTGAGTTCCTAGAGATCCTTGAACAAACCTGAACTGTATCACTCTACATTGGAATTTTTAAATAATGCACATGGTTTTGGACACATGTTTTAAGAGGCTTGAGGTACATCCATGAGGAAATGCTCAGTAAGCCGTTTTACAGAGCCAAGATACCTAATTCCTATGACACAGAGCAAATCCAATAAATCTAGGGCTTTGTGGCACTCTAGTAGCTATTATTCATCTTTTCAAAAGACATCTCTTCCTTCTTCCTTTGGCTGCCTTTTTGATTATTTTCCATTCGTATGCCCACGCTCATATCTCAGTCATACCAAATTACTTTGATAAATAAATGTCACAAGTCACATTGTCCAATACCCTTTCCTAACTTCAAACTTACGACAACTTTTGAGTATATATGGCTGATTTCATGCCTCTTTTCGACAACTGTGCACATTAAAATTATCTGTTTTTCTCTGGGGAGTTTCCAGGCACAGCTTTGAGAAAGCTGTTCTTGGTCTCATTAACTCCTTTGAGAGGACTACCATGTTTTATGAGCACCAGGAGAAAATTGTTAGAGTCTGGGCCTATGGGTCCTGGCCAAGGGTGAAATAAGCATTTATGAGCTGGTTATTAAAGCCCTAAACATGGCACTCTTAACAATGATCTTTCCCTGGAAGACTGAAACAGTGCAGGCTGTGTTTTGTCTGATTTCAATTCCATTTCCTAGAGCCATCTACCTTTCCTGTTGCTTTTTAAATTTGTCTTCCTCTCTTGAATTGTACTAGAAAGTTCACTACATTATAGGGACTAAAAAGGGGGGTCTGTTGAGCTAAATTTGGATGATGAGCGCCTTACCATTGCTCTGAATCTCAAATTCCTAATATGACGTGAGAATTCCTAGTATGAGATGTTTTTAAAACTCCAAAGTATGCATCTGCAGGCATGACAGGAGAGAAAGCAGGGACAAAATTAGGAAAAGTCTTCATTAAATTTAAATTACATCCAGTAGTCAAAGGGTAATTACTGAAATTTGAATTTTAAAAATGATGCTAAGGCTGGATGCCTCACAATGGTGAATTCTTACTTTGCACTATGTACCCTAAAGGGCTCCCATTTCGTATAAAAATGCCAGTTAAAAAATTCCTTGGAAAAATCACTTATCCTTCACTTTTGTGTGTGAGTTTCATGTCTTTGGCTTGTGATTTAAAGGCAATGAAGAGAACCTACAATTTCCTTTGCCACTGGCCATGGTTTCTGACATTGTAGGTATTCCATGCTAATGTGGATTGGCCTGGGCCCAGAGCAGGAATCTCCTTCTCCAGGCACTTGTTCCAAAGGTGTCTAGAGGGAAATTAAGGTTAAAATAGGTCTTTCTCCTGAACTGTTATCTTACCAGAATATTCTATATGTTGGAATAGTGATTTAGTCTATGTTTATGTGACCCTTAATATTCCCATATGACAGATTACCTTTCTCCAATGAGGGATATTGTTCTTAAACATCCTCAGTTTGTGAAAAATTATGGGGTTCTAGACTCCTTTGAGAAGTCAACCTTAGAAATGAGGATATCCATTGAGAGAGGAAATGTTCTCACATTTCAGATAATGCAAAAATCTGCATTCATTTGTAATCAGAGCATGGAAGAATTTTTGTATGTCCTTCAAACTTCTCATTTCTTTTAATTCCAATCTGTTTATTACTAAAGTATCAGTGAAGTCTATCTAAATATTGATTATGCTCTATAGGAAGGAAATATCCATCATATCCCAAAAGAATAAAATAATTCTTTTTAGGCCTCTCTTTTTCCTGTGTATACTTTGTCAATACCTGTATTTTTAAAATTCTGGTTAATATGTTGAACAGTTTTCTTGTCTTTCAACTTACCCTTACTTGCTAATGTCTTTTTCTCCATATTTGAGGTAATATTTGAAAAAATTCCTATAATAAATCATTCTCTGATTCCTTCAGTTAGTTCTATTCACTCAGCAAAATTTCAAAATGAAATGAAATTAAATAAAATTTACAGGCACTGCCAAATTCCAAACCTACTGACCTGGCCAAATGGACTTATGAAAATGTTCTCCAGTACAAACTTTAATTTTTTCCTATTGGTTAAAAATTCTTTCCAAGGGATGTCAGACAAGTAATACAGGGAAAAACATTTTTAGGTTTAACTAATTAATATTGTAAACAGATTGAGGTTCTTATGATGGAAACCACTGTTTATGTAAACAAAGAAGAAGAAAAAAATCAGATGAACTATATGTATAACATAGGGCGCATTTGTAACTGACAATACATTTATTCCATCAGAACCATCCTTTTGAAGTTTTTCTAGCCAAAGAGAGAAAACATCCTCTGCTTGTGAGTTAACTTTTTAGGTCAAGTTCAAATAGAAGTGCTTCAGCAGCTTTATTGTACTGATTGATGGTTAAGTGCTGATCTTTGGGGGAACAGTCAACAAGGCAATTCTGACCAATGAAGAACATGGTTGGATTCCAGCAGAGTTCTTTCCACATCAATGTTCCAATCATGTGTTTGCTTTTAAGCTCTGTTACATTTTCATCAGATATGTGTTGGGTTCTTTCTGTTAAGATCAATGTACTCATTCCTCAGTGCATATTTGAAGCAAAAATAAATGCTAATTTATTTGTTCTCAAGCCAATGTTAACATTACTACTTAGTTAATTGGAATAAAGAGTTGTGGATTCTAGGTTGCCAAGGACTTCCATCAGCCAGTCTACTTGATTTCATGGAAAACGTGGGGGCCAGCAAAATTGAGAGAGAGAAATAAGGAAGAGCTTAATAATATATGGTTGGGATGATAAGAAAGACAAATGAAAATATACAGCTAGCTAGAATGGCACATGAAAAGGGCCAATGAGTTTTGATCTACTCCTAGTGTATTACATCAGGATGGGTAGCTTCCATCCTGATGAATTTGGTTTTGAAATAACTGCTTTGAAGTAAAAGAAATGTCTTAGTAAAATTTCAACTTGTTTTTTTTTTAAAAAAATATTTGGCCTAATTCTTGAGAAAGAGGTCAGATTGTTTTTTTTTTTTTTAATGTGATACTCAAAAGTACAGCTTATTATACCTTGTTAGTGAATATTAGAAGAAAGAGATGATGATGAATAAATCTTAGGGTCTAGTTTCCTCACGTAGGAAATGAGATTAGGAGCGAGGCACTTTACAAAGTTTAGTATGGAGCCATGTCGAAGACAAATGAGCAAAATTAAGAGAATCTACAAAATAATATGGTATTTAAATGTCTATTTTGCCTTTGGATGAAAGCAAAAAACAGAAATATTAAGTTATTGGGCAGATTAAGGAAGTTAAATACAGATTCATTGTTAAACAATAACCTACATAGGATTTTATGATTGCCAATATTCCCTCATATGAAAGAAATGTGACTAAAAGACAGGCAGAACTTGTCTGTGCACATAGCCTCAAGCCAAGTGGTTCAGGAAGTTCCATTTCTTTATCTTCTCTGGGCCGATCTTGATGTTAGTTAATTGCCATCACCACATCTTTTGCTAGAAAGATGCAATTGATATAGACACAGCCTCAGCCAATCAATAAGTTTAAAGGTTATGCTAAGAGAAAGATGGTGTTTTAGGACTCTAGACTAAATCATTAGAGTAATGGCACCCCCTTCAAAAGACAATGCTTGTCCAGAAATAATGAAATAATGGGAGTAATGACGAGAGGGCTTTTTCCTCACTAGCTTTATTAATCAGAAAAGGACAACCAAATCCAGACCCAGGACTACGGTTCATATTAAGAGGAAGAATTCTGGTTTCCCCATATCTAATTTCTGATTGTGCAAATCTAAATTAAAAACATTGAGAAAGTTCAAAATGTTTGCATGTAGTTTTAAGCCACAATAACAGCTCAAAGAAGTACGTTATGTCCAGAGAAAAGAAAGAGAGACAAATTTAACACCAGCTTTATGAAATTAACTAAGGAGAGAACTAGCCACCAGTTCAGGTTTCAAGTTTTTGTCTTAAATATTAATATTCTAAAAAAGAAAACTGGTGCTTGGAGAGTCTGAGGAAATAAATGATTCTTCAAGCACATGCATATTTTATGCCTAAAATCATAGACAACTTGCCCCTCACAATGTGAAAATAATTTTACATATGTCCACTTAATGAAATATGTGTTTTGGAAACAATCTTACTTCTTTTCCAGTACTCGATGTCAAATCTATCCTCAAGTAAATCTCTCTCTCTCTCTCTCTCTCTCAGTAATAAGCTATTTCCTGTTTTCCTATCTGGGCCTGGGGAGTCCAACAATTTGATTATACTTTCAGAAGTTCCAAGGTACCTATTTTCTGATGGGTAATGATGAGCAGATATAATGGGATCATGGGACAATAAAATAACAAACATCTAAAATTTTAATAATAATACCTCCATCCAAGTAGTCCCCTTTGGAGACTGGATGTTTGAATGATACTGTCCCTGATCTAAACAGTTTTGGAAGGAAGTTCATGGCCAATGGAAGGACAATGCTAAAAAATTATACTTGAGATCTAATTGTTTATCTTTTGAATGAAAAGGCAAGACCCAACTCTTCATTATCCACCTTGTTCAGCAAATTGACTTTTTTTTTTTTAAATATTGTGAATGATACTTCAGTCAGTTTTGTTGACAACTGAAACTCTGGGAATTCAAAATTAACATCCTTGCCTCTGAGCTTCTTATAGACACCAGAAAAAGTTTCAACAGTTTCAACACTAATTTTCACATTGTTTTGTGATGCTTTGTCCAAATGAACTTTTATGAGTTGGCTGTCATCCAGTTTCAAGTGGATTCCCTTGCCCATGATTCTGTTTGGGAAGACCAAATCCCCAAGGATCACATCATGTGAGACCTTCACAGTATGGCTCCTGGGATGCTTTTACTTATTTTTATTTTTTTGTATGGTTTCTTTGCATTGGCTTAGGCAGAATTCCTGTCTAAGCAATAAAGGCCATATGGTTCCCACTGAGCTTTCTATCCAATCCACACACTAGCTAGTCTGGGGTTTTCTGGAAAGATTTCAGTTGAGGAACTGGGACAAAAATTATGATACCTTTCTGACCACTACCAACTTCAATTTCCTTGGCCACCATGATGTTGAGGCCCCGCAGCTGGGTCTTGAGGTCTGAGCTCATCTCCAGTCCTATCAACACATTGCAGAGGCTCTGCTTAGGAAGAGGCCAAGCTCTAGTGACAATCTATCATACCCTTAGTGACAAGACTTGATTTTTATCAGAGTTGGGGCCAGAAACATATTGCTCATTCACATAGTTTATGTGTGTCTGTTTACAAACAATGTGAAAAGAATAATGAAAAACCAACAAGGGATGAGAGGGAGCCCTTACTCTCTCTAGGCCTGAAAGGTCTGGAAAGACAGAGGCTGCCAGAGCCAGGCACGGTGGCACATGCCTGTAATCCTAGCACTTTGGGAGGCTGAGACAGGAGAATCGCGAGTTCAAAGCCAGCCTCAGCAATGGCGAGGCACTAAGCAACTCAGTGAGACCCTGTCTGTACATAAAACACAATATAGGGCTGGGGATGTGGCTCAGTGGTCGAGTGCCCCTGAGTTCAATCCCCGGTAGCAAAAAAAAAGAAAGAAAGAAAAGAAGAAAAAAAAAGAGCTGCTATCGGAATGCAGAATGGGATGTAGGTGAGACTTGGGGACTTGGAAGCTACTCCAGAGCTGTGTCTCTGAGCTTTACTCTCCCTACCTTCAACATTCTGATGGCTTTTCTTTGGTCACACTGGATGGCCAGTCAGGGAGTCAGGGAGTGTTCTTCATCAGCCTATGAAGGTCAGCTTCCCAGGACACAGCAGAATAGAGAAGCATGGCGAATGATCTGGAAGGCAAATGGAGAATGTTCAGCACAGCCATTCAGGACTTTTATCTATTTACAGTGACCCAGTCATTGAAGATCTTTGGGAGGATGGGGGTGGATAAGGGCCCCCTTATATCCACTGAGAATGTCAATTCCCTGGAGTAAGTATTCAGCTAGCAGGAGAAATGAATATGTTTTAGTTGATTCATTATAATTCAGCCTCATTCTTTTATAGCCATGTCTTTTTTTGGTGGGGGGGTGTCAGTGTGTGAATAGTTTTGGATAAATCCAAATTAAGATATTTTCATTATCCATCCGGCTTCAGGTGGAACAAATCTATTTTATTTTGAGAATAGAAAATATGAGATGATAAATTAGAAGTGCATAGACAAACACACAGCACGTATTTATGGAATCAGGTACGTACCTGAATGAAACAGAGCTCTGAAAATCTCACTTGGATTTGGGAATGGGGAGATTAAAACTCCCAAATTTGTAATCTATAATGATCCAAATATTCCTGTTGTTGGCAGTTTGTATTTCAGTGAACCAATTTTAATGCCTTGGCAGCTTCAATGACATTTTATTTTTGTTGGAAAATAAGAGCACGATCAGTAATCAAGGGTGCCAGAGACAAAAGACAAATTATCCTGTGTGTGCTCTGGAAAAAATTGCAAGTATTGATGCCCAAGCCTTGACTTGCTGGATTGGGGTATGGATTACCTAGCCAGGTTTCTGCTTCTCTTGTACAATCAGGTTATCCTTTATTCTGAAAAAATAAATTGAACATTTATTTCTATGAACACCGCATTGACTTTTGATTTTGATAATTCACAATTATTTTCTGTTATTTATATGTCTATAGATAAGGTTACTATCATTTTCTATTGGATAACAATAACTGAAAAGTTCTAAGTGAGATGCCAGGAGAAAATATTAATTCTATATTCCTTAGGTAGACTGGGGTAGAATAAAGTGTGGTATCAAAACTAGTGTTTGAGCGGGGTGCGGTGGCGCAAGCCTGTAATCTAAGTACTTTGGGAGGCTGAGACAGGGGAATCACGAGTTCAAAGCCAGCCTCAGCAATGGCGAGGCGCTAAGCAACTCAGTGAGACCCTGTCCTTACATAAAACACAAAATAGGACTGGGGGTGTGGTTCAGGGGTTGAATGCCCCTGAGTTCAGTCCCCAGTATCCCCCCCAAAAAAATAAAAATAAAAAATAAAAAATAAAACCAATGTTTGTTTCCAGGAAACTCAGATCCAGATGGTTTCAGTGGTAAATTTTAGCAAATTTTGAAGGAAGAATGATCATTTTACACATGTTTTTTTTCAGAAAATGATGGAGGAGAAAATATTTCCCAGTCTGCCTTAAAAGGCCAACATAACCCTGATGCCAAAATCTGTCAAAGATGTTATAAAGAAAGAGGAAAAAAAGAAAAGAAAATTTTGGAACAATATCACTCATGAACAAAGATACTGAATCCTTAATAATATATCAGCAGATTAAATCCAACAGCATGTAAAAGGATATTTCATGAAAGTGGGGGATATCTCAAAAATGCAAGGTTGGTTTAATATTTGAAAACCAATCAATGTAATTTATCATATTAACAAAATAAAGAAAAAATGATCACTTCTATAGATGCAAAACAGATCTTCATATGATTTTCTTTACATATATGTGAATATGTGTTAAAGCAACAACATTAAAAAACTTTCCATTTAACTTATTTTTTAAATGAAAGAAGAGAAAAAAATGGCAAGCTTGATAGTTTGGTTTAAAATTTTAAAATTAATTGCCCATAAAGATCAGATTTAATTTTTTAACTGCAGGTAGAGTAAAATTTATAACAATCTCAATTACTCGCATTTTAAGATCAAATTGGACTTCTCCTGGGATCAGGAATGAATCAGTCCCACATCCATCCTGTGAGCACCAAAGTGCACATTCTTCCTCTGTTCTGTGTCCACATTCAGCCTGTGGGAGGTGAACTTTTGCAGCTGTTCAAATCAAGGGCAGAAGTCTGAGGGTCTTTTCATGTGATTGGTGTCAGCTTAAAAAGAAGTGAGAGGGGTGTCCAAATCAGGGTGTCAGTTCAAAAGAAAGCAATTCAACTCACCTACCCATCTATCTGTCCATCTATCCATCCCCATCCATCCACTACCCACCCACCCATCCATCCATCCATCCATCCATCCATCCATCCATCCATCCATCCTTGCAATTATTGCAAGTATAGCTGAGAATCTCCTTTGTGCATGGCACAAAATTGATGAAGTTGTGCCCCTCATGGGAATGTATATTTTAATGGAATTACTCATGGTAATGTATGCTTCTCTTTATCTTATATATCAGAGACCAAGAAGTACATGTGGGGTTAGTTTTTGATCTGCCATGGTTTGTAGACTTATGCATGGGCCAGAGTATAAGTTCTAGCCTTGTTCATTTCATTTCTGGCCAAAGAAAATTTACTTTCTTTATCTTCCTTGCCCTTTTTTCAATGTCTGTACAGGGCTCTCCCTGTTTTCAGGAGTTGGTCCTACCTTCTTGAAACACTTGATCCGAAGAGCAATCTTGACAGAACATCTGATTCTCCATCACAAGGCAATGGATTCTAGATGGCAAAGCCTGATCATTTTAGAACTTTTGTGAAGAGTGTCACAAGTTTTGTTCAATGGGCTTTTTTTTTTTCATTCTGCACTGCTGTTTCAGAGTTTTGGGCAGAACTTTTAAAGCTAGTTTTTCTTAGGAGTTATGTATTCAATAAATGCTTTGATGAGTTTAAGCACCATGGAAGATCATGGAATTTCTGTTATTTTCTCTGTAAAGTTTCAAAGAAAGAATTTATGGTCTATCAAGGTAGCATGATAACATGCAAGCATGAAATGAATAGTAATATAAATTAGGCTGAACTCTCCAGAATTTGTATAGATGTTATTATTTTGGACATTGGGTATTAAGAATAATATGATAGATATATGATACAATGAATATATAATATATTAATACTGAATGTTTATTAAATAATTTCTTCCATTATCAATGCCACCATTTTCTTCTGTTTTGCTTATTAATTTCAGGGCTCCTCTATGATTTTTTTAAGCTTTGAAGGTTGAAATATGAAACACTGCTACTCTGCAAGTTTTATGAGATTCAACTGAATATGCATGTTTCTTGACTCAGTTATTCCTTTATATGGGTTCATAATAATTATCAGGCTTCATCTTGGATGAGGACTTTTTTCCTAAATGGAAATTTGTCTTTACCACACTAGCTGTTTAACAAACATTTTTTTTACATTTCCTGTTATGCTGAATATTTACTTTATATTATCCTCATAGAATTTCCATTTTTGGTTCCTTATTCTGTTAGAACCTCATCTAGAGTCAAGAAAACAATTAGATTCATAACATAGGAACAGAAACTTTTATTGTGTGAGTTACTTTTCTAGGTGGACAATGAAATTTAATCCTCTGTTATAATGTCTATTTTGTTCATAAGACACAAAACTCCATTGCCTTCTGAAAATATTCAATTTTTTTCCAGAAGTATTTAATGTAATGTCCCTAAGGATTTTTCTAGAGGTTCCATTTTTCCCTGAATGTCTTGTTAAATAATGACCAAGAAGCCAATTACACACTCAGCCTTTGAGAATAGGTGGGTAAAAAAACAAAATGAGTGAGGACTGGTGTAGCCCAAAAAGGTTGTATAAAGTCAATCAGTCACCTATTTTTGACTATTCTTTAGTTGAAAGGTAGTTTAGGATTCATGGATGAATCAAACCAATGTAATTCAAGATTATTGATTGAAGATAGGCAGGAAACCAGCATCATCTGGGATTATTGTGTCATTTAAGCTTCCAACAACATTGTTACCAAAATGCTATTTTTTTCTTACTTTACAAATGAATAAACTGATGATAAATTGCCCAAGATCAGGCATCTAGTTATGGACAAAATTTAGATTGTATTCCAGGTTTTTGGGGTGATACTATGACTCAATGTTTTGTCTCCCCAAGATTCGTATTTGAAGCCTTTATCTCCAATGTAATAGTATTAGGAGGCAGTGAATTTGGGAAGTAATTAGATTTAGATAAGGTCATGAGGGTGGGGCCTCCATAATGGGATTAGTGCCCTTATACTGTAAGAATTCAGCTGTCTCCAAGAAAGCCCTCACCGGGAATTTGATTGTTCAACCTATTGATCTTGAACTTCCTAGCTTCTAAAACTAAGAGAAATACATTTTTCATGTTTAAGTCATCTAGTCTGTGGCATTTCATTATTGCTGCCCAAGCAGACAATGGCTTGTTTAGAAATAGCAATCCTAGTTCTCCTCAGGGAATTTCCTTTTACTTTGAAGAGTATCAGCAGCAAGGAAATAAGGAAACTGCTTGGTTATGATGATTTGAAAAAAAAAATTATGGAGATTTTGGCACTGGAAGACATGATAACAAATGAGCAATTTTGCTAGAGAAAAAAATAAAGGATTAAAAACTCTTCAAGGTCCCTTGCCTTACCTTTGAAAGAGAATTAAAGCTGGTACATGGCAAATAAAGGGTCAAAAAAGATTACATTTCCTTTTTCTTTTGTCAGTTCAGTCTCTTCATCTCAAGAGAAAAGACTAAGTCCTGAGGTCACCCATAGGAACTAACAACATTTCCTGAAGTAGGAGTTCCATTATCTTAAAACAAATTTACTTATAGAGGCCAGACGAATGAGCTCTTCTCAAGTATCAGGAAACTGGACTATTCCTCTTCCCTCTCTTGCCTCTTAATGGACAAAAGGATGCTCACAGTCAGAAGGCATTATTATTACATCCTGTGTTTCTTTTCCTCTCATCTTTTTGAATATTGTTAGCATTCATCCTCAGTTCTTTTCTAATGTATCTATGCTAGGGTTTGAATATGTCCCCCACATTTTTTTGTGTTGGAAATTTAATTTCAAAATTCATATGATAATGGAATTTGGAGGTGGGAACTTGAGGAGGTAATTAGAATAGAAGAGAACATGAGGGTGGAGCTGCCATGAGGACAGGACTGTGGCTTTATAAGCAGAGGAACAGAGATTAATTAGCAATTTTCCCTGCCTCTCCACGTGATGCCCTCCACCATGATGCAGCAAGAAGGCCTTCATGACATGCCAAGCAGGTCCTGGCACTGTGCTTTTGGACTTTTCAGCCTTCAGCATTGTGAACCAAATAAACCTCTATTCTTTATGAATGACTCAGTCTTAGGTGTTTTGTTATAGTAAAAGAGAACTACCCAAGACAAAGATTCTCTTTAATCTTGGAGGTACCAAATCTCCACTGTTCAGTGGTTTGCTTCCTCCCTTGGTTGGTTATTTTTATTGATAGCTGATTTGCCACAGAGGTTGCTTCAGAAGGCCTAGGGACCCTCGGCCACTGAGGAATCTCCATAGAGTGGTTTGGAGTTGCTATCAGTCAGGAACCTGTAGATTCTGATGTTTCAGAAACAGGCCTAAGAACTGGACAAACAATTTTTTTATCTCCTGCCTCAGGAAGAAATTCAGATTCATGAAGCTTGTCCAGGTCAGTGGACAGAGATGTTCTATTCCCCTTCTTGAAACAGAGTAGCCTTCAATGCCCCCCACTTTGTTCAGAAGACAGTTCTAGCACTCCTGTGTTTCTTGGTCCTGTGTTCTTATGTTATATGTGGAACCACATCTCAGCCTCTTGGTCCTGTTCCTGAGATTGACACCTAGTGAGTCATCTGACTTCAGTTCATCACTGTGGTTTTGAGTTCTTTCTTTCTTTCTGGCACCCAAAAAATTCTTTTTCTTGTTTTTGTTCTCAGCTTACTATTATTTTTTTTAATTTAATTTTTTAGTTAGCATTTCTATGTCTTTGGCATGGAACAGAGGTATCCTGTGTGTCAACTCAGTCTACTTGTTGGAGGTTTCCCATTACTGAATACATAGTATTTTTATTCTATTTTAAATGTTCTAGTGACTATTGATTTTCCTGAACATTTTGTTATTCTAACCTCTCAGTTACACTCACAGAATCATACACAAATACACGCACACACACACACAACCATATGTAGAGATGAATATATATACATGCACATATATATATACATATATATCCATAAATACTGTGAAAGAAAACTATGTGAATAATGTGTTGCCTCATTAAGAAATAACTTACTTAATCACTATTGTGGTTAAGTAGATATTAATTTAGAAACCACTTTAGCCTAGAAAATGATGGGGAATATATTTAAGCTCAGAATTTACAAGAAGGCTCTTGGAAATTTTGGAAGCACAGTCTGCGGAGAGCCTAAGGGTTGAAAGTTACACTGGCTCTTGAGCAATGAAACTTTGGCAAAGGATATATTTTAATGAGGCCTCTTTTTTTTTCTTTTTCCCTGAGAGAGAAGACTGGAGTTCTACTTGCTGTATATAAAACCCTCTATAACCTCTTAACAGGTGTTCCCAGAATAAAGAAAACTACTGTTCTGTTCTCCTTTGAGACGTCTTGCGTGTCCCACAGTTTAGACCCAACCATACAGGTCTTGGAGGGGATTGCCCAATTAAATTGGTCCTTTCCTCCAGCTTCAGAATCAGAAAAGAAAGTTGATTCCCATTTTGGATCTGGAAGCAAGTGGCTTTGAAAATACATTTTATAATATCTTGTCCTTGTCCCTTTCCATGACTCATGGTCTCAGGAGGAAGATTTTAATGTGTCATATAGATGATTCAAGTCATCTTCTTTCAAGTTATCTTTATTTTTTAAAGGTTGTTCCCAGTGTAAAACTTTCTTTGGTGTACTTTCCAGAAACACAGAGCTGACAGATAAGGAAATTCAGAAATCTGCGATTCTTTGGAACAGACTATTCCACCACAGAACCAAAACCATGTGTCTATTTTAAGCACTTTTGAAAAAAGTCACATCTCATTTTGACTCATCTTGTTTTAACGTCATTGGGAGGACAAAGAAGGCTAAAATAACTGCCTCAACCTGATTCTTGATCTGCTAAGAATTTTTCTCTTAAGATGCAGGAAATGAGATGATCATCTTTTTGGAGAGGTCAACCTCAGGGGAAGGGTTAGAAGAGCGTGTGGCAATTAAAATAAAAACAAAATAAAAATGTAACACACCCCTTCTTCTACCCTAACACCTCATAAAAGTAAAATCCCAACCCAAACAATGAAAACCCAAGAGCTCTAAACAAAACCTAGCATGCTGAAAGATCCCAATAAAAATATGTAGCACTATATATTTAAAAAAAAGCATCAGGATGTTTTGAAAGCTGTGGGACATCTGGCCAGGTGGGGAAAGAGTATAAAAATTTTGAAAGAAGAAGGTCCTATTGTGATCATATTTTCCTAAATTTCTGGAAAAATCCATAAGGACGGGTCCTCTTGATTCTACTCCCTGTAGTTAGGCAGCTTGGTCAGTTTGGGTTTCTTTCTTTTCAGGGTTCAGCAGTGAGTCTGCCACACACTAAGACCTTAATTTAAAGCATGTATGGCATCTTCGTATAATAAAATCAAAACCATGCCACGTACTGCAGGTGTGGTATTTGTGTTTAGTTTGCATCTGCACTTTTATCAGCATGGTTCTTCTCTAATGAGCTGGTCTATGTCCAAGGACTCTGAGTAGCAATCTCTCTTCATTTTATGATATTATTCCACTGTAAAGAAAGATGGCAACTGATGTTTTAGGTCAAAATTATGGCCAAAGTGATATAGTGGAAATGCATATGGCCATTTTCTAGCTATTTCTAATGACACTGGCAAGACTTACTGAAGACTCAGCACCTTAAGAAGAAAAAGTCTGGGTTGAATCTTCTAGTTTTTCCAGTTTGAGAGGGTTCTTCTTCAAAAGTGCCAAATATTCTATGTGCCAGTTCATGTGCAAAGTTATTTTATCAGGTACATATTCTTTTTCTTCTCCACATCAAGAATTCAATTCCTAGTTATTATACATGTAACAAAAATATAAAAGGTGGTTGATTGAGATGGTCATCAATACCCTTGGTGCATGCATGAAGACACAAATGGTGGGACTCTATCTGGTTGGCAACCAGAGAAATGGAAAAATTGAGCTCTATATATGTCCTATGACTTGAAATGCATTTAAATAAATTAATTTAAAAATATATAAATAAATGGTTTTCTTTTTTAAGAGAGGGGAGTGACTGAATTCTATTTCTATTGCACATCTTGTCTACACCAATCCTTAGGCCAGAAATTTGGAATTTCCCTTTCCTTACTCTAAATTTTTCTTTTCTCCAGGATAACAGACCCATGCCTTACCATAACAGAAGAGGCATTCCATCTGTACTACGATGGAATACTCGATGTGACCCAGATTTTCCAGGAGAGAAGATTTCGTTGTCTTGTCAGAAATAGTATGGTGGCCCCTCACTGCCCATGCAAATCTAAATGTGATCAGAATGGAACACACGGTCTCAAGAATTCTTAACATTCTCAATATTTTCTATTTGGTGACTTGGATTTTTTTTTTTTCTTTTTGTGAGTTGCTGTATTTACAATGCCAACTTTTAAAAGCTCACTAAAGTTAACTGGACAATAAAATAGGCAGAAATTGCTTTATAAAAAGAGGAAAAGCCCAAATGCCACATTCTATGGAGAACCCACGTTCAATTTTATTTAGAGCAAACAAAACAGAAACTTCTGATCATTTAAAAAGAAACCCAGTCATAGGTTTGGAATCTGTATTCAAGGACAATTATTATGCTAATACAATTGATTGGCTGCTACACTTATTACTGGTTGTATTTATTTACATAAATAATTATGAACAGAGCAATGAAACTGTATTTGGGACAATCCTTATAGTGTGGTACAGTCGGGCATAACATTTCACTTCTGTCCATACCACTAGTTCTCCTTGTATACGTGGGCTTCCTCCTTGGCAGTAAAGTCATTTGATGTTGAAGTTCTTGCAAATGTCCTCGGAAGTCTTCCCCTTCATAATTGTCAGCACTCTTGTATGTAACAGCAAACTTTTAATATCTAAGTAGTTTGCAGCCAGAATAAATTTAAAAAGTGTTCCTTGGTTAATTTACAGGAATTCTTGATCCCAAACATGGTTATTCTCTCTTCACTTTTCTTTGTTCTCATCATCCTTAGGAGGAGGAGGGTCATTTTCTAGTGGACAAACCACTAAATGACCTTTTAAAATATTTCTGCATTAACAATAGGTTGAAGGGTTATCCTGGGTACTGTAGGATGTTTCCCAGCATCCCTGGCCTCTATCCTCCAGATGCCAGTAACACCTTCCACCCCACTGAGAAACTTGTCAGATTCACATTGGAGTCACTTGTGTCAAACCTTCACAAAATTGAGTCAAGGAAAGGCCTCCAAAGAGGAACCCAGTCATTGTCTCCCTCATCATCCATTCTCAAATCTTCCAATATTCCAGTCAGAGACTGGAAATTTGTACATCAAATATCTCTCCATCACACCTCTGCAACTTAGTTGAAGGCATGGTGTTCAGTCTCAAGGAGATAGTGGGTTGGGGGCTGACAGGGCTGGGGCAGAGCCCATACAGGGAGAAGGGAAAGTCAGAGGACAAGGCCAATCTAGATGTTTAAGATAAAATACATGCATTGTTGGTGTGGAAAGGAACTAAAGTAATCTAACCTCCAATAATAAAAAATGAGAAATTGAGGTCCAGGGAAATTGAGTCCAGAACAAAGACGTCAAATGATTGGTTTTACAAATTCTCTTAGATTCTGTGTTTGATTTATGAATGAACCCAAAGGATAATAGTTAGTCCAAGACAGAAAAGAAATGATAAATCGCAGTGACCCATAATCTCTGTGTATCTTAATACTTCACAAGTGTTTAAGAGCATCATCTCCAGAGCTAACAAAGCACAATGATTTTCTATTTAATAACCTTCTTATGCTGTTCTTAGGAAAGAATTATGCAAGGCATTTGTTTCTTCAGCAATTACTTTGTAGACTTAAGTAAACTTAATAAGGTTCATCTTTATAATCCTTGTCTCATAACTCTTCTCCCCATAGTTCAAACTTAAATGTGTGGAGTTTGGAATCTTTTGGTCATAGATAGCTGAGTTAAAAGGAGTAGGATAGGGTTTGAAACTTAATAAAGTGTCAGAGTTTTGTTATGGAATGATGTAATAACAATCTCTTGATATCAGGAATAGGAATTGCCTCTTCTTGGTGAGTCAACATGATAAAACTCAGAATGACAAGTATTGCCAAATTTGGATGTATGAAAGCTCTTTGTAAAGAAAGAAGTAATTTTTTCAAAATACTTTGTTAAAAAAAAAGAAAAATCTCAAGTGATCATCTATGTGTTAGTTTCTGTATTTCACTGGTCCTCAATCAGGGGCAAACTTTCCTTCCAGGGGACATTTGACAATGTCTAGAGATATTTTTGGGTTGTCATGGTTAGTGTCAAAGTCAAACAAAGATATAGAGATCAATCTCCATGCAAAACAAAGATCGGGTGGCAATTCAGGACACAAATATATAAGCCAGAGTGGCCTCTGATATGTCTGAGAGCAAAGGAAAGTTGAGATTTTATTGGGTAGCGAGAAAGCTGATTGGCATTTTTATGAGAGGGCTGGTGAGCTCTGATTGGCAAATGGCTCCAATTAGTAGGTAGAGTAGTCTTACAGTCAGAGCAATCTGTTTCATTGGGTTGGGTGAGTGTTTTTGTATAAGTGACTAGTGGTTCTTCTGCAGCTAACTGTCCTTGAATGACCTATGTAGTAGGCTGTGGTTTGGAAATTTTTCTTGTGATACTTCCTATAATCAGGCAATTGTACACAAGAACCCTCCCCTGATGGCCTCCCCTGGCTTCATATTGTCAGAATTTGACACAGTGGCACCATGTTGAATCTAATAACTTTCTTGGTGGGATGGGAAGTGTTACTGGCATCTGGAGGATAGAAGCCAAGGATCCTGCTAAACATCTTACAATGCACAGGATCACATTTTCCCCCAATAAAGATTTATCTGGCTTAAATGTTGATATTCCTGAAAATTTCTTCTTTTTAGAATTTTAACAGTTTATAGGATTTACAATGGTCTGGTGATCGATATTTATGTAACATGACATGGTTGAAAGCCAGCACGTGCTAGGTCCATCTCTCCAATGTTCTTGAAAACACACTCTTGCAAATCAGAGAGGGGATTTCTGATCAAGTCTTCTACCTCCTGACTTTTCAAAATACCTTATTATGAACTCAGAATCCCTTATAGCATTTTACAAATATTGAAGTTGTGCACACTAGACAACTGCAAAAAACATGTCATAAGAATAACCTCAAAACCAAAAGAAAATGGCTGAACTCTTAACCCCTTCACTCACCCCCCATAAATATACCAGAGTCAGCCTGCACTATCACTAGCCTTTTAATCATTAAAAACAAGTAAACAAGGGCAAGAAGGAAACAGACTCCATTCTCCTCCTTGTCTTAAGCCTGTAAAACTATAGTACATTTGGGATAAAGTATGCTGCATTTTATGACCACTTTAGTTTACTATGGAAGAGAAACGTCAAACATCTTTATCTAATTTATTAACTTGTACATAGTCCAGGTTTGGTTGTCGATTGGAGCATATTTGCCCTTTCCCACATATTTGAATAGAAAAGGAACAGATGTATTTGTATCCTTGTTGTAGTCTGAAATGTTCATTTGTAGTTTTTAAGTTAGTACCATCTTTGTAGTCTGCACTGTTCTTGTTTCCATAGTAACTATATAGTTCTTCAACTTCTCTAAAAGGTCATCTATTTGTTTCTAGTAAATCAAAACTTCTTGCTAGTGAACTCTGGTTTCTGTTCTTTTTTCTTCCTTCCTCCTGGTTTGGGAGTGAGAGGAAATATAAGGTCAAGAGGATGTCACACACATAGGACATGTGTGTTTAACCCATAAGAAACGTGTAGTACTGTACTTTGGATGTGAAATGGCCCTCCATATGTTGAAGGCTTGGTTCCCAGCCTATAGCGCTATGGGAGGTGGTGGAACCTTGACAATGTAGGACATAGTAGAAGGAAGTTAGATCACTGAGGGTGAGTCCTTGGAGGGGATTTTGGGACCTGGCAACTCCACTTCTGTTTTCTTTGCTTCCCGGCCTTGAGGTGAACAGATTCCTCCTCCATGCAACTCCCACCATGATGTGCTGCTTTGCCACAGCCCCAAAAGTAATGGGGCCAACCAACCATGGACTGAAACCTCCAAAACTGCCAAGATAAACCTTTCCTCTTTTTAAGTTGAGTATCTCAGGTACTTTATTATAGAAATAGAAAACTAACACATGTGGATTCCTTTGTTTTATATTGTTCTTCTCCAAGATTATTTTAAAATCTGTATGGTGTAATAAACTACATAGAATGTTCAGGTGTTCAACCCATTCAGTACAATCAACATTATCAATAATAATCCTGATGGCTATGATGTACCAGCAGTGTGTTGAATTTTCCCTTGTGTTATTTAATTTTAAAAACAACCCCATGATTCAGATGGTATTGTTATCCCCATTTTTACCTATGAGGAAATAAGGATCTTATGGTTTAAGTATGAGGTATCCACCAAAAGCTCATGTGTGAGATAATGCAAAAATTTTCATAGGTGAACTGATTTAATGATGAGAGGCTTAACCTAATCAGTGGATTAATCCAGTGATATGGATTAACTGAGTGGTAACTGTAGACAGGTAGGGTGTGACTAGAGGAAGTAGTAAGCAAAAGTTTTGCTTTTGAGGTTTATATATATTGTCCCTGGTGAATGGAGTTCTTGCTTTGTTTCCTGTTGCCATGTCTAGAGCTACTTTCTCTGCCATGCCCTTCCACCATGATGTTCTGCCTTACCTTGCACCCAGAGATGGAATTGGTTGACCCTGGACTGAATCTCTGAAACCATCAGCCAAAATAAACTTTTTTTCCTCTATGTTATCAAGTCTTCTGGTCACACACACACACACAAAATCTGATGAAAAGAAAGGCCTAGAAGGATTATGAAACTAGATTCATATCATTAGGTTACTAATGAGTGATAGTAGAACTCGTTCCAGTCCTATCTGATGCCAGAGCTTCACTTGAACCATGTAGCCACCCTGCCTCAACATTCTTTAAGCATCTATTCCAGACCAGGTTAGTATCTGGGAATTTTTGTTTGTTTGTTTGTTTGTTTGTTAGTGGTAGTGCTAGGGATTGAACTCAGGGTCTTCTACATGCTAGGCAAGCACTCTACTAATTGAGCTATACCTCCAGCCCCATATCTAAGGTTTTAAACATGAATGACACAGTGCTTTTCTTCAAGGAAATTCATGGCTGAGTGAGGGATTTGATACACAAATAAATATTTGAGCTCAAATATATGCATAGGACATTATCAGTTCACAGGCCTATGAACTAGAAACCTGATCAGGTATCCTGTGACATGACCCAGTACAGGGTCTTGTCTCTTCAACTACAACATATCCAGGAACCACATGTCCATCTTGGCCTCTGTGCTGCAAGGGGATGCTCTGACCTCAGAGAGGTGGAAACCAGATAGAGAAGGTGGTCAGGGCTTCCCTGTGCAAAGTTAAATCTAACAAATGCCAGGTTCAGATGATGTTGCTACTTTCTGGGAACACTGATGTCCAGTGAAGATACTTGAAAGAAGTAGGCCAGAGTCTGATTCCCAAATGTACCTGATGTAGGGATTGTAGGTTACCACCTGTGATCCTGTGTGGGTTATTGATGGCTATTGGAAAATTCTCTTGGATTCAAGCAGCTTTAGAACTTCCCTGAGATCACTGAACAGATCGTGCATTTCACAGATGAGGAAAATGAGGCTTTTCTTCAATCAGGCTTCCTTCTACAAAGGAAGGAGCTTGATTAGCTTGGCCAAGAGCTTCTAGTAAGTAGAGCAGGGTTTGAAGGCAATAGTCCATGAACAGATTCTACACTCTTAATAAGAGGCTAACATACTTTGGTTCTGATACAGCAAGACTGGCTTGCTCATCTTGGGCTGGCAGATCCCAGCAGAAGGTTCCAGATTGTCTGTTTCCTTAAAGCATTGAGGTTTCCTCCTCATCTCATCAACTTCTGAATTCAGGACTTTGCTCTCATGTTCAGCTGTGGCTTTCCAATACTTGGCATTGTTGATGTAGAGTATCCTTCCCTCAGTTGCTTCTTTTCTTTCCCCTTTCCCTTTGACTTTTACCATCATGCCATTCATCTTTCTCCACTTGTCTTCCCCAACCATTTTCTCTATGAAAGAAACACCCCTGATTTCTAATTCCTCAAACCTATCCACTCCTAATCTCTAATCCCATATTTCCGACTCACAGCTAGAACATACACATACCTGTATGTTCTCAAGCATTTTTTGTTATTGTTGTTTTTGGTGAGAGATAGGGGTTTAGTTTAACTTTGCTGAATATGGATTTTTAATTTTTCCAGCACCATTTGTTGAAAAGGCTATCTTTTCTTCAATGTTTTTGGTGCCTTTCTCTACTATGACATAACTGTATTTAAGTGGGTTTGTCTCTGTGTCTTCTATTCTGCACCATTGGTCTACATGTCTATTTTGGTGCTAATAACATGCTGTATTTGTTACTATAGCTTTGTATTATAGTTTAAGGCCTGGTATTTTGATACCTCCTGCTTCACTCTTCTTGCTAAAGATTGCTTTGGCTATTCTGGGTCTCTTATTCTTCCAAATGGATTTCATGATTGACTTTTCTATTTCTATAAGGAATGACATTGGGATTTTATTTGGAATTGCACTGAATCTATATAGTGCTTTGGGAAGTATGGCCATTTTGACAATATTGATTCTGCCTATCCAGGAGCGTGGGAGATTTTCCATCTTCTAAGGTCTTCTTCAATTTCTTTCTTCAGTGTCTTGTAGTTTGCATTGTAGAGGTTTTTCACCTCCTTTGTTAAATTGATTCCCAAGTATTTTTTTTTTTTTTGAGGCTATTGCGAATGAAGTAGTTTTCCTAATTTCTCTTTTAGAGGATTCATCACTGTTGTATAGAAATGTGTTTGATTTATGGGTATTGATTTTATATCCTGCTACTTTGCCAAATTCATTTATTAATTCTAGAAGTTTTCTGGTGGAATTTTTTGGATCCTCTAAGTATAGAATCACGTTGTCAGCAAATAATGATAGTTTGATTTCTTTTTTTCCTGTTTGTAGCCCTTTAATTCTTTTGTCTGTCTAATTTCTCTAGCTAGAGTTTCAAGGACTATGTTGAATAGCAGTGGTGAAATAGGGCATCTCTGTCTTGTTCCCATTATAAGAGGGAATGCTTCAGATTTTTCTCCATTAAGGATGATGTTGGCTTTTGGTTTAACCTAGATAACTTTTATAATTTTGAGGTATGTTCCTACTATCCCTAGATTTTCTAGTGTTTTGAGCATAAAAGGGTACTGTATTTTGTCAAATGCTTTCTCTGCATCAATTGATAAAATCATGTGATTCTTATCTTTAAGTCTATTGATTTGATGTATTACGTTTATTGATTTCCGTATGTTGAACCAACCTTGCATCCCTGGAATGAACCCCACTTGATCATGGTACACTATCCTTTTAAATATGTTTTTGTATGTGATTTGCTAGAATTTTATTGAGAACTTTTGCATCTATGTTCATCAGGGATATTGGTCTGAAGTTTTCTTTCTTTTTTTTTTTTTTAAATATTTTTTTAGTTGTTGATGGACACAATGTCTTTATTTTATTGTTTTGTATGTGGTGCTGAGGATCGAACCCAGGGCCTCACGCATGCGAGGCAAGCACTCTACCGCTGAGCTACAATCTCAGCCCTGAAGTTTTCTTTCTTTGATGTGTCTCCATCTGGTTTTGGAATCAGGGTGATACTTGCCTCATAGAATGAGTTTGGAAGGGTTCCCTCCTTTTCTATTTCATGAAATAGTTTGAGGAGTATTGGTACTAATTCTTTTATGAAGGTCTTGTAGAACTTCAAGGCAGGCTCTTGATGGCATCTTCTATTTCCTTGCTTGAAATTGATCTCTTTAAGTTGTGTATGTTCTCTTGGTTCAGTTTGAGTAGGTCATATGCCTCTAGAAATTTGTCAGTGTCATCAGGGTTTTCTCTTTTACTGGAGTATAAATTTTCAAAATAGTTTCTAACTATCCTATGTATTTCAGTAGTGTCTGTTATGATATTTCCTTTTTCATCATGAAGTTTAGTTATTTGGGTTTTCTCCCTCCTTCTTTTCATTAAAGTGGCTAAGGGTTTGTCAATTTTGTTTATTTTTTCAAAGAACCAGCTTTTTGTTTTGTCAATATTTTGAATTGTTTCTTCTGTTTCAGTTTCATTGATTTCAGCCCTGATTTTGATTATTTCCTGTCTTCTACTTCTTTTGGTGTTGATTTGTTCTTCCTTTGCTAAGGCTTTGAGATGAAGAGTCAATTCATTAATTTGTTGACTTTTAGTTCTTCTAATGAATGAGCTTAGTGCAATGAACTTTCCTCTTAGCACTGCCTTCATGGTATCCCAGAGATTTTGATATGTCGTGTCAGAGTTTTCATTTGCCTCTAAGAATTTTTTTATCTCTTCCCTGATGTCTTCTGTTATCCATGCATCATTCAATAGCATATTATTTAGTTTCCAGGTGTTGGAGTAGTTTCTATTTTTTAATCTGTCATTGATTTCTAATTTTATTCCATTGTGATCAGATAGGATGCAGAGTAGAATCTCTATTTTTTTTTTTGTATTTGCTAAGACTTGCTTTGTGACATAAGATATGATATATTTTGGAAAAGGATCCATGTGCTGCTGAGAAAAAAGTATATTTTCTCGTTGATGGATGGAACACTGTATATATGTCTGTTAAATCTAAATTATTGATAGTTTCATTGAGATCTATGGTTTCTTTATTAAGTTTTTGTTTGGAAGATCTATCCAATGGTGCTAGAGCTGTGTTAAAGTCTCCAAGTGTTATTGTGTTGTGGTCTATTTGATTCTTGTATTTGAGAAGGATTTGTTTGATATATGTAGAAGCCCCATTATTTGGGGCATAGGTATTTATGATTGTTTAGTCTTGTTGATGTAAGATTCTCTTAAGAGTATGAAATGACCTTCTTTATCTCTTTTCACCATCTTTGATTTAAAGTCTACTTTATTTGATATGAGGATAGAAACTCCAGCTTGTTTACGTGATCCATGTGAGTGATATGTTTTTTCCCACGCTTTCACTTTCAGTCTGTGGATGACTTTTCCTGTGAGATGAGTCTCTTGAACACAGCATATTGTTAGGTCTTATTTTTTTCATCCAGTCTGTCAGTCTATGTCTTTTAATTGGTGCATTTAGGCCATTTACATTCAGGGTTATTATTGAAATATGATTTGTAATTCTGGTCCTTTTGGTTTGTTTTTGGATTTTACCTTGAGTTGTTTTTTCTTTTGAATGGTCTTTCCTTTAGTGTAGTTCCCTCTTTTTATATTTTCATTGTTGCTTATCATTTCCTCCTCATGGAATATTTTGCCAAGAATGCTGTGTAGTGCAGGCTTTCTTGCTGTGAATTCTTTTAATTTTTGTTTATCATAGAAGGTTTTTATTTCATCATCAAATCTGAAGCTCAATTTTGCTGGATATAGGATTCTTGGTTGGCATCTATTTTCTTTCAGAGCTTGTAATATGCTGTTCCATGATCTCCTGGCTTTTAGGGTCTGGGTTGAAAAATCTGCTGAGATCCGAATTGGTCTCCCCTTATATGTAATCTGGTTCCTCTCTCTTGCAGCCTTTAAAATTCTATCCTTATTCTGTATGTTGGGCATTTTCCTTATAATGTGCCTTGGTGTAGATCTGTTGAAATTTTTTTACATTTGGTGTCCTGTAAGCCTCTTGTATTTGATTTTCCAATTCATTTTTCATATTTAGGAAATTTTCTGATATTATTTCATTGAAGAGATTGTGCAGTCCTTTGATTTGTAATTCTGCACCTTCTTCTATCCCAATAAATCTTAGATTTGGTCTTTTGATGCTCTCCCATATTTCTTGTATGTTCTGTTCATGATTTTTTACCATCTTCACTGTATGGTCAAATTTATTTTCAGGACTGTACATCTTGTCTTCATTATCTGAGGTTCTGTCTTCCAGGTGATCTAGTTGGCTGGTGATGCTTTCTATTGAGTTTTTGGTTTGGTTTATTGTTTCCTTCATTTCAAGAATTTCTGATTGTTTTTTTCCCCACAATCTCTAGCTCTTTCTTAAAGTAATCTTTTGCTACGTGTAATTGCTCTCTTATCTCTTTGTTAGAATGATCAATGGTTGCCTTTATTTGCTCTTCTATTTCTTTGTTGGATTGATCAAGTTTTGTCTACTTATCTCACTCTTAAATTTGTTGATCATTTTAATTATGCACATTCTGAATTCTTTCTCTGACATTTCATCAACCGTGTTGTCAATGGATTCTGTTACAGTGGTATCAAGGTTTATTTGGGGCACTTTCTTCCCTTATTTTCTCATGTTGATTGTGTATCTTCCTTTCTTGCAATACCGATCTGAGGTATTGTGGCTTCTATCCTATAATCTTGTATTAACACTCCAGATTACCTGTGTCGCACCTTGGAGCTACTTCTGTTCCCCCAGTGTCCCAGATGGGCACTACTGCCACTAAAGTTGGTGGCAGAGGTAGTGGGCTTACCTCTAGAGGGCAGTGGGAGTGGCCTTGGTTGGGCTGCTATGGTAGTCCCTGAGGGCAGTTTTGCCCCTCTCCTACACTCCTGCTGGTGAGCAGGGACTCTGGAGCAGAACTGGGGGCGGGCCCAGGTCTCACTTAGGCAGGGTCACAAGCAGGAGAGTCTGTGTGCAACCCTTACGGTGGGTGTGAGCTCCCCTGGGGCTGTAGCCTAGCAGGCCCTGGTCTGCCTTCAGCTGGGCACCCCTGGCATTCCCTGAGGGTGGTTTTGGGCCTTCTCTCTCACCTGTCCACAGGAACTCTGGAGTGGAACTGGGGCGGGCCCAGGCCGCACTTGGGTTGGGCCTCCTTGAGCTAGGGTCTCTGCGGCAACTCTTACCCTGGGTGTGCATTCCCCTGTGGCTGGTAGCTATCAGTCTCTGGTCAACCCTTGGCTGGACACCCGTGGAGTTTCCTGAGGGTGGATTTGGGCTCTCTGTAGCTCCTGCCAGTCTGCAGGAACTCTGGAGCAGAACTCAGCCTCTCTGTTCTTTGAACTCCACCTTGAATGCTATCTCCTTCACACTAAGCTTGTCTACATTTCCACTCTCAGAACCTTTGATCTTGATAGTTTTTCACTTTCCTTGTACTCTATTATGTCTAGTTTGGGCTACTTTTCCTACTTTATGGTTTATAATTTTTGCTACTTCACTTTAGTTCTTTTCCCTTTCCTTTTAGATGGTCTTCTACACACAGACACTATATCTTGCTTGTCTCAGTACCTTCTCTTCTCCCACACTAGAATTGTGCTTGACACCTGAGAAACCCAACAACTATTTTTGAACCCACCATAGTGATGCTGATAGTATATCTGGCTAGAGAGGAGGAGGTAGGAGATGTATGGAAAATATAGTGGCTGATTTCTTCCTGCTTCTTTAATGTGTTGTTAGCTGTCTGGCATCTATTTGACATCTCAACTTTTTTGCATCATCATATGGCTAGTTTTACTTTTTGCCCAGAAGGAATAAAATCCAGGATTATCAACTGTTTTACTGAGACTTTCAGCTAATAAATAGAAAATGATTTACTCTGGTCTGGACATAGTTTGAGTGTGTCCCCAAAGGTTCAGGTGTTGAATAATTCTCATTTTGAGGTATAAGGAGGGTAGAAATAATCTTACTAGGGTGTGTAGAGGTGGAGCTTTTGGGAGGTGATTAGTCTTAAATAGGGTCCTTTGATGAAGCCCCCATGATTAAATACTGATGACTTTATAAAGGGTGGGGGAAGGAGAGAGAGATAAAGAGAGAGAGAGAGACAGAGAGAGAGAGAGACTGCACATGTTAGCTTATAGATGATAGACATACACATGCACATTCCTTGTCTTTTACCATGTGATGCCCTGCTTTGCCTTGGGACTCTGTTAGCAAGAATACCATCACTTGATGCAGGTCCTCAACCTTGGACCAGAACTGTGAGCCAAAATAAACCTCTTTTCTTTGTAAGTTGTCCAGTCTCAGGTATTTTGTTATAGTAGCAGATTGATTAGGTTAGAAAATTAAAATAACAAACAAACATGGAGCTACAGTTAAGAAAAAAAGAGCAGCAAGAACAGGAAACCCTAGGTTGATGAGAGGTATTGGCATGAGCAGCGGACAGTTGTGTACAAATGTCTCCCAGTTAGTGTTAATATGAAACAAAGTTTCATAGGCACCATGCTTTGCCTCATCCCAGCTGATTCCTTCTAGCCCTCCTACTTCAACATTCCTCCAATCCTACCAGGACAACAATCCCCTGATGATTTAAAATTATTCTTCTCCTACCTCTGATGTTATGTCCTGGCTTCTCTTCCAATATGGATTTAATTGTGTGGGACCTCCTCCTGCAGTTCATATGTTGAAATCCCTCCTCCACATATCTCAGAACATGACTTGATTTGACAAGAGGGTCTTAATGCAGGTAATCAAAGTCACTGGGAAAGCCCTCATTCAATATGACCTATGTCCTTATAAAAAGGGGAAATTTGGGGGCAGACACATGCAAACAGGGAGAATGCCATGTGATCATGAAGGGAGCCCTCTGCAAGCCATGGCCTGGAACATATCAGTTCTTCACAGCCCTCAGAAGGAACCAACCTTACCACCTTGATTTTGGTCTGGCCTCCAGAACCGTGAGACCATATGTTTCTGTAATTTAAGCCACCCAGTTTGTGGTACTTTGCCATGGCAGCCCCAGGAAAGGACTATTTCTTCTTGAGAGCAGAGATGCCCTTGTCTGTTATCATAGTCACCCCAAACATCCAGTTCATCTTTGTCCTGCTTGTCTGGCAACCAAATATTTCTCTATCATCGTGTTTCAATCCAATTCTGTTTACTCTGAGCCTGAACTTATGGAGCAGCACATTGTGGGAGCAGAACATGTGCATGTTGAATGGTTTTGCTTATAATTCAGGTTAGTTAACCTCAAGTGGGCCTTTAGCAATACCCAGCTACCATACTACATCTCCAAGTAGAATCTGTTCACTCTCCCATCCAAAATGGCCATCACAGACCTTCTCCTTTTTCAACCTTCCCATACCTCCTTTCCACATGCTCTGGTGATAGTTTGCTGCCTCGTTCTTGGAGACAGGCAATTGGAGAAGCATGACTGTTTTCCCCCTCTACATGCACCTGCTTATCTTTATCTGTTTCAAGGTCCCCTGCCTTGTTTCTGGTTATTCTGAACCATCTGTGTCCTGTCTACAACCTGCTTCTCCTTTTGTGCACACGCTCACACTTGCTCTTGCCTATGAACGGACATTGTTCCAGCAATTCTCTCTGGTATCTTTCTCAACAACCTTGTTACAGGTTCTATGGTGTTTCCCCTAAAATTCATATGCTGAAATCCTAACCTCTAGTACCTCAAAATGTGACCACGTTTGGAGACAGGGACTTTAAAGGGATAATGCAGTTAAAATGATGATATTGGGGTGGGTCCTAATTCAATATGCTTGGTATCCTCATAAAGAGATGATTGGTTTCTTAGAGATGTTGAGCATGCTAACTCCTCTGTTTGGTACATTCTTCCTATAAGGAGAGAGTCCAATTATTGTGCTTCCTACCAGCCGAGTCTATTTTAAGTGCCTTTCAGGTGAGAATGCATTTAATCTGCATGTTTCATGCCCTTACTTCCTCCAATCTCTGCTCAGTCTTTCTAGAAAGTCTCTTTCTTTTCTCTTTTTTTTTTCTGGCACCAAGGATTGAACCCAGGGGTGCTTACCCCATTGAGTCACATCTTTAGCTCTTTATATTTTTCATTTTTTTTTGGCACTGGAGATTGAACTCAGGGGCACTCGACCACTGAGCCACATCCCCAGCCCTATTTTGTGTTTTATGTAGAGACAGGGTCTCACTGAGTTGCTTAGTGCCTCGCCATTGCTGAGGCTGGCTTAGAACTCACGATTCTCCTGTCTCAGCCTCCCTAAGTGCTGGGATATATTTTTCATTTTGAGTCCGGTTCTGCTAAATTGTTTAGGGCCTCATTAAGTTGCTGAGGCTGGCTTTGAATTTGTGATCCTTCTGCCTCAGCCTCTGGAGCTGCTGGACTTACAGGTGTGTGCCACTGGGCTCAGCTCTAGAAAGTCCCTTTTTGACCACCTCATACCAAACAATCTCAGTCTCTCCCTATTACTTCCTTCATCTTTCATCTTTTTTACTGTTTTTCCTAATCTCATTATCATCATTCATGAGATTTATTTACTTCTTTATTTGCTTATTTTATGGAATTATTACACACTTCATGAGGCCAGGAACTTTCTTTGTTCCCTGTTTGTTGAGTCACTGACTGCCTAAGTGGATTTTATACTTTGTGCTACCTACAAGCTAACCAATGGGTTCAAATTTTGGCTCTGTAACTTTTTAATGACTTTGGACACCTACTTTAGCTTCTCCTTGCCTCAGTTTCCTCCAATGGGAATAATAATAAGCACCTTCTAAGGTGCCTTAAGAATTTAACGAATGACTGTATGTGAATTGCTGGAATGGAGGGTGAGACATGGTCAGTGTTGGGGAAAAGCTGGTTATTATTACTATCAGGTAAGGATTAACTATGATAATGAACTCACTTCTTACTAAGTGAGAATTAACTGTAATTCCTGTGAAAGTGATTTATCACATTACATAAATGCAGTATGTGTATATGTGTGAGGGGTTTTGGAGTGTATATGTGTGTATTCTGTCTTTGTCACAGTAGTTAAATGTGGTTGTGTGTATGGCCTCTGTAGCCACATTGTCCAGAATCCAAACCTGGATCCACTCTGTGTGTCCAACTGTAAATCACTCAACCTTTGTTGAGCACCTCATTTGTGAAGTAAGATTAATGATAATTATTGTAATAATATTGTAATAATATCGCCCTCATTGTGTAGTTTCATGGCATAAACACAATAACACATATAAAGTGCTTTTTCCAGTGGCTTGGTATAATTTGTGATGGATCCATGTACCTGGGGCCTTGATGTAACAGCTCTATGAATCCTTTGAGTTTTACAGCACAGTCTGACCTTGTGTGTCCCTTTTGGCTAGTGAAGTGGTTGGTGAGGGACTGAATAATAAGTCTCAGCCTTGGGGTTAGCCTATTCTGCCTCATAACATGCAAACACTTAATACTAATCTGGACTTTTCCCACCCTGGCTAATCATTACTTCTCAAAAATGCTGACCAAATCTGAAAATAATCTTCAGTTCTGCCATTAATTTAAAAAGTAATGTTTTCCAGTGTGGCTAGGTTTCACAAACCACTCTCCCACTGAATGACATTCATTACTGTGGTGGGTATTCATTTTTGTTAAATTAATCTTTTAAGAATGAGTAATGACCATAAGAGTTGGAATTTTTTTTTTCCTCTGTGAGTTGGGATGCAGTTTGGAAATTCAACATGGCCTGGCTGCAGTAGTAGAGATCTGTGGAGTGGTTTGTGTGGCATGACGAGGGTTGTCACAGTTGTTGTCTTTATTTTTAAAGTAGTTGTGTTACCTGGTGTGAAACCGGGATGTGTCTCTAGATGCACAGAATCTCTAGGATCCTTCATTGAAAATAAGGTAACCACTGCCAGCTTTCATTTGGTCTTTACTCTTAGATTGGGAAAGATGAACCTGTATTGTGTGCGTGTGTGAGTGCTCACACACGTGTGTGTGTTTAATGAACAATGAATCGATCGACTCACGTCTCAAATCTAGTTTCCAGTTGTCACATAAAATAGCTCCATTTCTATAATTCTGTGTTACTACTTTAACTAATTTATTGTCCTTGAAACTGCATCATCTCTAGCCCATGTGTTATTTGATTAGAATATTAATCTGTGTTTTGTTTCTCTGGCTATGGATCATATATATATATTTTAGTTGTAGATGAAAACAATACCTTTATTTATTTTATGTGGTGCTGAGGATCGACTCAGTGCCTCACATATGCGAGGCAAGCACTCAACTGCTGAGCCACAACCCCTAGCCTGGATCTTATATTTATTCCCATAATGTAGCCAGGCATTTATGTCTCCTCACCTCAGTAGACTTGATGTTACAGGTTGAAAGGAGAAATTTCCAGGCACCTAAAAGATAGCAGCCCATCTTGTTGTTGGCTTCTGAAGTTTGGGCTTGTGTTAGCTCCTCGGATGGAGAGAAAATGGAGATGAATTTGGAGAGGCAGAATCCATAGAAGCCAAACTGGGTGGAGCGTCGGTTTTTCTGAGGTAAGAGCAAGGGTAGGGGTGGGGTGGAGGGTACCTGATTGGGTGCAGCAGCCCCTCTGTGGGGACTGGGAGGCCTGTCAAGGGTGGATTTTGTGCTTTTCAGTCTTGGAAACAGCAGTGAGGCTGTCTGAGGATGAGGCTGTGGTCAGAGCTGTGCCCACTGAGCAGGCAGGCCTCTGTGGAGTGCCTGAAGACAAAGGTCAAGAATAGATGAGGAAGGACGGAATAGATGCAAGCCCAGAGCTGATGCCTCCTCCATTCCCCTAGCCCCCTTGGAAAGCCCTGGATTTGAGTATGACTATCTTTGGGGTGGGAAGGATTCTCAGTGTGGACTGGAGTTTGCCACTAGCCTCATGGGGACAAAAGTGAGAGCAGATTTAACTCGCTTTGGAGAAATAAGTAAATCTGAGATTTCCTGTATCCCTGTGTCGTGGAGGAAAGTCCCTGCCTGCTGCATCTTTGAGACTGTCAAAGGAAGGTACTGACAGTTGCCTGAACCTAGATGTTACATATCCACGAAGTCTGGTAGCATGATGCAGCGGAGGGATCACTGTGAGCCTGTCTTTGTCTATTCCCTTCCCAGAGGGCTGATCCTGCCCATCCTTTTCTTTTATTCTTTTTTCTTTTTGGTACTTGGGATTGAACTCAGGGGCACTCGACCACTGATCCACATCCCCAGCCCTATTTTGTGTTTTATGTAGAGACAGTGTCTCACTGAGTTGCTTAGCGCCTCGCCATTGCAAGGCTGGCTTTGAACTCGCGATTCTCCTGTCTCAGCCTCCCAAAGTGCTGGGATTACAGGAGTGCGCCACCGCAGCAGGCCTTGACCATCTTTGTGTAATACTGCCCAGAGAGAGCTTCTTAAACCACCTCGAGCCAGGAGACCTGAGGACATTCAGTTCTAGGTGAGAGTTCTCATTTCCATTCTCTGAACCCAGAGGCACAGAGAAAGAATATTTAGAGGGATGTTCCTCAGGTGCTTTTTGAAACATTCGCTTTAAGAAACCCATTTCTTAATCCAAACTCAGGAAGTGTAATTTTTCTTTTGTTTCTGTGGTTCATTGGAAAATGAGGAGAGTTGCATATTTGAATAGAGAATGCAATATTCATTTAACAGTATTGAAAATCACTTGAAGAAAAATATATGAAGTGAAAATAGTTGGCTTCTCCACCTATATTGGCATCCATTCAAACCATGAGCAAACTGTCTAAAACCTTTATTGTGGAGGCTTCTTGATGTTTGTATGTGTCTGTGTGTGTGTGTGAGTGCACACACACACACATTCATGTGCATCTGAGTGGCACTGACCCCAAAATAACCGTTTCAAATGCATATGATAAAATACACAAATTAAAAAATAAACAAATGGTATTGAAGGGGGATTATTGAAATATTAAGAAAAATGAATTTGTGCCATGTGAACCTATTCTTTGTTAAGGTGCTTGATAACAATATTGAGCAGAAGATCTAATGATTATCATAATTTTGAAATAGGAAAGAGCAAAAATTTAAATTTTGAGAAATATAGAAATAGTTGCACGTTCTGTTGGTGACCAAACCAAAGGAAATCTAATAATGAAAAGAAATACTAAATTTCCGTTAGAAATTAGTGAAAATAAAGACTTAATTTTTAGCCCATTCAAATCCATAGATTGCTTACATTCCATTAGATTACAAAGCTTTCCGGTAGATCTTTTGACAAAAACAGACAAAGCGATCATGATGCTTGTGTGTGTGGTGTGTGGGTGTGTGTGTGTGTGGGGGGGATATTTTCCAATTTCGAGAGAAGTTATGTTTTCTTTTCTGACTGAACTGTTTATCTGCATCCTTATGTGCTGTTTCTTTGGGTTCTTTAGAAAAGTTTTCATTGTTTCCAAATTAAACAATAGGTTATAAAATACTTCAATGGGAAAAGATTTTGGAGGGCACATGACTTCACAAAGAGAGGGGCTGTGGCGCAATCCTCCAAGTCTAGAGGAGCTTTGGGCTCTTTCCTGGAGCTGTTGGACTTGGCGACAGGCTCAGCCACTCTGGAGTCAGGAGAAATGGAAGCAGTCGTCCAGAACAAAAACGGAAAGAACTTTTAAAAGGCTTCTGCCTGGGAGGAGGGAAGGGGGTCAAGGGTCAGGCTGCCAAAGAGAAAAGACCTAGGCCTTCGATTTACCCACTTTTAGGAGGGCTGGGTCTCTTCTTAGATGGTGGCAGTTTCTGTGAGCTCAAGCACTGTTGCCACAGGATTTGTCTCCTAGAAGAACTGAGTGTCTCTTAACGTTCTCTTTGAAGTGCCTCTGAGGAGTGGCCCTGTTTATTAGTTTGTGAGATGTCCAAACAACACAGACGTAGCCATTTTTCCACAACAGCAATAAGAATTCTACTCTCAACCTGCTGAATCTGTAATGAACTGCTTCCTGCATTCTCCAGGTGAGTTCTTTCAGAGAAAGCGCTCTGCCAAGATGCCAGTCTGGAGGATATTTCTCCACCCTGTGCATCTCCTTTTTCCCTGCCTCCCTTGTGTTCACACCCATTCACCTGCTTACACTCAAAACACACACTTGTGTTTTTTTTGGTCTGTTGTGTATACATACCATTATTTTTGTCTGTTACATTGGAATGTCATGTTTTGTGGAAGGTGAGGGGAAATAGTTTTGTAGAAAGCAAATAGGTGTAGCCACGCAGTGCTTAATGGTGGACATACGTTCTGAGAAATGCATCATTAGATGATTGACGTCTCATGTGAACACCATTATGTTCATCAGTTTTTTTTTTTTTTGTTGCTGTGACCAAAATACCTGCAAGAATGATTTTGAGGAGGTAAAGTTCATTTTGGTTCATGGTTTCAGAGGTTCAGGGTCTGCCTGCGCCACTGCCATGGGCCTGAGGTGAGGAAGAACATCATGGCCAAATGGTGAGGTGGAGGAAAGCTGCTGAGCTCATTGTAACCAGAACGCAGAGAGAAAGTAAGGCACTGGATGCAAAATATAAACCCCCAAATCATGTCCCCATTGGCCTACATCTTCTAGCCACACCCTTCTGGCCTGTAGTCATCACATAGTGGTTCTTTCCAATTATGAATCCACCAAATGGATTAATCCACTGATCCAGTTAGAGCTCTCAACTTAATCATCATCTTTTTGGGGACACCTCATATCCGAACCACAACAACTAAGGTATGCATTTGCCTACATTCTCCATTGTCTAGCTCATCCCTGGCCATGGGGTCTCAATAAAATGAAGAGATGCAGTAAATAGTAGATGGATGTGGCTGCTGCTAATGGAATGTGGCATCAAGTTTTATAGTCACCTCTTTGTAATATAAGTAGAAGTCCACTGTAAAGACAAACAATAAAGTACATAAACCAGTAACAGTAATTTATTAACTGTATCAAGAAATATGTACTGTGCATAATTATATGTGCTGTACTTTCATACACTTGGCAGTGCAGTGGATGCATCTGTATCAGCACCACCAAATGCACTCATTGATGGAATTTGTCTGTTCCATTGTAAAATTTTGGAACCTCTGTCATATATGTAGTCTCTTGTTGAGCATTATGTGGCACGTGAGTGTATTTTAAAATTACCAATTGTGTTTCTGGCAGTCAGTTTTCTATCGCTGTTACAAATACCAGAGATAATCAACTGATAAGCAGAAAAGACTCACTTTGGCTCACAATTTTAAATGTTTTAGCCCATGGTCAGTTGGCTGCATTGCTTTTGGACCTGTGGCCAGGCCGTACAGCATAGCAGGGAGCATCTGGGGAAGCAAAGCTGCCCATCTTGTGACTGGGATGTAAAAGATAGAGAAGAGGAAGAGCCTGGGGTCCTGCTGTCCTCTTCAAGGGCATGATCCCAATGACTGGAAGGCCTTCCACTGGGCCCTACCTCTTAAAGTTTCCACCACCTCCCAATAGCACCAAGGTGGTGACTAAGCCTTTAACACAAGGGTCTTTGGGGGAATCCAACAAGCATGATTACAAGGTGACCGGTGCAGTTAAAGCAGAAATAATTATAGGCTGAATTATATCCTATGTATATAGATTTGCTTCTGTACTTAACAATCAAGGAGCCAAGCATAGATGTATATACAGGTAGACTAGCCTATGTCTGAATAGCATGAGCTGGTGCTACACATAAAGGAGTGTGTTTGTATTAGACACTAGGTAGCACCTATGCCCCTGAATAATACGAAATGTTCCCTCTCACAGCATTTAAGCTGTTGATTCCAAGCAGTCTCATATCAAGCAAAATTAATAGAATTAAAAGCATATCCTTCTTCCAGCGAAGTCATTGGAAGTCATCTATTGGCAGGGCTGTGGGAGACTCTTGGCGGTGTGTTCAAGAGAGAGAGGCAGCCTTTGGTCTTTTTTTTTTTTTTGGTACTGGAGATTGAACTCAGGGGCACTCGACCACTGAGCCACATCCCCAGCCCTATTTTGTGTTTTATGTAGAGACAGGGTCTCACTGAGTTGCTTAGTGCCTCGCCGTTGTTGAGGCTGGCTTTGAACTCGCGATTCTCCTGTCTCAGGCTCCCAAAGTGCTGGGATTACAGGCTTGCGCCACCACGCCCGGCTACTCTTTGGTCTTTGAAGATCCTTTCCTGTCAGGATGTCCAATATCAACTCTCAGGATTTGGGATTATAGCTCTCTCCTCTTCTAGAAAATTCCTTTCAGCTAAAAGGGTCAGCTTTAAAAAAATCTCAAAGATGGATCACTCAAGACATTTTATTTTGATAAGAATAGATGGCCAGCTAACAAGGCTAACTTTGTTTATTTGACCTTCCAATTCTCTATTCTGAAGATTAAAGTCCCTGTATTTCTCTAAGCTGGAAATTCCATTTTTCTTTTGTTAATTAGGACTGTGGAAATTGAAGTCCCCTTCCTTTTTAATTTAACTTTATTCATTTTGAATTCTGGGATATTTAAATTTTAAAGACGGAATTGTTCACTTTAGCCACAAGGTCAAATTCTTGTCCTAGTGATTCATTTGCAGACATCTAGTGGGAATCTTATACCAAATCATCAGATTGTCTGCTTCCTTTACCTTCTACCCTCATATGCAAAAATAAGATTAAGCTACCTCATGTTTCTTTCATCAGTAGACTCAATTCAACTTTTAGTAGATATGAACAAATATACTGTCCATTACTGAAAGGATAAACCTCCCTAGACAATGAGTTAATAGCATATCGGACAAGACGTTTCCTTTATTGGATTTACTGTATAAACTACAACAGAAGAAAAAGAGAATTTTCTGATTCACAAAAAAGCACCTACTGTTTCTAGACTTTCAAGCAGCATTTGTCCAGACAAGGTCTCAGTGACACTGATGCTTCAGGGGCAAAATAAGGCAATTCATCTTATGTGAGAAATAGAAAAACTAAGGCTGAGAATGAGATGGCTTGCAGCCAAGCCCCTTGGGGGCTCAGAGGTGCTCCAGATGGACCACAAACCCCTCATCCCATGCATGCACAGCGAACCATGCCACTAGTCCGTGAAACTGCGCAACGTCCTTTCACTTGTTTAAGGAAATCAGGACACATTCTCAGAGAACCTTGCAGTTCACATTTGGTGTTGGCATGGCCCCTTCAGAGCAGTATGTGTGCGCAAAGTCCGTCCGTGTTATGGACAATTTATTTTTTTATTAAGTCACTTAGCAGTGGACTTAATAAAGTCATCATTCCAAGTGTGTTGGGGTGTTATTTGGACAGTAAAACACCAGAAAAGATGAATGCTGACCCTGGATGAAATTGGTCGTTGTCCATCAAACTGCTTACATGTGGTGAGACAGTCCTTTGGACCTTCCAGGAGTTTCTGAGATACCTGAATAATTTCTTGCATACATTGAAGGACTTGCCACTTTTTCTATTTATTTTTCATCTCATTTTTTTGCTCTAAAGTCATCCAAGTTACATTTCTGGGCAATGAAGTGTTTTCATTGATCAGTTTTCAGTGATCAGTTTTCTGATCACAAAACTGATATCTGATCATTGTAGAGAATTTCAGAGCTTTAGAGTTACCATTTCAGACTATATATCTATATATATAGACTATATATAGACTATGTAGACTATATATATCATATTTAAAAATAAATTTGGATTGTACTATGCATATTCTTTTGAGATTCCTTTTCATATGACACTGTATTATGAACATATTTCCACATCTTCTGAATAGTTGCCTACAATACAATTTTTAAAGACTATACTATTTTATTATATGTACATTCAATAATTTAGCAAATACTCTTTTTGGACATTTCATAGGTTCTAATTTTGTTTTGTTTTGTTTTGGTACTCAGGGGCACTCAACCACTGAGCCACATCCCCAGTCCCATTTTGTGTTTTATTTAGAGACAGGGTCTCACTAAGTTGCTTAAGTCCTCACTATGTTGTTGAGGCTGGCCTTGAATATATAATCCTCCTGCCTCAGCCTTCTGAGTTGTTGGGATTGTATGCATGTACCACTGCATCTGGCCTTACTGAATTTTTTAGAATGAGTTTCTAGAAGCAACATTATTATTAAGGCCTTTTATGTTTGTGGTTAAATCACCTTCCCAAAAAGTCACATCAAAGTTCCCCACCCTGCCACCCCCACCAGCTCCTTGCCTTTCTTTTATTTTTCCTCCAACTGACTCGCTGATTTTCTTTTTGGGCATAATATTTCTTCACAAAACTGCACACTCTGGTTTTCTTTAAAAAGTGGTACATCTCCCCTAGTTCTTATGCGTTTTCCTGATATGGCTTCAGAGTCTTTGTCAACACATCCGTAGGCATAAAGGATGGCTGATCAGAGTTGCCCACAGAAAGAAGCCTGTTCACCGTCCTGTTTTGTGGCTGCCTATATGGCAATAACTGGGCTGTAAAAAGACAGCAGAGGGTCAGGGACTGTCAATCATTGCCCTCACACATCACTCTCAGTCTCTCAGGGTTGTTGGTATATCAGGGCGGGATTGGACAGGAGATGGGTGAGCTTGGGTGGTTTTGTGTGTTCTGAGACATCAGACCTACTAATGAGGAGAAAGGTCTGGGGGTACTCTTCTAAGGTCTTCATTTCAGGTTCAAAACTCAGCTTTTAGCACAAGGATCTGAAGGAGACAGAGGGAAACCTGGAGGGAATCCTCAAGGATGAGGCAGCACCAGCCCAGAGGTACACACTTTGTCAGCTAGCAGACCTCTCAGCCAGCCCCAAGACAGCAGGTAATTTTAAAATCCATGTGAAGCTGCTGCTGGATCTGAATTTTCTGTTAAAATGTGGCCAGAAAGATTTAACGTGTTGTGACATTTCTGAAACAATATTTCAATTCCTTGGCTATCCATTTCTAAAAATTTTTTTATTAGTTGTTGATAGACCTTTATTTTATGTATTTATATGCGATGCTGAGAATCGAATTCAGTGCCTCACACATGCTAGGCAAGCGCTCTATCACTGAGCCACAACCCCAGCCCATTGGCTATACATTTTGAGAACTAAAAGCATTGAGAATTTGAGAACTAAGAGCTAAGATCACTGGGGGAAAAATGTGTCCTGAGGATTTCTTTAAAAGTTTGTGAAGGGACACGAGGTCCTTGTGGATATGGGTGACCATCCGGGGACAGTGGCAATGGTTGTCCTTTCAGACATAAGCCCTGATCCACATTGCTACAATGGGTATCTCCCAAGCTGGTGCTTTCTTCTCTCTATGCCCCTTGGAAATGCCTGGAGAACATGACCTTTTAACCACTGCAGCCCGCTTTCTCTCACTGCTGGGTAAGACCCCAGGAAATGCCTCTGGTTTGTGACTTAGAACAAAACCAAACAAATCACTTTTGCAAATCCACGTTAACGGCCTTAGCTCCTGCTTTGTAAAGCACTTCTCAGCTGGGCTTTCTTTGTTGTGACAATAAAAAATTTCTTCTGCCAACATTTCAAAATCCTTTTAATTTTAATGGTTTGCTTTATTTTTCCAGAAAAAACAACTATATACACACAATAATTCAGAAAAAAAATATCCTTGATGCTTTGGATCTTCTTCAACTAAATTTCTGGCAGGCTCATAAAAGTTTTTTTTTTTTTAATTGCAAAATATGCTGGGAAGGAGAGAATGTTTTTATTCTCAATTCAAATATTCTTTTTGAGAGAAAACATGATAACCTTTTGCCTTTCTACATTCTGTAACTCTGTTCATGCTGAGGATATAGTTTGTAGACAACGGAGGACAATCTTCCAGCCTGTGCTCGAGGCTGTGCCCTTCTTTCCTCTCCTCTTCTCCCTCTACCTTCTCTTTTCTCCATTCCTTTTCTCTCTTCCCTGTCTCCACTGTCATCATCACTTCTGCTGCTTTCTTTCAGACTTGATGGATTCTTGATAAAATTAAAACTTACTGAAAACAATCACATAGTTTGCCGTCTAGGTATTCGTGTGTGTGCATTTGTATTGGTCAGCTTTTTATTACTATAGCAAATATACTCAAGGTAGGCTACTTTATGAAGAAAAGAGTTTTACTGAGTTCAGTTTTGGAGGCTGGAAATCTGTACGGTATGCTCTGGCAAAGGCCCCCCTTGGTAGCGTCACATCATAATAGAACTGCTGTGTATATCTTTCTCCCATTCATTGATTGATTTATTTTTTCACAGTGCTGAGGATCAAACCCAGGGCCTAGTGCATACTGAGCAAGTGTTCTACCATGGAGCTATACGGCTAGTCCTCTCCTACTATCTATAGAGCAACAAGGATTCAATCATGGGGACCCTACCCTAATGTTCTAATCTAATTTAATCACCTTCCAAATGTTCCATCTCTGAATGATGTAGTTGGAATAAATTTCCAAACTCTTAATATCATTAACATGAGTTTGGGAATTATACTCCTATGTGAGTTTGCGTGTGTGCATATGTGTGAGTGACATATCAGTCATAGAGGTGCTAAAAATATCACGGTCTCCTAAGTGTGTCCTCTCCCAATCTGCCTATTTTAATGATCCAATAACTGAAATATGGCAAATAAACAATTTCATGTCTGATATCTCTTCAGAATTAAGTGAGGAAACTTTTAAGAGAAGAAGTTTTGTAAGCAATATTTGGTATACATTTTTGTATATTTTATCTTCACTCTGTTTTTATCTTCCCTCCCAACACATGTGCACAATCCAGACAAGCTTATTTTTTTATTTTTAATTTTTTAAAATTCTTTTGGTAATGGGGATTGAGCCCAGGGTGCTTAAAAACTGAGCCACATCCCCAGCCTTGTTTTTATATTTTATCAAGAGATAGGGTCTCACTAAGTTTCTGAGACTGGCTTTGAACTTGCCATCCTCCTGCCTCAGCCTCCCCAGCAGCTGGGATTACAGGCATGTGCCACCACGCCTGGCCAGACAAGCTTATTTTATAACCCACTTTGTGTATAAATTTAGATCATGATCATGCCTTGATCCTCTGCTATGATTTGGATAAGTGTCCTCAAAGACCCATGTATTAAAGATTTTGTCCCCAGCCTGTGGCACTATTGGGAGGTGATGAAACGTTTCAGAGTAAGACCCGGTGGGAGGACTTGGGTCATTAGAGGCATTTCTTGAAAGGGACCCCGGCACTTCCTCTTTGCTCCTCTGAGAAGTTTACTCCTCTGAGAAGTTGCATCCACCATGTGATCCCACCATGTGATCCCACCACAATGCGCTGCCTCACCACAGGCCCAAGCATTCAGCTGGCCCACAGTCTGTGACTCCCAACCTAGTCTCAACTCCAAATTCAAGCTTATGGGACTATGAGGGAGGGAGTAGGGGGAGGCATAGCAGCATTCACTTGCCCTGCCAGAACTGCTTGCGTCTTTGGTGTGTGATGAATGAACTGGCTTTATTTCAAACAAGGCAGGTAGCAGGATTGAAAGCTGGGCACCTTCTTGTGTCTGGGAGTCATTTGTCCTGTGGTGGTTAGTCTCATGGAAGCCAATGGGTATGACATTGTTCACATGACCAGGAAAAACAGTAATGTCCTACAGAACAAACTCCACTAAAGTCTTATTCATTAAGAAAAGAGTACATGGATATTTGTGTAATTTCAGTTATAACTGAGTTAAAGCTTCCATTAGTACTATTCATGGAAGCTTACTAAGAGAATAATACAACATAAATTCTAACTTAAAATGGTATTACAGACAGGCTAGAGACATCTTATCTTTTGCCAATAGTTGTTAAGATATTAAAACAATATTTTGCATGATCTTTACACTGTAAAATCAGATTTCTTTAGAAATATGAATAACAGTAATCCTTAAGTCCTTTTCAGGTTTGTTATATTTTGTGTGCTCCCAGTGCAACCAGATGTGTGATGAAGCAGAGATGAAGTGAAATGCTCTTGGCTTTGGTAGTTCTCTTTTTCTACCCCTGTATCCCCATCATGAGTTTAGTAGTATTTTGAGCAAATTATTTAACTTTTGTTATTTTCTTTCTCTCCATCCATGTAACAGAGGTAATAATGGCTATCACATAGACTCCTAAATATGATATTTGTAAAGTGCCTGGAAAAAGTAGATAGTAGATGTTATTTTTCTTTTAATATCTCCTAAAAAGTAGAAAGCTCTAGTTCATGAAGCAAAATATCTCAGATTTAGAAGATAAAATGTAAATCTGCCTGCATGAAAAGAAATTTCACCAAATTAAAAAGGTACATGTGTGTGCACATACATAAATATTTAAAGGAAAAAAATACCTAAATCAGAAATAAAAAAGAAATATGAATTGATGAAGAATCTCAGACATACAGCCACCAGCTGGGTTGGTGAGATTAAATTGATGAAATATGGGTGGATCTGTGTTTCTTGGAGTTGATAAGTATAGGTTCTAATGGACCATCTGGTATTCTTTGGCTCTGTAAAGGCTCATGTTTTCACATCAATGATTATCCATATTACAAAGGAAGAAAATTAGGAAAAATATTTGTAACAGTGATGAACTTTCCACATGCAAGTCTGATGTTGTGGTAGGTCAGCATAACCAGAGGACTTCCCCGCAAGGGTGTCAGAGCAGAGTTGGGGGAAGAGACACAGAGGAGCTCTGTGTGTTTCCTTTGTAAATTGTAACCAACTACCCCAAGTCCCAATGTCATCATCACACCAGGATAAACATCCTCTTTTCTTGGACAACGAGCATAGCACTAGATTTTAAGTACAATGTGGCAGAATATCCTCAGAGATGTATGGAGAATGTGTATGTAGACATGCAGAATCCAGCAGAGAGATACATACACTCTCAGAAGGATTCCAATTTAGGGATGTTGGAACCTGGAGGCAATGAAGGCTTACTTATAATAACAAAATCCAAATTTATTGTTCTGAGGATGATGCTATTACGAAGAGTTTAAAATTGGGAAAATTTTACAGAAAATGAAAATTGCAATCAAAATGAATACAAGTTATTGAAGGTGACTTACCAGACTATATTCAAGTTATTAAACTTGGAGATGAGCACTTGAGAGACCTTCTTCCCTTCCAATGTTCCCATGTCTTTCTTTTCCAATGTGTTCCAAAGCAAAATAAAGAGAAAAGCCCCACTGGCTAAGAAAAATATTGCTTAGTGGTACTGTGATTCAAAGCAGGTTTCTAAACCTTTCCTTTGAAAATGTCTCAAGTCTCAGAGCTCCACAGGCTCTGAGTGAGAATGACCCTGCCAGAGTGAGAGCTGGGAATCCAGCACCTTTTAACAAACATTTTGTACTCAGGGCTGAAGCTGCACTGAAGCACTCCAGTGTTGAGACTGGGCAGAGAAGGACTAATTTGCAAAAGAGACCACTTTTATTGCATTTACAAGGAAATCAGTTTTCCAGTAGCTTCTGAGACACTTGCTCTGAGCCTGCCTGTGAACTTGGGCTATGAGTTCTATGAGTCCAAGAACTCATCACAGAGTGGATTTATACACACAAATTTTGACAACGTGGATTGACAAGTGGGACTCAAATTCATCTTCCATACTCCTTGGCTTTTTCAGATTTTGCTAATGTACAACTGATTCATAGAGGGAGCCATCTTTGAATTCTCCTTTCTTTGTACCTCATACATTATTACAAAATCTTTTTGAGTGTATTGCCAGGTACCTTTTTTTCCCCCTCCTGACTCTCTTTACTCACTTCATTTTGACTTGCTCTCAAGTCCTATTCACGCTCCCAATATTTCACTCTACTGAAATGGCTTTTTCAAGGTGACTGAGGACTTCTGGGCTGCTAAAACACAAAGCCACTGCTCCATTCCAACCTCAGGCCCTTTCTCTTTTTTTTTGGTACCGGGGATTGAACTCAGGAGTACTTGACCACTGAGCCACATCCCCAGCTCTATTTGTGTTTTATGTAGAGACAGGGTCTCACTGAGTTGCTTAGGGCCTCGCCATTGCTGAGGCTGGCTTTGAACTCGCGATTCTCCTGTCTCAGCCTCCCTAAGTGCTGGGATTACAGGTGTGTGCCACTCCGCCCGGCTTCACCCCTTTCTGAACATGATTTAACACTCTGTTGAAGGTCACGCTTTCTGTCTTGAAACAGCTTCCCTCAGTGGGTATGGTACCCGACCTGGTTCTTCTTTGGCCCCAGGGCTCCACCTCTTGGTCTCCTCTGTTAATTCTTCCTTATCCTCAGGGTTAGTCGCTAATGCTACAGTGCCCTGGGGCTTGGTGCTCAGCTCCCCTCACCCCACTTTCTGGGTGATCTCATCTATTCCAAGATACTTATTATTTTATTATTAAAGTAATGTGCTCACTTGGCAGAATATTTTAAAACACGAAAGTACAAAAAATAAACATTAAAGCTTACCTTTATTCCTCTATCCTCACTAGTTCCTCAGATTCAATTACGTTTAACCATTCGTGTCTTTAATTCCTTCATTTTCCCCTCAACATGCTAACACATTTATGTCTGTTAATTGATTTGCTAATTTTAGATTGCATCTATTAATTTATCACTGTAAAAGAAGAATTGGCTTGCTTATACACTCTCTACTTTTACCCTCCAAATTTCCTATTGTTGTAACAATATAATATATAATAATTTTATATTATATAAAATACTTAAACTCTGTTAGCTATGCCATCAATTTTAGATGCTATTGCCTGCTTTGCTATGAAAGACCAAGAAATAATTTTGCCTGTATTTTGCATTTTCTCTCCTTTATCTAACTTCTCTGAACTATGCATTTCTTTCCTTTTGATTTTTTTCCCTATTTCTTCCATTAGTTAGAGTGATCAGGTTTTCTCTATTCTTCAGCCCCTTTTACTGATTAGAAAAGTTATGTATACATTTTAAATTCTTTGAAATGATTAAGATTTTAATATGAGCCAGGCCCGGTGGTGCCTGCCTGTAATCCCAGCACTTAGGGAGGCTGAGACAGGAGAATCGCGAGTTCAAAGCCAGCCTCAGCAATGGCGAGGCCCTAAGCAACTCAGTGAGACCCTGTCTCTACATAAAACACAAAATAGGGCTGGGGATGTGGCTCAGTGGTCGAGTGCCCTTGACTTCAATCCCTGGTACCAAAAAAAAAAAAAAAAACCCACAAAAAACAAAAAAAGAGAGAGAGAGATTTTAGTGTGCATACTCCATGCCACCCAACCTTAATTGATGTCTCTGTTCCCTCGTGAAAATCGTAAAATGCTTTAACCTAAATTCCCTCTTCACCTTCTATATTCTGTTATTTGGTATTTTATTTAAATCCAATTTTATAGCTTCCCAAAATAGATTATTTATATTTACCAAAAATGATAGGTAAATCATAAGCCATGACAAGGCCCTGCTCGGATGTCCCCTCCCAAGTGTCATGGTAGCTGGCAGCTTCCACTGAGGCACTGTCAGAAACCTCAGCAGGGTTATGGCAGATCTCTGATCTCCATCGCTGCCTCCAGTCAAGGAGGGGCTCAGGAGAGCACCAGAGCTGACCCCTGATGCTTGACATGGGGCTGCTTCCCCAGGTTGCCTAGCTCTGGACTGCTTCTCTGTTGTAACTTGGAGAAGCAATGCCATCTTGGGCTCTTGTACTTCTGATTCCATTGTGTATCTGAATCCATCATGGTGTCTGCTTCCTGAAGAATCCAAATGACACCATTGTTTTCTGATCATTCCTTTGTTCACTCGGCTTCTTGTACTTCTGTTCAGTCCAGGTGCTTTCTTATGGCACTGCTCTTCTAATCCTTCCTTTGGCCTACACATTCCCACCCCATCAATAAACATGGCCTCGGTCTCCCAGCCTTTCCTTTGGCTAAGCTAAGCTCTTTCCTTCTTGGGGAATTTCCACGCTGGCTCCCCTGTCTGAATTCTTTTCTTTCATGCTTTGTAGAACTAACTCCTTCTCATCTTCGCATCTCAACTTAAATAACCCTATGAGGATACCTTTCTCTGATCACTAACCCTATCCCCTGCATGATTTTTAATTTTTTAACACAGCAGAATTATAATATTTTTAATATTACACTTTTCAATTATTTGTCTCTTTTCCATTATGTAACAAGTGAGATTATGTTTGTTTCATTCACCACTGTAGACTCAGCACTCAGCACAGAACCTGGAGCAAAATAGATGCTTAGAAAATAGGTATTTATTGAATGACTATTCCCTCCTTGTGTTTTCAGTGACACCATCCTTAGCAATGTTAGTGTTCACCATGGCTATATTCATGTTCCCAAAGGGCAGCTCTTTTAGTGTTTGTTTCTGTTCCCCAAGGCACCAAGGACTCCATTAGTTAGGTACAGACTGCTCAGCATGGAACTCAAAGGAGGCTACAACATCCATCTTTCTATCCTCATCTCCCTGCATTAGCCCCACGCTCAGGTCGAATTGTGCAATCGCCAAACGCATTCCAGGCTCTCTCATCTCAGTGCCTTAGACTTGGTCACAGGAGTCTTTCTTCCCATCCCTCTTCTCTCTTACCATCTTTTTTGGTCAAAATCTATGTGGACCTTCCCAAAGCAACCTCTTCCTCATCATTCTAAATGAATGTGGTTAGCTTCTGCTCTAAAATCCTGTAATATGTGGAAGTTTGGGACATTTCCACATTTTCCTTTCATTAAAATGATTTTTTACTTCTCTAGTCTTTCCTTATCAAAGTCCAAGATCCTTCATGAAGGAACTCTCATACATATCCTCTGCGCTCTCGACAGTGCTGAGCACCTACTTCCTACTAATACATTTTTATTTTTAAGATTTGACTTTTATTTATACACAGTAATTTAATACTGATAGCATTTTCTTTTATTTTTTGGTACCGGGAATTGAACTCAGGGGCACTCTACCACTGAGTCATATCCCCAGCCCTATTTTGTGTTTTATGTAGAGACAGGGTCTCACTGAGTTGCTTAGTGCCTCACCGTTGCTGAGAGTGGCTTTGAACATGGGATTCTTCTGTCTCAGCCTCCCAAAGTGCTGGGATTACAGTCGTGTGCTACCATGCCCAGCTAGCATTTTATTTTTATAAATATGAAACACTTTACATGTACAGTTGGCTCTCTTTATCCATGAGTTCTACATTTGTGAATTCAACCAACCATGGATCAAGAATATATTCTTAAATTGCATTTATATTGAACATGTACAAACTTTTTCTTGTCATTATCCTCTAAACAAAACAGTTATTTATACTGCATTACATTGTCTTAGGTATTAAAAGTAATCAAGAGATGATTTAAAGTCTGTATGAAGATGTTTGTAGGTTATATGTAAATATTATGTTGTTTTACATGATGGACTTGAGTATCCCCAGATTTTGGCATCTATGGTGAGGGAACCAGACCCCTATGGTTATTGAGGTATGGCTGTAATTATAGAAGATAGGCAAGATTAAAACACTGGGAATAGAAAGAATATGAACTGCAACCGCCAATCATTTCTCATTATTCTATTGTATATCTATTTTTAGAAATAATATTTGTATTAATAGAGATTATACTGAATATACAATTTTGTATTTTGGGGAGTTTTGGTTTCTGTAGGAACATGGTGGCAGTTTAGCCCTAACTCATCTCTTTTCTCCTAGAAAATATACTAACAACACAATAAACAAACAACAACAACAACAGCAATAAACAAACTCAAAAGACATTTAATCAAAAGTAAGAAATAAAAGGAATAAGAAAATTTTAGATTTCTTACAAATGCTGCCAAAAGTGGAGATGGCTAGAAGACCACATTATGTGCAGGTCAGCCTGAGGTTTCAAAGAGCTGGAAGTTCTCAGAGAGATCCAGCATCCTGTCTTTTCAGAACGAGCAGATTCACTCCTATAGGGACAAAACAGAACAGTGCTGCGACTTGCACGGCTGAACCCTAGAGACCAGTGCAGAGCAAGAGGATTAAGAAAGACACAAAGAGAAAGCAGGGCCCAGGTGGGACACTGGCCTCTGATGGAGGAACAGTGACCCAGAGCTAGCTCAGCATGTTTATTATATAGATTTAATCATCAAAAGGTTATTTGTGGAGAAGTTTCTGGAAAGCAGGCAGGCTTGAAGTTTGCAAGGCTTGTAAGATATTGTGGTTAATTCTGGAAAGCAGTATGGAGATTCCTGAAAAAACTTGGAATGGAACCACTCTTTGACCCAGTTATCCCACTCCTCAGTATATACTCAAGGGACTTAAAATCAGCATACTACAGTGACACAGCCACATCAATGTTTATAGCAGCTCCATTCACAATAGCTAAGCTATGGAACCAACCTAGGTGTCCTTCAACAGATGAACTGATAAAAAAAAATGTGGTATATATAGGATGGAATATTACCCAGCATAAAGAAGAACGAAACTATGGTATTTAGGTATTTGCTGGTAAATGGATGGAACTGGAGACTATCATACCAAGTGAAATAAGCCAGTCCCAAAAAACCAAAGGCCAAATGTTCTTTCTAATATGTGGATGTTGACTCATAATGGGGGCATGGGGGGTAGGAGGGGAGGTTCACCAGATTGGATGGGGAAATGGGGGGAAGGAAAGGGGAGCATGGGAATGGGAAGGACAGTAGAATGAATCAGACATAACCTTTCTATGTTCATATAAGAATAAACAACCATGTAACTCCATATCATGTATAACCACAGGAATGGGAAGTTATACTCCATGCATTATGATATGTCAAAATACATTCTATTGTCATGTATAACTAAAAACAACAACAACGACAACAAAAAGATCTTGTGGTTAACTTGTTATGCTCAGAATTCTCTATCTCCAGCAGCTGGCTTCTGAGCTCAAGGTCAAGACTATATAGGGTTGCATGCCTTTGCACAGAACTTCCTCAGGCAGGGCATTACCATAGCTCCCTGGCAATCTTGTCCTCCACTTTTGCACAGAAAGTTCCTAGGGCAAAACACAGCCGCAGCTCTGAGGCAGTCAAAGAACGTGATCCAAATCACCACTCTCCACAGAACAGGGCAATTTTTGCTAAGGAGGGTGGAGATTAAAAGTTCAGCCCCTGCCCTGAGGGGCTAGATGGAGCAATTCTTAGAAGAAATAGCAAAACATGACTCCTTGAAATGGTCTGATAAGCCAGAGCTCTGAAGGCATTTTGAAGGCCCAGAGACTATGGTAGAAACCCTTCTGAACAAAGCTGGCCCTGAGACTTGTTTTGCAGCATGTTTGATTATTTTTGAGTGAATTATAGGCAATGAATATAGAAATTGCAGAGATAATGTCATATGATTCTTCAGAAGGGGCTTGCTTATGCAGTTGACAGTCATTCAGGTGGCAGGAAACACATCTTAATTCAATTCAGTGTTAAGTTGATTTGGAACTGGTCTGCAATGTCAGTCTACTTACAATTTACCCTTTTTCTTAGACTCTTCCTCCATAGTTGGGCTTTGAACTAGTTTCCTAGGACTTCATTATGGGAAAGAAAAATGGCCACAATGGTGGCTTAAAGCAACAGAAATTAATTCTACACAGTTCAAAAGGCTGGAAGTTCAAAATCAAGGTGGTATCAGAGTGGCATTCCCTCTGAAGGTCACAGGCAGGGTCCTTCTTTGCCTCTTCCTAGCTTTTGGTGATGGCAGAATACCTTGGCATTCCTCAGCTCAGTGCCACACCACTCTGATCTCTGTCTTGTAGCCTCTTCTCTGCATGTCTGTATCTACATGTCTCTCCTCCTCTTCTTATAAGAACACCAATCCTATTAGATCTAGGGTACGCCGTACCTCACCATGACCTCATCTTAATTAATGACATCTTTAAGGACGCTATGTCTAAGCAACTTTACATTCTGAGGTTCTAGGTGGACATGACTTTTTGAGGGACAACATTCAATCTAATGTGAACTTGAATTCCAATTTTGTCCTCTTAGTGCTGGAACAGAGATCAGAAAAATTCTGCTCAGCTTCTCAGTCTTTTAATCTTTACTTCAGAATGAGCAAATGCCTGAAAGCTAATGTGGCATCAAAATGTCTGCTTTACCTTTCTGTTTCTTAAGTTTGTTTATTTGCTTTATTGTTTTGATGGGAAGTTTGGTTTGATACAAGTTTATGTATGTATCATTATCATATCATGAAACAGATGCCTATCATAATATTTTTGATTTAAATATTTTTCTCTATCATTTCTGTTGCTCTTTATTCCTTCTTGAGCATTATTTTTCTATTTGGTATCATTTCCATACATCCTGAAGAACTTTTTAAAGAATTCCTTATAGTTTGAGGTTTTTTTTTGTGAAAAAATCTCTTTGTTTTCTTTTAACTTATGATGTCTTTATTTTATCTTTGATGCTGAAGGATATTCCCAGTGGTTTGGGAGGCTGAGACAGGAGGATTTCTAGTTCCAAGCCAGCCTCAGCAACTTAGTGAGGCCCTAAGCAACTCAGTGAGACTCTGTCTTTAAATAAAATATAAAAAGGGCTGGGAATATGGCTATGAATGCTTTAAAATATTTGAAAACAGAATTTAAATATCCCACTAATAATACTGACATATAAATGATGATCCAAATAGGGTTAGCAAGATGCTTTCATGTGCACAAGGATATACATCTCAAGAGGAAAATGTTGCTATTAAGTTTTTGAAATTTTTGGGTACAGCATAATAATTAGTAATTTAGTAGAGTAAATTGGTTATAGCATATGAGTAAATAAAGCTTTCTTCTACAGCCTGGCCATTAATGCTCAATTTACATTTTAGAATTTCAAGATAAACTAATCAAGAACAGTTTTTCTCAAATCAAGCCAACCATCAAACTCCTTTTGAAAAACCATTTTCCTCTCCGCTTTGAGAATAATCATTGATCTTTCATATGTTTCTTTATTTGTGGACACATGAAAGCTTAGGAGGGGCAGGGAAGTCTTGTAGTGTGACCATATCATTGACATTAATGGAGTGTGGATCTGCTGAGGTGGTGTTCGGCCCTAGGAAGTGTCTGTCTTTCCTAATCCTTGGAGTGCTGACTTTTGTAGCTGGGCATGCCTGGAAATGGAGCCAATGAGAGAAGAAGTTAGGTCCTCTGAGGGATCAGTTGAGGAGGATTCTGGTTTGCTTTGAGAATTGTTGTGATTTCAGTTCTTCCATATTCTCATTATCATAGATATGAAGAAGCAGATGGGAGTGAAATATGGCTGTGTATAATCTTGGAAGGTGTTTTGATTTATAGTCATGAAGGACAAAGCTTTTGCTGATTCTCATCCTATCCCCTGGCTGGCTGTGGCTTGGGACTGTCACTTGCTGAAACTCCAGGGAAGAAGAATGCTTGGAGGGTGAAATGTCCTGACCATACAACTCCCCTGATTGTATGGTCAGGAATAAGCAGGCCACCTTCTTTGTGCCTTAAGTCTCTTGCTTTCTCATATCTTTCAACCTCCTTTTACTATTTCTTTTTCCAACTCTCAGTTCTTAGACATTTTCCTTCTTGCTCAATCTGTGGAATATCAGGAAATAATCTAATATGAACCATTTACTTTTATTGGCAGGAGGGAAATGGGTAATCTTCTATTTTAAGACTCAGATCTCACTGTGGAATGCAAGACTTTGCTTGCTACTAACCAAACTAGGTAGGAGGTATTCAGGGGAGGCAAAATTTCATCTAATCTATTTAAGAGAAATGTTGACCTCAGAGGGAAGAGGTTATATTATATCTACAGAGAAACAGAACCAACCATGTACACACACACACACACACACACACACGCACACACACCCCACAGACTTACACATGAGAGATGGGATTTATTAAGGGAATTGGGAAGTGGCTCATGTGAACATGAAAGCTGAAAAATCCCATAGGGTGCGTGTGCAAATTGGAGACTCTGAATTGTCAATCATGTGGTTCAAGTCTGAAGGACTCAGAACCAGGGGCAGGGGGAAAGGTGCTGGTATAGATCCTGGCATCCAAAGACCGGGGAGCCTGGAGTTCTGATGTTCAAGGATAGGAGAGCAAGAGTTTATCCTAACTCCCTGTTATGCTAGGGGAATATGAGGTGTCCCCCTGGGGGTGAGATGGGGAGAAGGAAAAGCTTCTGTGTTAGGCAATGCAGGGATATTCAGAGATAAAATGATAACATTATGAGAACTGTAACTTCATCAGTGGATTAATGCATTTATTGGATTAATAATTTGAATGGATAGTACTAGTAACTGGGTAGTAACTGTTGGCAGATAGACTGTGACTGTGGGAAGTAGGTCACTGGGGGTATACCCTTGGGATTTATATTTTGTCCCTGATTCCTTGTGTGCTCTCTCTCTCTCTCTCTCTCTCTCTCTCTCTCCTTCTTGGCTGCCATGAGCTGAGCAGCTGTTCTCCACTATGCCCTCTGCCCTGATGTTCTGCCTTACTTGGGCACAGAGCAATGGAGTCAGCAGACCTAGGACTGAACCTTTGAAATTGTGAGCACAAAATAACTTTTCTTCCTTTAAGTTGTTCTTGTCAGGTCTTTTGGTCACAGAGATTAAAAGCTGACTAACACATTCACAGAGATAGACACATTTGCTTTTCCTCTGATTTTGTTCTCTCTGAGCCCTTGGACAAATGGGTGGTGCACCTCCACATTGAAGTTGGATCTTCCCTGCCTTATCTCTTCTGGAAACACCCTCACAGACATACCCCCAAATAATGTTTTACCAGCTTCCTAGGTATTCCTAATTTAGTCAAATTAAGACTTAAAATTAACCATCACAGATGTGATCTTAAAAGATGTGTATGAATTGCAAATCCCTAATGTGATCTTCTGAGGTACTTAGGGATTTCCAGTTAAACTTCTAGATGACTGAGTAGGTGGTTAATTGGAACCTTCCTGTGTAGAACAGAAAAATATCAAATCTTAATATAGCATTTCCTGATGACTAGTTTCTCTGTTTTATTCCTCTAATTCCTTGTTTTATCCTATGTTCCTTGCTTAGAAACTACTTCAGTGTTTTGGTGAGGAGATTCATTCCTTCAGGAATGTGTATTGATTGAGGCTGATTCTCCATCTCGAAGAGTCTAATGTCAGCAATCAGCTATCCCATGGCTTGATCTTGGAAATGATCTTACAGGTATTTGCATTAATCTTTCTCCTCAACAGAACTGCAAGAACTGCAAGTCCCAGCTTCATCTCAAATTAGGACATCCATTCAAACATTAGTATTTATTGGTTATCTACTCTTGTTGCTGGGATAAACCCAGGGAGTACTAGGATGAGAAAAAAACCAGAATTCCATGATTGTTAGAGACCATAAAGACAATTTAGTCAAAGGCAAGAAACTCAGGATAAAATGCCCCGGGATGTGTGAAAAATGGCTTCACTGCTCAAGAGAGGCGAGAATCAAATAACTCTATATGCTGATTTCACAGACTCAGAGACTTTTATAGCCTCAGAGTGCCATGGAGATTCTGCTGTTGTTTAGTGCTTTTTGCTATTTGTTTTATAGTTAACAAGGTCAGTCTTGCTGTGAAATGAACCCGAGAGCAAGTGATCTCAGGAGCCTAGGGAAAGTGCTTTTTCCTCTCTCCCTAAACTCCCCTACTTGATTATAGATGCCCAGGACTTCTGGAATAGAAACTGAGATTATTGAATATTTTAGGGATATTTAAAATCCTAAATTACTCCGGAGAGGAATCATAGACTTTAAGCTAAAAACAGTGTTAATAAATGAACTCCTTTGCATTTGGAAAAAGAGAAGGAAGAGAGGACTGGAGGGTACTGATAATTTGAGTGAAAGTTTTTAACTCCGAGGGGAGAAAAAAGAGATAATTTTGATGAAGTCACAGTTCTGCTCCAGAGCTACCAGCCCATTAGAAACAATGGTAATTGGACTTGTGTTAATAGAGCTAAATGCAGATTTTTACAAACTTAAACATCCCCAGAGAGTTGTTCATTGAAATTGTGAGCTAATGTTTATACTGAGCATTAGGGAATACTTCAGAAAATATAAACATCCATATATAGAGAGAGCAATATGGTTTTGAATATTGAAAATGCTCTGCGGTAGAAGCTTTGTGTTTTGAAATGCTCAGCTCTATTGCCTTTTTAGGAACTAGTGGAAGATAGCTTCAGTCTTTCTTGGCATTTGTGGAACACAAACTTTCTTCTTTGTAGTTCTGTTCCCAGACACAGCATGTGTGTGTTCTCTCTGTCTTTCCCTGTCTCTGTGTCTGACTGTCTGTCTGTCTGTCTCTCTCTCTCTCTCTCTCACACACACACACATACACACACACAAGAAGCAAAAATTTAGGATTTCTGAACATCATTATCTAGGTTATTTTGTCTCAAAACAATAAAATGTATCACACATCATTTTTAATGAAAGAGAAAGCAAAGACTAAAAGATACAACATCTGCTGGAAATATAATCTAAATTGAAAACTTTTGCAGACATGGGGAGCAAGGGAAGAGAATATAGGGACAGGAAGTATGGCAAGATGTTAATGCTAAAAGCAGTTTTTAAAAACATCATGCATGATAGAATGTGCATAGATGAAATATTTTTGGAGAAAAAAAAAAGATAACCCTAATCTTATCTGAAGATTGACAGCAGTGTTTATTTGCTCTGGGCATAATTAATCTTATAATATATTCCCACTGAGTTTTCAGATCTTAAAAGATGGAATAGCTATATTCACTGACCTTCCAAGGGTTTATATTTTCTTTCATGAACAGTAATTCTTACCTAACATGCTAAAATCGTAATCCTTCACAAGGCACTGAAAAGAATTCTTTTCCACATATAGTCATCTAGGGAAGTTTATATTTTTTAGCTGACGTAGTCTGTTACATAATCAATATCATCTCATCGTTTTGGTAAGATAATTTCTGTTTGGTACATGGAAGAGAAAATAATTGGAAAAGTCGTGTCTTACTTAACAAGATGTGCTGTAAGGATCAACGAGAAAAGGTGTAGTAAAAATTCTAAAGTACATAGGATACAAGAAGAAATTATGATGTCTAATCAATTGTTCCCAACCGCAGTGAAACACAGTGTGGTATATTCTAATAGCTTTGGAGGCCAGTTCTGTATGTGGATAAATGAGGCAGACAGTGGTATAGTTGAATTTCGGGAGTTTCATAAGCTCTGCTCACTTCCTTAACTATAGAACTTCTGCATTGGGCTGCCATATTGGCTCCAGAAGATGTTTGCTGAAAGGACTTCCCTTCATGGCAGAATGAAATAACATAGCCATATACTTTATCAGATTAACTGACTTTCAGGGAAAGAAAATTGTATAGTGAGAGAAAGAAATGTTGGGCAGAGAGTTTTTGAAGGCAGAGTGTGAAGAGAGCATGGAAAGTTCTAGGCATAGCTCATTCTGGGCTGGACCGGCCTTGGGCAGTGTCATGGTAGGAGTTCCTGGTAATGGAGGGGCAGTGTGAGAATTCTGCCAGGAAAAGAAGACAGGGGAGAGGAAGTATGGACAGCGAGGGACACAGTACAGGCCTTCCTTGCCTGCCTACAGGTTGACCACAGCCTAATCCTGTGGGACAGACTTCAGTTCATTTATCTCTGAGCATGTCCACCCTCATAAAGCACCTTTGTTTTCTGCCCAGTGTGCAAACACCACGATCCGTGACTGAGAATGTTGGGAATTTTATGAGGTCCATAAAGTTTTAGCTGTGGTCTAGTCCACTGAGGCCAAAATAAATAAATAGAGAGAGTGTAAGGGTAATTTTACTTTTTTTTTTCCAACGTGGCTTAAAGAAAGACAAACTACTGAAGCTCTAAAATAACTTTGTCACAGTGGTTTTAGAGGGGATTTCTCTTTACTCAAGAATTCTGTAAGGGGTTGAGAAACTGCAGTCAAGATGCAGTCAATAAATTCACTTTTCAGATTTCTCTGAGAAATATTCTGTTCTGTTGAGTTAGGTTTGGAGGTAAAATGATTGACAGCTGATTGCCTACAGGCCTGATACTCACTGGACAAAGAGCAGAAAGCCTAGGCTTTAACAGGCTTTCTGGGAAAATACTAATGATAAAATTGATTACTATTGCTAATGTAATAAATTTTCCAGTGAACCTTTCTATTCCTCTGCTTTCCCAAATTCAAAATCTGTGTCACTCAAACTTCTTCAGCTAAAGTCTTTGGTGTATCATAATATACTAATGATGATTACTATTAAATATAATAAGGTTTTGAGAACTTACTATGTGCCAGGCATTGCTCTAAGACCTCAAAATGCATTAACTAATACTCCTCACTGTGAATTGGTTACTGATATGATCCTTCATTTTTTAGCTGAGAAAATGGACTCACAGATCAGTCAAGTAACTAGCATCAGGTTACACAGCTAACAAGTTGAGAACCTGGGACATATAAATGCATATTAACTCTCAGCTCTAAGGTCATAAAAATCTTACAAGGTATTTTCTAGTTCCTCCTTGCTCAGTGTTTTTCTTTTTTGCCATTATCATCATCATCATCATCGTCACCATCATCGTCACCATCATCATCAATAACATTTTTGGGTGTCAAGCATGTGCATCAGGAATGCAATTAATTAACAGTGGAAAAATCATGGTGAATGGAAAAAACATGATTCAGAACTATAGCAGAATATGATGCCCCCAGGTGAAATTTAAATATTCATACCTAAAATATCATATAATGATTACATAAAACACATACACTTGTAAAAGACACACTAACCTCATGAGAGTAGAGATTTGTGGTCTAAGAGGAGGGAAAGAGGTAAGGGATGGTGGCAGGACTCTGTAATCCATATCTTGAAAGTTGTTGGGTCTGAGTGATATGACCTTTATTCTTTGTATTTCTTCAGTTTCTAAAAATATAATAAAAAAGAATACACATGAGAGACTCTGGCTTCTGTACAAGTGAAGACTTCATGTTAGCAAGACATACAAATGAAGAGGAAACCAGTACTACAAGGTATCAGATGAGTACTGTAGTGTGGAAGGCTTGTGGGGCTTTGAGGGAACTTACTCCAGGTCAGGAGAATCCAGCAAAGCTTCCTGGAGGAGGGCAGATGCGAGGCAGGCCTTGAAGGTATGAGCTAAACAAGTGGAAAGGAGAGAATTCCAGGCGATGTGTGGGACAGAATGTCAGAGTGGGGTGGAAACCTACGGGTGGCCTTTGCAGCCGCGTGAAGGATAAAAAGAGAATGTACACAGCGTAGCTGGTGTAATACAGATCCATTTTTATTAGTGTATATTAATTATATGGAATAATGGGCTTCATTGTGACATTTTAAAAATTTATTCTACTTAGGTAGACATAACAGCAGAATGCATTTTGATTCATTGTACACAAATGGAGCCCAGCCTTTCATTTCGCTGGTTGTACATGATGTAGAGTCGCACCATATGTGCAGTCACACATGTAATTAGGGCAGTGATGTCCATCTCATTCCACGTTCCTGCCTCCATGTCTACTCCCTCTGCCTGCCCTTTGATCAATCAAAGTTCCTCCATTTTTCCCATGCTCCAGTTATGGAACAGTATCCACACAGAAGAAAAAAACATTTGGCCTTTGGTTTTTTTGGGATTGGCTTACTTCGTTTAGCATGATATTCTCCAGCTCCATCCATTTACCTGCAAATACCATAATTTTATTCTCTTTTTCATTGTGACATGTTTGTACATGCATAACACTGATCATGTCCACTTTCCCATTATGCCTCTTCCCCTCCCCTTCCACCTCTTCCTCTCCCTTCTACTTTCATGTCCTCGCTTTTTAACTTTCTAGATTTCAGATATGAGAGAAAACATGCAACACTCATCTGAGTCTGGCTTATCTGCAACATGATGATCTCCATTTCCATGGATTTTTCTGCAAATGACATGACTTTGTTCTTTATGCATTTAAGGCAATACCATACGGCAGAGGAGATATTATCCAGCCTCTGAGGGTACCTGACTTTCATGATCCCAGTGGTTTACTACTGAGAGTCACCCCGAGGAGCATTTTCTACCTTTATCTTAGCCTCAGAAGGTCCATGAAACTTCATGGAATCACTTTTTTTCGGTTCCTTTTAGTTACATGTGACAGCAGAATCTATTTTGATGTAATTATGCAAGCATGGAATATATCTTATTCTAGTTAGGGTCCCATTCTTATGGATATACATGATGGTGGGATTTGCTACATTGGAAAAACTATGTCAGATTCATTCCACTGTTTTTCCTTTGCTTATCCCCCTCCCTTCCCTCTATTCCCCATGGTGTAATCTACTGCAGTTTTATTCTTCCCCTCACCATCCCCCAACTTATTGTAGGTTAATGTCCACCTATCAGAGAAAACATTAGACCACTGGTTTTTGGGAACTGGCTTAGTTCAATTAGCATGATAGTCTCCAATCCATCAACTTGCTGGCAAATGTCATAAAGTCTTTCTTTTTATGGCTTAGTAATATTCCATTGTATATTTATACCACATTTTCTTTATCCATTCATCTATTTAAGGGTACCTAGTTGGTTCAAGAAATCATTTTGTTTCTGAAGATAAAACTCTTTAACATCCACTAAAAAAGTGGCTACCACATCTTTCCAGAATACTCTTTCTTTCTTCTTTCTCCAGGGTTTGCCCAGTGATGATATTGGAAAGATCACTGCATAGAGCTAATAAGATAGTTTTCATTTTCCACTCATTCATTGAATTCCAATCATGTGTCCACAAGGATGCTCAGAAGAGTGGGTGTGCACGTGCGCGAGCGTACACACACATACACAGCAATGAGGCAAACAGAGGCAAACAAAAAGCTCCATGAGGGTTGAGAAGAGTAGTTACTGCTTTACTGAGTGATCTTTGGAAAGATTAGTTCTAATTTTTCCTTGGTTTTCTGATTGGGTTAGTAGTTGGTTCTACAGCTGTTGCAGGTTATCTTCTCTTAGTCAAGAAATCTGGGTATCACAACACCGTGAAGTATTCTCATGGTATTTCCACAGGATATGATCATGTAGGACATTTCCCACAAGGCCCCTGAAAGAAAGAAAGAAAGAAAGAAAGAAAGAAAGAAAGAAAGAAAGAAAGAAAGAAAGAAAGAAAGAAAGAAAGAAAGGGCAAGCAAGCAGATATGCTCTTGGGTATCTGGGTGCTGTGGTTGTAGAAGGAACTTATCCCTACCATCCTGCCATCCTGTGACATGTACCCTTGGTCTCTTCTTAGTCCCAAACCTCAATGTGCTCATGGTCTGGGTGTTTTCTTTTATAATGGATGTAGTAGGCAGTAGATTAGGATATGAATAGTTTCTATAGCACCCAAACTTGGATGCTGTCCCTTGGGGTTGCTATCCCTTTCGTGATCGATTCATTTCTCTGAGGGAAGGTAGATGGACCTGAGGTGGTTTTAGCACTTGCACCACACACTCTGTGATGGGCTGTCTGCAGCATCCCTTACCCAAGAGGTCTCTGTTGCCATATATGGAGTGTTCTCCAACTGCCTTTTGCTCCTGTTACTTTTAATGGGCTCAGCTTCTCACTGATCCTTCTCCCCCGAGGCTGCCATATTGGAAGTAGTATCTTACCTCTCCTTGGCTTATTTTGAGAGGAGGTAGAATGGGGGAGTCTAACTACTATTGTCTCAACTGCTGCAACTTATTCTGAGGAGTATATTTAGCAACACTAATGAATGAAAACATATTTTGGTGTGTGGTCAATTTCCTTTATCTCCTTCCAAGTCAAAGAAATTGTCCCACATAAACACATCTAGGACCTGGATTGGAAATATATTGAAAATAATTTTTACTTCTTCTCCATCCAAAATGAGATAATTGAAAATAATAATATTTAGAAAACTCCCTCAGTGTGCTGGGGATGCAGCTCAGTGGTAGAGCACTTACCTGGCATGCATGTGGACTTGGATTCAATCCCCAATACTGCAAAAACAAACAAAAACAAAAAAAGAAAACTCCCTCAGACATCTTGTCATTAGCTTTATTTACATATGTTCCTTATTGATACTGTGTGATTGAGATGGCTCTTAAAAGAAAACCCACAGAGCTGTTTGATAATCATGTGAGTAGAATAACTTGAATACAAACAATGTAGAGCCCTTCTTAGTCTCTGCACACAGTCCTGAAGCTGAAGGATTTTAAAGCTAACTGAAGTTGTGGAAAGGAAGAATCGACCACAATGTGGAATAGCAAAATGTCCAAAATGTATAGATTTTGGAGCCAGACAGTCTGATAAAAATCTGGCTCCTGATACTGGTTTTCCAATGTCATTCTTCAATTCCTTCATCTGTAAAATGTATGTTCCACTTTGGCTCTGAGTTCCATGTGAGGGGTGTAGATTACAGATCAGCACTCGTAAAAGCAAGGAGGAGACAGGAAATCGGCAGGAGAATTCCAAGCAGTGATGCAGGCCTAACAAGTTAGGGACTGATCCAGTGGAGAGCTGTGGGGGAGAATATTGTCCACCAGCATTATCCCAGATCAGGCTACAGTGGCCAGACCTTTCCTCTCCTGACGCACCCCACTGATGCAAGGGGATGAGCATGTCCACGGATAAGGCAGCTGTGGGCTGAGGCTGACCCTGAAGTGAGTGGAGGCTGCCTCCTGATCACACTCCCCAGCAGCTGAGAAGTGACTCTTTCCTTGAAATGGGATCCTGGTGACACATCTGCAAGCCCATCACAAAGGAGGTAATAAACAATACCCACTTCATAGGACTGTTCTGGGGATTAAGTGAATTATCACATGAAGAGTGTGTGTTGGGCTGGGGTTGTGGCTCAGTGGTAGCGTGCTCGCCTAGCATGTGTGAGGCACTGGGTTTGATCCTCAGCACCACATATAAATAAATGAATAAAATAAAGATCCATCAACAACTAAAAAAAAAAATTAAAAAAAAAAAAGAGTGTTTGTTGATGTTGTGTGTGCATGTATGGGCACATGTGTGCAAGTCTTCTGTTTGGTAGCTAGAATCTTGGAATCTCTGTCAATTGTAATACATTAAAATGAGTGCATTGACATCTTGCTTGCTTTTTTTCTGTCATTGCAAATTCCCTTGCTAGAAGTTCAGGCATTATTTTATTCATTAACTTGTTAGGCAATTCACGTGGTCTTAACTTTTTTTGCTTTTTTTCTTTCTGGACCAGAGATTGAACCCAGGAGTGCTTAACCACTGCGCCACAACACCAGCCCTTTTCAATTTTTATGTTGGGACAAGGTCTTGCTAAGTTGCTTAGGGCCTCGCTAAGTTGCTGAGGCTGGCCTTGAACTTGAGATCCTCTGGCTTCAGTCTCCAGAGTTGCTGGGATTACAGGCGTGTGCCACCATGCCTAGAAACTTCTTCGTCTTCTATATGTTGTGGGCATTATCATTCCTTTGAATCATCCTGGGCATTCCTCCTGTACAACTTGGCCTATTTTTCCTACTAGATGATAAAATGTGAACAGAACAGAACAGAACTGAAGGAACCAAGCAGAGGGAGTGAAGGTGTCATGCAGGTCGGGTGCCCAAGGCAAGGCTGACCAGACTCACAAGGAGCTGACACCACTGTTCCTTGAGTCCTCAGTCCAGACTCCAGGAGAGTTGGGGAATCTACAAGGCTGGCCCTTGTCCAGCATCTAGAGTTAGGGGCACACAAAAGGCCCAGCCTAGCTCTCTACACTGGCTGACTTTTAAAATTCCATACTCTGGTCCAAGTACCATTTGTACTTGTCTCAAATGCTATGGGCTCCAGGAGCAAAGACTTCTGCCTTTGAAACTGACTTGGGTTATTCAGATTGAATTGGGTAGGCAAGAGCTTGCTCTTGTTCACAAAGAACAGAGGAAAAGATGTTTACCTTCTAGGAACTAGTGATGGGTACTAACATATTAATTTGAAGAATGAATCTGGGACCCAGAATCTTGACGTTTGAGGAGTTCACTATCTGAAGCAGAGAGACCGTGCACACTCTGAGAAAAGTATGTGCATCTATATATATCTATATACATAAAAATATGAATTTACACATGAACTTGGAGAGTTTGAAGTCTGCTTCATAGTTTGGTGAGTTACTCAAGGTTTTATTAGGAATGAGATCAAAGAGATGAGTCTAGGAAGACTATGAGGAAAGCAAAATTTTGAAGAATGGAAGAAACAAAGAAAGTGAATCATGAATTAGTGAAAAAGAGGACTCTCTTGATAATACAAGTTTGTGAGTTCCTTGTGTACAGAAATCATGTATCTGTCTTTGGTAGTCCTAGGACTTTACATAGCATCCATCACATAGTAGGTCTTGAAAAATTTAGGTTGAACCGAGGACAATCACTCAGGCTGCTACTTAGGGGATGGGTTGGAATGGATGGGAGCAAAGGTTTGACTAGGGCACTAGGAATGGACAAAGAAAGTGTGAGACATGTTGTAGATCTGTTTCCCAGGCAGGGTCTGCAAATTCTTCCTAAGATTTTGAAAATGCTGCCTTTTCTTTTTGTGCATCTGGATAACCACGTTATAACCGAACTCTATCATGTCATTTAGGTGCCGTGTTTTCTCTGCATTTGTGGTTGGATGTTGGTATTGTATCACTGCCAAAATGGCGGCATTTAACTTTTAATATGCTGGTAAGCACATCTGTCTGCCATTAGTTTAGTTTCCCTTAATGTCCAAATCACAGCAACTGTTCCTCACCCATTGCTGTTAGTAGAAGATTGTTTATCCACAAGACTAAGCGCTGAAAATTCCCAAAGAACAAAATTGTCCTAAATGATGTTAAAGTAATTATTTAAAAAACTCTTTAAGTGAACAGTGATTAGCTCTAGTGCATTGGCTGTAGTGAATGCCCTGGGAATTTCTCTCTCTTATAAGACTGAGTTGTGCTGGTCCTGGAATGTTCAGGATGTTCATGTTTTTTCAGGTAACAGGTAAGCTAAAGTATTAAAACGCTACATTGAAATCTGGAAAATATATTTTACATATCCAGTTTCTTAAACTAAGTCCTAGAAAGAAAATACAAGGGGTTTCATTCATGAAACATTAGGTCAGAACAAGTGTTATTCTATCCTAATATAGTTTTTTAGTTAAAGCTCTAGAAACATAGGGAATCCAGATAAGACCATATGCTAGGATGTGAAAAAAAAAAGTCCAGAGTATGCATGTAAAATTATTTTACCGGTTCCAAAGACAAAATTTCTCATTTGCAGTGAATTTTGCACTCAAAAGGAACTTTCCCAGAGCAATATTTTGGTTTCTTAATTGTTTGATATATGGACATGTTGAGTTGATTTGCAAGAATACAGAATGGAGTGGCAGGACAAGGACTGTGGACTTGTCAAGTGTTAGTGGAACGAAAAAGAAAGTGGGTTTAACATGTAAATGATGTGAGTATGCCAAATGACGTTAGAGTTCACTGTATGGAGGAGATGTTTGCAGTTACTGGAATAGAGCAAAATGTTTGCAGAATTGGGTGAGCCCATGGTGAACAGAGACAAAGATATGTTGGATTCAAGAGATCTTGCCTAGAAGCAGTTGCTTATGATTTGGTTATATTAGTATTATCTCGTTATTTCCATTGGAATTGTATAATGTAATGAAATGTATAAATGTAATCCAGGAGGGCAGCTCCTTTGTCTGTTTTGTTTATCACAGTATCTCCAGCACCTTCAACTGTTCCTGGAATATAATAGATATTCCCTACCTCTTGGAAAGAATACATTTCAATTTCATTGCTTTTTTGCTTTTGTTGTATTTAATTTATACATTTGTATTATGGTTTAGATACGAGATGTCCCTCAAAAGGTCATGTGTGAGACAATGCAGGGAAGTTTGGGGGTGAAATGATTGAGTTATGAGAGCCTTAACCAATCAGTGCATTAATTCATTTGAATGGATTAACTGAGTGGTAATTGTAGGCTATGAGGGTGCAGCTGGAGGAGGTAGGCCACTGGGGACATGTCTTTGAGGTATGTATTTTATCTCTTGTGAACAAAGCAGTCTCTCTTGTTTCCTGGTGACCATGTCCTGAGCTGCTTTCTTCCTCCATGCCCTTCTGCTTGATGTTCTGCCTTACCTCAGGCCCAGAGCAATTGAGTTAGTCATCTAGGGACTGAGACCTCTCAACCCATGACCCCCAAATAAACCTTTTCCCTCTTTAAAATTGTTCTGGTCAAGGCCTTTGATCACAGTGGCAAAAAAGTGCTGACTAAAACCATTTGTTATTGCTCTCTGATTGTATAGAAATATAAACTTAAGAACTTTAAGTTTGGTTCTAGGTTGTGTATATTTCAATGAAATTAAAGACAGTTAAATTCAATGACAGTCTGTGAAAGTTTTTTTTTTGTGTCTATACATTGTTCTGGTATTTCAAAGTCTGTAATGGAGTAAGCATATTCAAGTTACAAACTGTGTTTTGTGTGTGGTATAGGAGAGAAGTAGAAAGAAGGACAGAGAAAAGAGAAAAGAAGAAAGATTAGAAATGAAACCCAGATTATAAACTTTGGAATTACCAGTAGACTGATACCATTATTGCTACTGAGGATTGAATAGTGGGCCCCCCAAAAGCATGTGCACCCAGAATTGTGGCTATGATCTTATTTGGAAGTAAGTCTTTATACTGGTTATTATGGTTAAGATTTTGAGATAAAATCATTGATGGATATCCTTAGGAGACTGAAAATAAGGCACAGAGAGACCCAGAGGGAAAGCTCATGTGCAGAAGGAGACAGAGACTGGAGCTGTGTGTGTAGTTACAAGCCAAGAAAAACCAACAATTGTGGGCAGCCACCAGAATCTAGGAGGGAGGCCTGCAATGGATTCTTCTCAGACCTTCCAGAAGGAACTAACCCTACTGACACTTTAATATCAGACTTCTGGCCTCCAGAATAGGGAGAGAATAAATTTCTGTTGATTTAGGCCTCCAAAATTGTGGTTATTTGTAACAGCCCTAGGAAATGAATGCAAAGGTGACATATGAAGATAAATAGAACATGTCTTTAGAACCAAGGAAATGCTGATGCTCTCATGAGGGAATAGAGATTTTGTTCTCTTATAGATGTATTTTTTAAAGTAAACTGTATCCTAAATAGATGAACATTTGAGAAAATACGCAGCTCAACAGAGACCTTTGGAGACACTGCACACTGACCATAGCAACTCCCACAGAGCAGATCTCTCTCCCCTGAGGACTTTCTTTGTCCAGAGTGGTCACTGACACACATCTGTCCTTTGTCATCTTAAGTGCACATCTGCAGTCAGGGTTCTACTTTATTGTTCCCCTTCCACTTACAGAAAGGGCAAAAATGGGTTAATTGCCTTGCTAAGGAAGTTACTCTAAATGACTATCACTAACACATAAGACCAATGTCAGACTCACTACCACAAGTCTGTCACTAACATTACAGGCTGTTTGTGGCCTTAATGATTGTCACATTTCCATGCATTGTCCTGTAATCATTCACACCCTCCTAAATGTGTGGAATACTTTTCAATGGGCAGTCCAGAAATTGAAAGAGGAAAGGATCATTTCTCTCCTTTATGTTAAAAACCCAATTTAAAAAATATTTCTAAATATGCACCAAATGCATAAAATATCAAATAAGCATTGAATAAGTGCCACATCTATGAAATTATATTCCTGGCAGGAAGATGCATAAAAGAGGTCAGAATGTGACCTGCAGTGGTCATTTGAGAAACCTGTGCATTCTTTGCCTGTCACAATGGCTGGAAAAGGCACTTTATATTTTATATCTCAAATAAAGCCTCAGGTTTAGGAATTCTAGTATTTTCATCTGCTTAAATCCGAGTGGATCTGAAGGGTATGTAGGGGGTATTATTTTTCATTTCAACCATTCAAAAGAATTAGCTTTCCAAGAGAACGCTTGTTCCTATAATAAACCTAACTAGACCTACTTGTTCATTTGGGAGGGCGGGAGGGAAGAAAGGAAGGAAGGAAAAAAGAATGAAAGAAAAAGCTTGTGCGAGCCAAGAATCTGTCAGCTCCATAATAGTGGTTGACCAAGTGCTAGCATTGAATTCTATAAGATTTCTGCAGGGCTAGAGGACTTTTGGAGTGGAAGAGAGTCATATAAGGAAGCAAATCTGTGACAAGAATATCTGGGCCTGATTGTGCTGCCGTTATGCTCTGAAGTTAGGGATGAAACTTTCCTCCTGGAGTTTATCTGTTGGGCTACTTTTGAAGGTACAACTGCCCTCTCCCCTGGCCCAGGGGAAGTGGGGATGTATCACAGGAGCCCCCAATGGAGGAGAAACTTGATGGAGGCTTCTTAAAGAATATTCTAAAGTTGACTACAAATTAACTTCAAAATTTGAACAAAGTTTTCAATGAATTTCCAAACTTGGTACTTAGGCAACACCTAATAATCCTTTGGTGAAATGCTGCTTTTTATTATGTTTTCACACATAGCAAGGCCTTGGATCTGCAGAGCAAAGGGAGGAGCTGTGAGTGGAGACAAGAGACTTTGGAGACCCCCTCACATGGGCTTATGTTAGTCCTCTGTCACTTCCGGCTGGTATGAGCCTAGGAAAAGGATTTCATGTATATGTGGGGTAGTTCTTACCCCAAATGCTTTGTATTTCAGGGTTTTGGGATTTTGTAATGGTTGCATAGACTTAACCAGTTGAGCATCCTTCAAAAAGTCAAAATTCAAGATGCTCCAAAATCTGAAACTGTTTGAGCTCTGGATTTTGGACTTTTGGATTAGGGATGTTCAATCTCTTTGTGATTTTCTATTCACTCAGCTATAAAATGAGCATAATTATAGAGAATTCAAAGAGTTGATGCTAGGGAATAAATGAGATAATCTGAATTGGATACCCAGCATGGGGTCTGGGTCCATACTGTAACCAAGAGAGCATTCCTTAATTCCTGATTAGTTCCACTTTTCAGTCTAGGTTTTATATGTCCTGGCAGGCTTAAATATTACTTTACTATTTGTGATTGGCTGTAAGTAATAGAGGGTCAAGATATCAGCAGCTTAAGCAAAATAGGAATTACTTTCTAGTAGAAGTCTAAAGGTAGACAGTGCAATTGGTCATTCTGCTCATGAATCCCAGGGAACTAAGCAAGTTCTATATTGTTTCTCTATCATGTATGCTTTTCATCCCACGTTACCTCACAATCTAGTATGGTTGCTCTAGCTCCAGCCATTGTGTCTCCATTCTAGCTGAAAGAAATGAAGGAAGGATAAAGAAAAAATGGTCAAAGGGAATTCTTATTGTCTTTTCACAAAACACAGAAGCTTTTTCATCTTACTATTCACTGGCAAGAGTTGAGGCATATTCTAGCTTCAAGATAGGCTGGTGTGTCCAGGTTTCTATGGAAGAAGGGTGAGTGGATAGTGGGGACAACTTGCAATCACAACTCTGTGCATCCTGTTTCCTCTTCTTGAACATAAGAAACATCTCATTTTCCTTGGAAAAACTGCCCCTCCTTTGGAGTTTCTGTGGATAGGGTGTGGTAGGCTGTGATCCTTAGCATTCTTCTAGGATCACAGTGACTGCCAATCACAGTGCCTCACTTAGACTACCAATCAGTCCTTTTTTTGACACGATTGACCCAGAAATAGGCCTATCAGAAGGCTTGCAGAGAACTATATATATGGGTACTGGGGCAAAAGTTTCTCTCTAGCCTCAGGGGATGCTAAACTGGAATCAGGTAAGCCAGGAACTGTCATAGCCATGGTCCTTAGTCCCTTAACAACAACAGACATGCATGCACAAACATACACATGCACACACACATGTGTTTGTAACATATATATTCAGAGAAAGCCCATCTTTCCCAAAATAACAGAAGAGAATGTTGTCAATAGACCAAGGACGTCAGAGCTAATAAATAAGGATAGTAAGAGTGTACTTTGATGATATTTCTTGAGTCCATTGGGGTCCTTGAGGGCAATTTCACTCCTGATATCTTAGTTTTATGTCTCCAATAAGTCTTTTTTTTTCCTTTCTGACTTTGTTTTCTGTCTTTTCATGTCACCGAGAGATGCATGACGAATGTATGCATCTCTTCCAAAATCCATTAGAGGCAGTGCTCATAGACCTGGCTGTGATCCTAAGCTAAGATAAATAATTTAAAATTTAACATTGAAACAAAAACTTAAAAAACAAATCATCTTGTAAATGTACTAACTACATTTATAATTTTGAAATATAAGTACAGTTAAGTTAGGAGCGTATGGTATGGTGCCATGGTGCCAAACCTGGGTCCCTTCATCAAACTAGTGAAAGATTTTGGCAAAACTCTGAATCTGTCATTGTCTCAGAGAGACACTAATAAAACCTGCCCCATAGGATTGTTCTGAGGATTAAGTGAATAAATATTGGTAAAAGCACTTTTAAAATTGTGCTTGGCCCATATCATTGGATCCTTCTGTAAATGATTAAGATTCTTCTTTTGGGGTCTTAGGTGCAGAGATCTAAATTAATCTTACCCCTCTATTCATGGAAAATTTAATAACCCTTTTATGAGGTAACTCCTCTGGAATTTGCAAACTTAACATTGCCAGATTTTTATAGATTGAGATTGCCTCAAACAAGTCAAATCTACACACTTAGAATGATGATATGGCATGGTTTCCCTGATAAAAATATGGCATAATTTAATTTTGCTATAAAATTCTCCACATAAATCCAGTACTATGGATGTGACATAGCTTTTGCAAACTGTTTTATCATTGCCATTCCCTTTTTTCTAGGCAGTATCTTCTGGAGGTTTATATGGAAAGATGGAGCTAAGAAGTGTCACATGCCACACCTTGTACCCTCAGATGGGTAGGTCTGCTGACTTGAGAACCACAAAGACTCTGTAGACAGTGAGTGGAGCTTCAGAAATTATGAAGTATCAGGATTCCAAACCAGTCAAAGATCTGGACTGGAATGAGCAGATATGAAGACTTCAGTTATGCTAAGGAAATCTGTATCTGGCTAACTCACACTCTCTGGCTCCTGCTGAGGATCATGTTGACCGAGGGACATGTCCTGAGATTAAACATGATCTGAGTACATTTTGTGAAGGCATGCCAGCTCTTGGTGAAATATGGTAAAGTTCTTAGTACTCACCAAGGGACATTCATCACCAAGGGGCAGTAATGCACATTTATCACTTCTGCAGATCCTCAAATCAACATCCAAGTGATCACTCTTTGCTCTAACCAGGCTGGCATCTGCTTTACCATTAGTAAAGAAGTTCTGTCATCTGTCTTGTTGCTGGGCATGGTGGCACATGCCTGTAATCCCAGTGGCTCACGAGGCTGAGGAAGGGGGATCATGAGTTCAAAGCCAGTCTCAGCAATTTAGCGAGGACCTAAGCAACTTAGCAAGACCCTGTTTCTAAATAAAATGTTAAAAAAGGGCTGGGGATATGACACCTTCTCTTGTGGCTGAATTTTATCTCGGTTTGAATGCAAGTTGGCATTCATAGGGAGGGTTAAGCATCCCTGGGTTCAATCCCTGGTTACTCCTCACCCCCCAAAAAAGGTGTCTTGTCATAGTCTTCAACTATAAGAAATGTTCTGTTCCATTCTGACTCCTTTATATACATACTTTATTTCAAAGCCAAATCTTGGAATGTCAGAGCCTGAAATGGCTAGAGAGCTTCTCCTCATTATGTGCTTTATCTTACAGATGAGAAAACAGAATCAGACAGGAAGAACCTGTCCCCTGTGGCACAGCAGAGAGCATCAAGATGAACCCTCATGCCCATCAGACTGGTTCCCCTAAAGATGATGACCAGTTAAAACAGAGAGACAGTTTGCATGTGGCGTATTAACATTATTTGCAGACTCTACTCAATAAGTCCAAGGGCTGGGTAACTAGGAACTTGAGTTGGCAGGGACAATCCAAAACGTCACCTCAGAACAGACCTGCTGTTGCTAGTTGAGCTCCAAAGGCAGCAATGTAGCTGACATGACATCTCACTTGTCACTGCTCTAAGGAAGGCTTTCCAAAGGTGGCTACCTGGGAATTGTCACACTTGTCATCAGAACAGCGAGAAAATTATTTTGTCCGGTAAACTCAACCTTCATAATACCCTAAAGTATATATAAAAATCACCGATTGGTTACTAGCTTGTAACAGCTTGTTATAGGCAGGGAAACACTATCCTATACAGTTGGCATCAAGTGCAGATTCTATTTCCACATCTAAATATACTCTCAAAGGTAATAACATACTGCTCATGGTTACTGCAGAGCTGTATGAGTGCCAACCTTGAATTTCCAAAACTATTCCTATCATGAGCTTTCTTGGCAATTGAGTATAGTTCTAGCTGGGATTTTATTACTAGCTGGTCTACTAAAGGCATGTAGCTGAGCCACAAGAGAAGGTGTCAGTCAAGAAAATAATTGTGCCTTGAATTTTATCTTGGTTTGAACGCAAATCGGCGTTCATAGGGAGGGTAAAGCTTCTCTGATAATAGTTCTTGGAGGTAGCTTTTATAAGGGAAAGTCTTAATTTTTAAATGCTTCTGACCTCTAGTTCCTTAATCTTCTACTCATCTAAGAGCATGCTTTGATTTCTCATCCTCTTTTCTCTTTAGTTCTTCCAAATGTCCTTTTGCAATCAGATGCTGGCATGAGTTCCAGTCTCTAGCATTGGCTTTGTGACCCACGTGGGTTTTCTCCTATCCTGGAAAACCCTGCTCTGTTCCTATGGGGCACAAGAAGCATATGGTGCAATTGATGGAGACGCTTTGAGTCCTCTCTTGAGACCATGGTGTGGCCAATTGAGACCATCAGTAATGGGCTTGGCTAGTGGCATAATATAGGGGGTGAAAGGAGCACTGTACTCAGGCTAAGGTGAGCTGGATTTTGGTCCTGATTTTCTGTATGGTCCTAGGCAGATTGTTTAATTTCTCTAAGCATCCTTTCCCTCATCTATTAAATGACAGGATTGGACTATGTAATCTCTAATTCTTTACCATTTACAACATGAATGATTCAGAAGATCCAATGTGATCCAAGGCATATCCAATTCCATTTAATAAGGTCCATGTAATGATGGGATTCCTCTCTACATTCATGAGAGAAAATAAAAATAGATATTTATTTTGGGAGTTACAGTGATTGAATGGAACTGACTTTGTGTAACTCTATTATCAGTGAGTTTGCTAAACATTTAATGGAGTATAATGTGTTGAGGTCTCAATTTGATTTTTCATTGTAAATTGGATATAATTGGTTCACCTTCCACTTATGTATCCTGAAAGTATCAGATTTCTAGAGTGCAGCCAGAATTTCATGCAAATCAGTCATCCAAGTGCAGAAAGAGTTGCACAATTTTCTAGTCAAGCAAGTGTTACTATGGAAACTAGCAGGGCCCCTGCCCCAAATGTCCCCCCAACTCATCCATTGCAAGGAGCCACAATCTTCCCTGTTCTCCACTGAGTATATTCACATAGCTAGAAACTGGTGGACAAAATAATCAAATTTGTTAAATAGTAGTAACGGAAGAGCAAAAAAACCCCCCAAAATTTAAATGAGATCTTTCATTTAGGAAATACTGAAATAAAAAAAAATCAGTGCCACTCAGCAATCTCATTCACATAACCTTCTAAACCAGAGACTCTTTTCTGTATAAGAGACCCTCTGGTGAGTCCTCTGTTTGGGATGTGTTACAAATAATATGCTAAGAAGTTTTAGATATAATAGTTAAAAAATAACCTACTAATACAATTTCCTATAAAAATTAGATAAGATTCAAGTTTATTCCCTTAATATTTATTTCTCTCATTTGCAACCCAGTGTTTCTTTAAGTGTATGTGTGTGTGTGGGGGAGGAGGTAGGTTAATTACAACTAGGGTACAGAGAACTAGGCATTGTTCTTACCATGTCCATGAGATTGAGTCTTGCATGAGAACTTATCTGGTCTGAGAGGAAATGAAAGTTTAAAACGCACTATACTAAAAGATCATTGGTGAAAGTGTCATATTGACCTAAGTTGAGCAATCACAGGGACTAATTAGGTCCTGAAATGTATAGATATGTCATTTTTTCCCTCACTGAAATCATTACATACACACACACATACACTGAATTTCCTTTTATTATTAAAGGCAAGCATGTTTATTGTAAAAAATTAGAATGTTAGATAAGCCTAAATGTAAACCATAATTCCAGATGCAATAATAGTAATGTATCTCAGAGTTATTGTGATAATTCAGTGATGAATATAAACATAAAACAGCTTCAGTGGTGCCTGGCCCAGAGCGAACAAGCAATTTACATGAATGCTAACTATGATAATTATCACATATGCTATATATTCTTTTGATGTTCCCTTCTGTGGATTCCTCCCTCAGTGTTTTCTTACCAAGTAAGGGTCATTATGACTTTTTTGAATTTTTTCAGGCAAAAAATGTCAGACTTTTCTACACATCACATCATGAACCCAGTACATCAGAAAAGTCTCTTGATACTACTTTTAGCATAAATCCATAATTTAACTACTAGCTAACTCCAATACTACCACTCTGTTCAAGCCATAAGCATCTCATACCCCAAACACAACAATGGACTTTCAACGGTTCTTTCTGCCTCTGCTCTTGCGCCCCCTACAGATTATTTCCTGCGTAGCAGCCGGAGCCCTCTGCGTCTCTTTGAAAACCTTCAAGGATTTCCCAAAGACCTGCTCCATGCTAGCCCACCCACCAGTCCTGCACCATCTCCTCCCCTCCAGCCACTGAGCCTTCTTGCTGTGCCTTGACATGCCTGCCAGGCTTTTAACTTTTGGCCTTTGGCTGAGTGCCATTATTGAGGAATAGCAACCTGATTGTCCTTGAGATCTTCCTTAACCACACTGCTTAAAATGGTCTCCTCTGCCACACTCTAATTCTTAACCCTACCTTATTTTTGTCCACAGTGCTTATCTCAGACGTCCTATTTACACTTTATTGACTTCCCCCACCTTTCTAAATTATCAACTGTATGGGGATGTTTCGTTCACAGCTATCTTTCCAGTGCCTGGAACAATAAGAAGATAGATGTGCTTTATAATTTTTGGTGAATGAATGAATGCATGAACATGCTCTATGTCCATTTATATGTTATTAACTCTATCAGACTGTACGTTGTTTTGTGGACCACTTTACTCCATCTGTTCAGTGTGTTAGTAAAAAAGACCTTCATGGCACTGTTATTGGTGGTACAGATCTTTGCATTGTGTGTGAATGTACAATTATTAATTGAAACAATGTCTTATTGATGGACCTTCAGATTGATTCAGATTTTTCAAACTGTAAAGACGGCTGCCACGAAGTCATTGGGAACAACTCAATTACTACACAATAAATTGATGGAAATGAAGCGTGACCTCAGCTGTGCCCATTTTTAGAATTTTATGATAATATATAGCCCCAGATTATCATTTAAAACAGTTGTGCCAATTTTGATGCCAGCATCAATGTAGAAGCAACCTTTATTACAAGCCTTGTGCCTTGTATAAAAAGATTCTGGAAGCACGGAACACGGTTTCAATTACTGAACTTGAATAGCACTCAGGAGAGGTGAAAGGAACTCAGGAAGTATTTCCTATATTTTGGGTGATATGTCTGAGGAATGTGACAGAGGTAATTTTGATTTAAAGGCTGTTTAGTCAGCTGTGCATCACTGTGGCCAAAATGCCCAACTGAAAAACTTAGAGGAGCAAAAGTTTATTTTGGTTCATGATTTCAGAGGTTCAGTCTGTAGTGAGCTGAGTCTGTTGCTCTGGGCCCAACCTGAGGCAGAGCATCATGGTAGAAGGATGTGGGGGAGGAACTCTCCCATTCCTGGCAGCCGGAAAGCAGAATGAAACAGAGGAGGGGACCCAGGGTGGATGAACACCTCCAGGGCAGATGAACACCTCCAGGGTGGATGAACACTTCGAGGACACACTCCCAGTGACCCACTCTCAGTGACCCACATCCTTCCACCATGCCCTACCTGCCTACAGCTACCACCCAGTCAGTTCATTCAAACTAGGATGGACTAATGAGACTACATCTCTCATAATCTAATCATTTCCCCTCTGAACACTCCTGCATTAACAGGAGATTTTGGGGGACACCTCATATCCAAACCTTAACAGAGCCTGAATGGAACAATTGACTTGCAGAGCTGTGTTGGGACTGAAAATCTTTCCAGTCAGGCAGATGCACAGCCTGTTTCTCCCAACCACTGGACAAAAGGGTGGTAATACAAATCACTTCTAAAAGCCTATGATTCTTCCCCGATGTAGGATGGGATGGTGCTATGGTTTGGATCCTAAATGTACCCTCAAATCTCATGTTATTCAAGGCAGCCATGTTCAGGGGTAGGACTTTTTGGACGTGATTGAGTCATGTGGGCTCTGACTTAATCAATGAATTAATCCCTTGATGCATTCATAGCTTAATGGGTTACTGGGAGGTGGTGGAAATTTTAGGAGGTAGGGCCCAGCTGGAGGAAATAGGTCAGTGGAGGCTTATCCCTGAAGGGCATATTTTGTCTCCAGTTCTTCCCTCTTTATCTTTCTGTCTCTGTCTTTCTCTTTCTTTCTCTGATTCCTGGCTGCCAGGAAGTGAGCAGCTTCACTCCATCATCCACTCTCTGCCATGATGCTCTGCCTTACCACAGGCCCAGAAACAATGGATCCAGGGGACCATGGACTGAAACCTCTAAAACGGTGAACCCAGAATAAATCTTTCCCCTTTCAAGTTGATTTTCTCAGGTATTTTGTCACAGCAATGGAAAACTGACTAACACAGATGGCTACAATACCATGAATTTGAGTAAGGAGGAACGAGGGATCTCCCAGGAAGTACTGTAGAATTTCCAAGGATTCCTGAGCAAAAAGATTGCTGGAGCACATTCCTGGAGAGGTGATTGAGTGGTTGTTTTGACTGTATGCCTTCGCCCGTGATCTGCTGGTCCTCACGATCCAATAGTTCCTTTTCAGAGGCTGAGACCAGAGACGCCCATATACCAAGTATGGATGATTTAGAGAAATAAGCATTTTTGTGGAATATTGCATCTGTTGGTCTTTAACAGACTTCCAACTGACATGGGAATGGAGGCAGGTCACCCTGCTTGGAAATTGACCCCAGGGTGGTCTCACGGGCACCTGGTGTTATTTTGGCAAATACCTCGAAGTGTTCAATGCTCAGAGTTGGAATTTTAAAGACTCTTCTATTCTTGGAGTTTCCTACAAATCAGGTCTCAGAGAGCAAAGTCTGAAAATGTGGTATTCTAGAGAGGCCTTGGTGAGGCCATTAGAAATTCCTGTGAGCCCATGGCCAGGAGAACAGGAAAGATTATGTTGTGAGGAAGCTGGTCCTGTGGCCTCATGGATGAACTTCCATGGAATTACACACTTTCCCCTAAATTCTATTGCTTGAGTGTCGCTTTTTCTGAGAATAAGGGGTGCAGAAACACACATTAAGTCTGGGTTTCCTGGACCCCAGGGCTGCAACCCCCTCAGACTCACATATGCCTAGAGAGTGCTGTGGGCTTAGCATCTCAGGGCTCACCACCTGGTTAGGATCTGACACACACACTTCTCTTTGGGTTATTCCATTCTCTCTCTAGTCCTTTATGAGTAATAAAGGGAGCTGCTCCTGAATTTCACTGATTAAGAGCAGAACACCAATCCTGCTAACATTACCATGGCAGTAAAGTTCTAAGCGAATAAAGAGGATGTTTTGAAAATATTTTGTATTCTACCCTGCTCTCTGTGAATGCTCTACAGTACTTAATCTCTACAACAAATACTTTCTGTAGAATATTTTAAAATATAGTATTGTGGAAGCCCTGGAGATAAATTCTGTAATTCTGACTCCTGTCCAGAGGAGCAGAATCAGCCAGGGGAAAACTGGAGCCTGAACCCATGTAAGGAGCATATGCCATAGACATGCCTGGACATGCCCAGACTCACTAAGTTGCTGGCCATAAGGAACAGCAGCTATTGACATGCTTAGTCACGCCTGCTTGCAATCAATAAGGGGCTGAAAGGGGCACTAGCTATAGGCCTGCTTAGCAATGACTGGTTACAATTGATAGGGAGCACAGCTCCATGCACATGTGCAAAGAATATGCCCAGTTGCAATCACACTATTTCACTGGACATAACCAATGGACATTGACTTTCACTGGGTGTAACCAATCGCCAGCTTACACTACCAACTTGGAACTTCATTTAAACTGCTTGTCCTGCCACACTGGGAGATTTTGCTCCAAGGACATCAGTGATACTGGCCGCCTTGCTGTCTGTCCCTGGATTAACTCCACTATTCCCTGATGTCCAGCCATGGGCTGAAGAGAAACACCAGACAAGGACAACGTCTGCTCTTTGGCTAAGAAAAGTTGCTTGGCTAAGAGAAGTTGCATGGCACTGGAGGTATTTTGGGGCTTGTGGTTGCCCTAGGATCATGTGAGTTACCTATAGTGTTTAATTAGTGTGCATTGAATGCTAGTTGGGGTGCTCCAGCACACCCAACACTTTTTGCATTAATTGATTATATTTGATGATTGGTGTGGTTGAATATGCACTTGCATTTAAAGACAATCTGCCTCTGAGTAATTATTAATTGTGCCACTTGTGACCACCCACTTTCCCAGGACCTTTTGAAGAGCTCCTCCTTGGAAGACCCTCTCCCAGAGCTCTGGGTTTCCATGTACTATCCTCTTTATCTCCTCTTAGGTCCAACTCAGAAGGTTCACTCATTCTGTGCCTTGCAAATGCTGCCATCCTGGAAGCCAGCTCAGAGCAGGATACACACATTACACCCTGCTTCCTGGACCTGCAGGATGGAAACTGGTCTTTCCATGACTCAGGGTGAGGTGGTGTCCCCCTCAGGGTGTCTGATTTTTATCTCTCTGATTTCACAGTTTGTTAATGACATTTTCAAAAGTTCTGTGGGTTCTATAATTGTTTCCACAGTTTTTTTTCTTCTTATTTTTTCCCTCTTGCTTTCAAGAAAGGACCCTCTGTGCCCTACAGAAGCTATATCTGGACAGCCCTTGTACAGGTCACTTGCATGGCAGGAAGAGGGAGCAGGGATTTTGGGGGAAGTTGATTCTGCTGTAGGCTCTCCTGGACTGACCACCAGGGCCTCCCTGTTCCAGTCCATAGATCTTGGGTGAGTATTTCCTCTGTGCCATGCAGGGTGTGTTACTTGCTGGGGGATGGGGGTGGGAGAGACAGAGAAAACATGATTTCATCCTCCCAAGGTTCAGAGTAGGGAGTTAGTTGGAGGCCAGAGCCTCAGCTCAACTGTGCCAATGACTAGCTGGATGACAAATCCAAACCTCAATGATTCTCATCTGTCAAATGGCTTCACATGCCCCACTGAGTCACAATGAGAATGAAATTGTCAGATTGTCCACAGTCTCCCTGGGGCTCATGACAAACATATAAACATGTACTAGCAAGTTGCTTCTTAACTCTTCAGACACTCAGCCCTTCAACTACAAAATGACTTGCTTCATTCCAGGGTCGTGGTGGGAATCAGTGATAAGGACCTCTGACAATCTTTGGCAGCAGTACTGGTGTCCAGTAGGTGCTTAGCAAATGTTTAGTATTTCCCCTCCTTTCAAAGCTTGTCTGTGGCCCAGAGGCCTGATCTGGCACAGAGAGGTTAGTTAGGAAGGTATCGTGTTGGAACCTTTCCTCCTATTTTTATTTTAATTTTCTCAAAATGTTCAAGCTATATTAAACCTGGGAGTTTCCAACAAAATTCTGGTTTCCAGTTTTCTCTTTTAAACATGTTGCCAAAAGTAATATGTGTACAAAAGTTTTGAAACATCAAATAGTAGACAGGACTTAAAACAAAATATCAGTTCCCTGCTTTCCAACTCCAAGTCATATGTCCCTGTTATTTAGCTTCATTCCTTAGCACATGGCTCTGTATTTCTAAATATGTCCTGATATTTCTATTTCTCCTTGTGATTCTTGATTTTCCTCTGAAAGACAGAAATTTAACTCTCTCACCCTGCTTCTGTCCAGCTCCATCTTGCCAATGCAGTTGTTTGTTAAATTAATGCTCAAGGTTTACATTATTAGGATAACAAATATTGCTCACAACTCATTATGATTACATTTCCTTTCTGGTACAGCTTTCTGTTTCTCCTGGAATTCAGACTGTCCTTCTCTTTTAAAAGAATCTGTGTAGCATTATGCATTGACACTCATCAGTTTCCACATTCTCTAGGAACACATGATTTTGGAAATTGGTTCCTTTTTCCCCCCTGCTTGGTGACACTGCCTCTGGATTATCCCATCTCCTGTTTTGATTTGCAGTCAGGGACCTTCACTGTCTGCTGCATAGATGCTGACCTGAGTATTCCCTTAGTAGTTGTTCTTGGAATTCTCTCCACATGTCTCCTGAGACTATATTTCTCATTTTCTGCAAGTCTTGCCTTCTTTATCTTTGGTCATTGTCTAGTTTCTGTGGAGCATGCCCAGCAGCTCTCTGACATTGCAGATATATTTTTGAAATCTTACTCATCAGAAAATAGTTTTGATGTATACTTACACTTGGTTTTGCCGCCCATAGGATTCTAGATTGAAATATTTTCAAAATTGAGATGATTGCCAGCATGACTTCAACACCTTCTACTTTTCAGGGCCCTTTAGAAAAATGTAGTGCCATCCTGGCCCTGAGTAGATTCCCTTTTTTCTCTCTGGGATATTTTGGGACTTTTTGTCTTTATTCCTAATATTTAGAAATTTCACAGTGGTTTGCTTTGGTGTGGTTTGTCTTTCATTTATTGTACTGAGCGCTTGGTGGGCCGTTTCTGTTTGGAAACTCACAGCCTTTGGTTCTGGGAAAGTCTCCTGTATTGTGTGATTTTTGTGCTTTCATCTGTTTCCTTGGTGTTCTTTCTGAAAACTCTGCTTAGTCAGAGGTCAAATCTTCTGAAATCATACCCTATTTTAAAAAACCTTTTCTTCCATTTTCTTATCATTTTTTGGGTCCTATTTCCTTTAGGATTTTCTCAATTTTACCTCTTTTTTGTCCCACTTAGTTTAAAACTTTTTGCACTGGCACTTTTGATTCCAAACATTCTTTGTCATCTGAAAGTTTCTTTCTTTTCTCTAAAATGCTTTCCTGTTCTTGAAACTCCTAATCAAGGAGGCAATTTCCTTTTATCTCTGAGAATTTTAGACTGAGGTTTAAGTCCTCTTTCTGCCTCTGCAGGATCTGTTTCTTTTGATTGTGATACTCTTGGTCTTTGCATTTCATGTATTTGATGATTACTGGCTGACTATGCTGATATAGGAATGAGGCAGGGTTCAATTCAGCATGTATTTAGCATATTTGAAGTCCAGATCAGATCAATTTGTACAAATATGTCTATCTACACATGTATATCTATATTCATACATAAGTGACTAAATTATTTTCAGTAATTAAAATAATTTAGTTGGAGCACCCCAACTAGCATTCAATGTGCACTAACTAAACACTAAACACTTGTAATGATAAAAATCAGGAATAACCATTTTGTTAATTCTTAAGTTCAAAACAGTTAATAAAAATAAATTTCAGTTTTAAAGATGTTATTCAAATTAAGTGAAATATAAGTTTGATTTCTTTGCCTGAACCACTGCATTACCCTTCACAGTTTTCTGTGTCACTGCTTTAAATTTTAAACAAACTTAAATATCCAAGTGATGACATAATATGACAAAATGAAATTCAGGGTTTTTCTTATTTTTTTAAAGCCATTGTTTATTTTTGAATGCTCTGTTATGCTCAGATGGTGAGCATATTATTGATTATTGCTGAGTCCACTGTTTGAACACAGGAATATGTGGGGTTGGAGACATGGACCTCGCTGAAGCAAACTGGAATAATTTGAACCTTTTACCCTTGAAGGGACCATTTGTAACTCAGTTTGCATTCATTGCAAACTGACTGAAAAATGGGGAGTTTTCTGAATTTACATTCAGGTAGAAAACAAAAATGTGCTAGTTTGATGTTCACAAGAGTACTATTAATAATTTTAACAGATCCTGGCACTTTGAGAGGCTGAGACGAGAGAATGGCGAGTTCAAAGACAGCCTCAGCAACGGCGAGGCACTAAGCAACTCAGTGAGACCCTATCTCTACATAAAAAAAACCACAAAAATTGGGCTGGAGATGTGGCTCAGTGGCCGAGTGCCCCTGAGTTCCATCCCCGGTACCAAAAAATAAATAAATAATTTTAACAGTAGCCACAGCAGTTGCTTGATATTTAGACCAGAAAAGAGTTTCTTTCTTTTTGGGGGGCAGGGTAGGGGAAGAGTACTCTTATCACTGAAGTTGTTTGGAATTGCTGCACATGGTGATAATAAAAATACAAACCAACAGTTAGTCAATTAATTATTGATTTTACATTCTCTAGAGGCCATTCCTGTTGCTCACGCCCTAAGCTGGCCCTCTTCTTGTAACCAACTGATGCAGAGGCCTGGATTTTTCACATGGCATTCTGCTATGTCAACTTTGCTAGGACTTCTACCTACAGACAGTGTTTCTCTGGGGGCATGTGCATGGCCACCAGCATTTGGGAAGCTGTGAAGGGTGAGGGTAAGGTTGCACATTTGATATTGTCGCAAGCGGCACAATTAATAATTACTCAGAGGCAGATTGTATTTAAATGCAAGTGTATGTTCAATCACAACAATCATCGAATATAATTAATTAATGCAAAAAGTGTTGGGTGTGCTGGAGCACCCCAACTAGCATTCAATGTGCACTAACTAAACACTATAGGTTACACGATCCTAGGGCAATTAAACACTACAAGTAATTCACACAATCCTAGGGCAACCTATTCTACTTAATTAGAATTCCCCTTAGTAAGTAATCCAATTTATTATTTTTATGTGAAAGTAGATCATTGACAATTTAGGGAGCAGAAGATAAAATTTAAATTGATTTTTTTTTCAGAAAAACAAAATTTCGAAGACACTTTAAACTTGGGTCGTGCCACTTTCTTCTCAGCCACCAGCTCCCCACTTTGCTATTAGAGGTACTTTGGTAGGCATGTTTGAGAAGCTATCATGAGGCAAGGCAATTTGGATAAATGCTCCGAGAGATTGATCCTCAGCTGAGAAGGAATCTGTGATACTTTTCAGTGGATCACAATAAGCCCTTTTCTAGTTAATTAACCAGAAACATTCATGCTTTACAAAACCGTGTTTTGTATCCATACCAGCATAAAGTGGGCTCTGAGGGTCTTAATACCAAATAATCAGAGAAACGAAAGGATGGAAAAAGCATTCCAGCTAAATTCCTATTATCCCTTGTTTATATGTGAATCCCAAACCCAGTTTGTCATTCACAGAATGAAGAGCTAGTTCAATGTGGTCACTATTCAGAAACCGATTTGCTTTTCTTAGCCTATGAAGCTGGACTCTAAAGTGTTTTGATTTCATTTTGCTTTTCTTTTGTTTATTTTAATTGATAATAACCAATGTTAGCAAGGACTTGAGAAACTGGAACTCAACTACTATTAGAAGCAATTTATTGGACAAGTTCTTGGTTGCAAACAACATAATTCACTATAACTTCTTCGAGAGAGGAAGAAAAAAGAAAGAGAATTTATTAAAGAATGTTAAATAGCTCACAAAATCTCTTTAGAACAGTGTGAAATGGTTATATGAAATACCTAAAAGAAGAAACAAGGAAACATTTATCTGTTGGCTCCCATTCCCTGTCAATCATGTTTTGCCCATAGGATGTCACTCCCTTGCAAACTGGGATTGAGCACTGTGACTCCAGTACATTAAATGATCCTTTTGATTCTACCTTAAATAGAATATCCAGAAAAGTCTACTCACCAACTCTGTTTAAGCTATAAGCATCTCATACCTCAACTATACTAATGGCCTTTGGATTGGTCTTTCTGTATCTGCTCTTGCACCTCCTATAGACTATTTTCTGTATAGCATCCAGAATTCTCTTTCCTGATCAAAACTCTTCAAGGACCCTTGCTAACAGGCCCACCTCCTCCTCCACCCATCCTGCACCAATTTTTCCCTTCCAGTCATGGTAGTTTCTTGCTGTGTTTACCAGGCTCTTGATTCTGGTGTTTGAACTTGGTGCCACAGTCAGGGACTGGCAACCTGCTTACTCAAATCTCTGCCCAAATCTCCTCAGGGAATTCTTCCCTGAAGACAGAGTGAATTGCAAGGGTTCTCTGAAGAGCATTGGAAAGAGGAATACCTAGAAGAAAGAAAAGATCTGTGCCAACTTGTTTTCAGAGAAAGAGTTTGAACTTGGAGGTTGAGAATCATAGAGAAAAGCTTTGAGGACGTTGGGAATATAACTCATATTGAGAGGAAAAATAATGAAAAGTGGTTTGAAAGAAACATCACTGTGGGTTATAAACTGTTTCTCCTTTGACATGTTTTAAGAAACTCAAGAAAATATTTGAATTACTTTTAATGACTTACAGTTACTAGATTAGATTTACTTGAATGCTATAACTTGCAGGAACTGGACCACATGGGGCTCTAGTTCATAAACAGTTGTTAAAAGTACAAAGCACACTTTAGTTTGTGTAAACCAGGTTCTTCAGTAAGAATACCATACCATGTTCAGCCTTGATGGAGCTCTGATGTGGACTTTAATGGCTCCCAAAGAATGGAATTGTATTAGAAGCCGGAAAGCTTAAAAACAGTCTCTGGAGATTTTACCGGAGGTGCTTCATTTGAATTTGAGCTGTGCTAAAAGCCAACGTCATGAGCCTTTAAACTGTTGAAAACTTGCTCCATTTTTTTCTGTTTCTGATAATTCAGAAAGCATCCACAGGACACTCTATCCTTTGGGGAAAATCTCTCTCTCTCTCTCTCTCTCTCTCTCTCTCACACACACACACACACACACACACACACACACACAAGAAGAAAGATGTGAATGTTTAGCAGAGAAATTTGGAGAATTCTAAGTTCATCTAATGGCATCTGGAGGCCCCTATTTGTAAGATCTGAGTGTCCTCTTTGAAGGACACCCAAATTCACACGACTTGCAAGGAGGAGAGCACAGAGACTGACTCAGGAGGCTGGAATCTCCCTTTCTCTGAAAGGGCTACTCAGTAAGTCCACATGTAACAGTGAGAGGAGGACTAGGGACTGCAGCTGGCCTGTGGGATCAGGAAGACATCCAAGCTCAGAGCCGGAAAGTCTGGAAGGATGAGGAAAGAACTAAAGGTCACAGCAGGTAATAATCTGAGCTCAGAGACATCAGACCAAACTGGAGAGAGTGGAAGGATCCTTCGGGTTGAGATGATACATCTAGACTTCCAGGGTTGCATCATTCTGGAATGTGGCATTGGCTAGCAGAAATTCAGTTTTGGATAAATACGTTATTTGCTACTTATCAGCTGTATGACTTTGGGTAAATCACTTATACTCTATGAGCCTCTTTCTTTCATTATGAAATGGGAACAGTAAGGCTTACCTTCTTATAAGGATGCCTGTAAAAATGCCTGGTATAACTTCTGACAGGTGCTCAGGAACTACATAATTATTTCTAAGACAGAAGTTCTTTAATATCGAGAACTCTTATTCTGGTCTCCATGCATCTCTAACCCTAACCTAATACTCATTCTGTGCTGCTTCAGAGAGAGGACAAAGCTACTGCCCTTTGCTCTCCTCTTGTTTTCCTGCCTCCGCACTCAGATAAGAGGCAGACAATAGAATCTATATAGATGTGACTGAACTTCAATTTTCTTACAGCCCATGACTATAAAAGTAACCAGGATGGGGAATGACCTCAAAATCTCGTCAGAGGAAACATCATTGAAAGAACCCTGGAAATTTAGCTTGAAGCAGAAATGACCAAGTAGAGAAAAGCATGATAGCTATCAGGGAATAGTTGGTTCATTTCAGATCTATTCTGGGGAATTAGCTGTGTCTATTCCTGGGTATCCATTTATGGGGGATCTGAGGAGGGAATTTGCATGTGAGGAAGAGTGAATCTCTAAGGCCTCCTGAGTGTGACAGACAGTCTGGGCTTTTAGGAAGCACAAGCCAGCGCGTGTGAAGTGAATGTCGTGTGTGTGGCACTGGGGGAGGGTGCTGAGTTCTTTATGGAGCAGCTCTGGATGCAGTCTTGGCTCTGGGCATGGGCCATGCCACGAAGTTTGCTTTTGGCCTGTGAGGTTGGGGCCATTGTGACGATAATTCTGTCAAAGCTCTCCCAATGCATTTCCTTTCCACTCTTCTCTGTCACCAGTTGGCAATTACACGCTACAGAAAATGTATACAGAAGGGGCTTGTTTTGGTTACCATGTAGCTGGGTGGGAGGGAGCTGTGACTGGTGGCTGATTCTCTGGGGTGACTGGGCATGGGTTATGGGAATGCAACATGATGTCCCTCACAGGTTCCCAGAGTGTTGCCTCCCGAGCATCTTGGAGCCTGTGAACAGTGTTTAAATCAATGGTCAAAGTGGAGAGGGCAGCGTGGTCCTCATTACTCCCCAGGACTAATTGACCTTTTGTGAAAAGGTACATTCTTGATTTAGTGAGACTCTTCCTCATCCGGAAAGGCCAGTGAAGCAAAAAGATCTAATGTGAAAGGGTGAGGGCAAGGGGTCAGGGATGGCATTGAAAGGAGAGAAAGGTGCACAGCATTCACTAAATCATCTCCACCAGAGTAGAGCAGAACAAAGCCTGGCCAACCCCAGAGCATTTGTTAGGAGCTCACACAAACCCTGCTACACGCAGAGTCTGGTGACCTTTTCCTGCCCTGGAGACTCAGTTTTGTCATTTTGATGAATCTTTAGGTTGTGTTCATTGTGAATATCTCTGATAGCAAGGGAGCAATTTACCAAGAAAGATCCTTTGAGAGAAATGCATAGAAATGGAGTCAAGATCAATGCTGCTCCCAGGCACGCCATTTATTTTTAATTGTGCACCCTGTCCATCTCAACTATTAAGAGACAAGAAAGGCAAGAAATTAAATTGCAAGAAACAAAAATGAAGTTTGATTCCTTTTTGAACCTTTCAAGGATGATGTAAAGCTCAGATATTCATGCTGCTATCCCCCAGGGGCGGAAACATTTATTCAATATGCAGGAATTGAATCTCAGAGGAGTCATGTCCAATATTCAGTGTGAGGCCTCCCACAGAGAGGATATATTTAAGAATGCCAAGCACTGCAAGAACATCACTTCTAAAATAAAAAACAATAAAGTTGGCATCTATTGACAACATTTTTTCTCTTGTCAGCATGGTAGTAATAATCTTAAAGTAAGCTAGAGCAGAAGGGATTCTAGAAGAACTGAGCTATCTGATGGAAATTCCACCTGCAGGCTGTCCAACAAAGACTTTAGCTCTTACCTTACAACTTGTTCTTCAGCCTTTCTGTCTCTTTCTTTTTTTAGTGACAACGTTTGTTCCTAATTATTTCCAAGAGGCAGAACATGATAGCTATACTGTCCATTTAGGCAGTCACTGGCCACATGGTGGATACTTAAACTTAACCAATAAAAATAAAATAAAATTAAAAATTAGCTTCATGGCCACACTCAGCACATTTTGCATGCCCTGTAGTCACATTTTAAGCCACATGTGAGCACTACCTTATTGGAATCCATAGACATAGGGTGTTTCCATTATCATAGGAAGGTTTCCATTATCACAGCACTAATCTCTAGTCTGTGTGTGTGTGTGTGTGTGTGTGTGATACTATGCTTTTTCACATGTTATTTAAATCCTCTCCCCCTCCATCTATCCATTTTTCTTTTTTTTCCCCATTCTTTTTCAAATTAATTAATTAGTTAAGTAATTCTAATTAGGTATATATGACAGCAGAATGCATTTTGATTCATTATACACAAATGCAGCACAACTTTTCATTTCTCTGGTTGTACATGATGTAGCATTGTGTCATATGTACAGTCATACATATACCTAGGGTAATGAAGTCCATCTCATTCCACCATCTTTCCTGCCCTCATTCCCCCTCTTCTTCCCTCCCTCCCCTTTGCCCAAAGTTCCTCTATTCTTCTCGTGTGCCCTTCCCCAACCCATTATGGATCAGCATCCACTTATCAGAGAAAACATTCGACCTTTGGTTTTTGGGGATTGGCTTATTTTGCTTAGCATGATATTCTCCAACTTCATCCATTTACCTGCAAATGCCATAATTTCATTCTCTTTTATTGCTGAGTGATATTACATTGTGTGTATATACCACAGTTTCTTTATTCATTCATCTATTGAGGGGCATCTAGTTTGCTTCCACAGTTTAGCAATTATGAATTGAGCTACTATAAACATTGAAGTGGCTGCATCACTGTAGTATGCTGTTCTTAAATCTTTAGGGTATAGACTGAGGAGTGGGATAGCTGGGTCAAATGGTGGTTCCATTAAAGTTTTCTAAGGAATCTCCATACTGCTTTCCTGATTGGATGCACTAATTTGTAGTCTCTCCAACAATGTATGAGTGTGCCTTTTCCTCCACATCTTCGCCAACACTTATTGTTGTTTGTATTCTTGATAACTGCCATTCTGAGTGGCATGCGATAAAATCTTAGTTTTGATTTGCATTTCTCTAATTACTAGAGATGTGGAACATTTTTATATATTTGTTGATTGATTGTATTTCTCCTTCTGAGAAGCGTCTGTTCAGCTCCTTGGCCCATTTATTGATTGGGTAGTTTTTTTTTTCTTGGTGTTAAGTTTTTCGAGTTCTTTATATATCCTGGAGATCAGTGCTCTATCTGACTTGTGTGTGGCAAAAATTTGAATTTGCTCCCAAAATGCAGGCTTTCTCTTCACCTCATTGATTGTTTTTTTTGCTGCTGTTCTCTAGTCTTGTCGATAGAATACAGATCTTTCAGATAAAGTTTCTCAGCATGGGAAAAACATGCTCTCCTTTAAATCCCCAAAGTGAAAATATAATGGGTTTATTGCCATTTCATTTTAATTTCTTTTTTGGAGAGTCTTCATCATTGAGTAAGGATTACTTCTCCTATGATCTTTAGTTATAGAAATCAATCATTTATTGTTAGTCAGCTTTCTATCACTGTGAAAAAAAACCCTGAGATAATCAATTTTTAAGGACAAAAGCCTTATGTTGGCTCTTGGGTTCAAAGATTTTAGTCTATGGTCACCTGGCTCTTTTGCTTTTTGGCCTGTGGCAGCACAGTACCTCATGGCAGAAGCAAGTGGCAGAGGAGTCTGTTCACCTCATGGTGGCTGGGAAACAAAGAGAAAGACAGGATGGGGCTGGAGTCTCAATATCTCCTTCAAGGTCATGCCCCCAGTGACCTAACTTCCTTCCACTAAGCCCCACCTCTTAAAGGTCCCTCTATCTCTCATTAACACCTCAAGTTGGTGACCAGGCTTTCAACAAATGGTCCTTTGGGGGTATACCAAATCATAACAGATCCTAACCAAGAAAACTTTTAGGCAATAAAGAAATAAAGAAATTATAGTTGCCAATGTGTAAGTGACATAACCTTTCTGGTATTCAGGGGTAAGTGGGGGAGGATAAAAAGAGAGAGAGAGAGAGACCCCCATGACTGTGACATTTTATTTCCTCAGCTCTTGATGCACTCGCAATTCATTTCTTTTCAACTGTAGAATTTCACCAGATATGACTGTTAGATTCAATAAGTGAATTTAACTTGCTTACAGGACACAAATCCATGATACTGAAATCAATTGTACTTCTATATACTAGCAATGAATAATTGGATATTGAAATAAGCAAACATTGAAAACAGCATGTTAAGTTTCTTATAAAGTTAAACATATTACCTAGCAATTCCATTCCTGGATGTTTCCTGAGGAGAAAGAAAAATGTATGTCTTCACATAAACCTGTATGTAAATGTTTTTATCAGCTTTATTTACAGTTGCCCAAATCTGCAAATAACCTATGTGTCCATTTACTAATGAATGGATGCACAAATTGTAATAACTTTCATGTAACAGAACACTACTTAGCCATAAACACACACATACACAAAAACAAACAAACAAACAAAACCATGAGATTACTAATAGTTGTAGCTGCGTGAATGAATCTCAAGAACTTTATGGCTAGTATAATAAGCAAGACACAGAGGGCTAAGTGCTTTGTAATTCAATTCATATGGCCTTCTGAGAAAAGACAAAATTATCAGGATAGAAACCAGATCAGTGGTTGACAGGGGTTAAAGGTGGTGGGATGGAATTGACTACAAATGGTTCAAGGATAATAGAAATATATCTTGATTGTGGTGGTGATTAGACAACTATAAAATTTTGTCAAAAATCCATAGAACTGTCTACCTAAAAGGAATGAGGTTTATTGTCTGGAAATGTACATATGAACAAGAAAGAGCTGGGGAAAAAACGCCAGATCTTGTTGTAGATTCTTTTTCATATTTTTGGATGACACTTCAGTCTCTGAGGGCTTGATCTTGCTTTATCACCAAGGAGAAGTTGGCTGAGCAAGGAGATCCTGGGAATTGTTGATACATAGCATGAATCTGCTGGCCGGGACAGCCAGGCTTTGTTGTTGCCTTAGAGTCAGGACAGCCATGCTGTTTTAGAAGTTACTAAGACCTGATAGGACTCCACTTCTTGAATGCCGTGCATGGAACTGAGAAGGGCAGAATTTCCACAGAAGGAAGTAGCTCCCAGAAGTAGCCTTGCCCAAGCGAAGCCATGCTTTTGATACGATAAATAGGAGGGTAGCTCAGAACCCAGGATTTGTGTTAACCTCCCACAACTGGGTGTGGACAGTCAGCCACAAAGATGCTGTTGAGGGTGTAGTTGGCTGATACCTGGATTTATGGTTCCTTATACATGATAAGAGCCAGTATTTATGGGAATGTTTAGTAAATGCCAGATCCTATGTCTTATCTAATCTTCCCAACCATCCATTGACTATGCAGTTCTTCAAATGAGACGATCTCACTCATATTTGGAAGAGGGTGGTGGCATAGTGGTTTCATTCCTAAGTTACTGCTTTCCAGCTGTGTGACTAGGCAAGTCACCCAACCTGCTAATTGGTGAAGTCAATTGAGGATCAGGACAGAGTCTACCACACTGGGAATTTTAAGGATTAAATAGCTTAGTTCAGGTGAAGAGCTCAGACATATTTCTGGATATGGTGTCACCCAATACATGGTAGCTTTCTGATCACTGCCAGCATCCACCATTCTGCAGGGGCCTTGTGGAATCCAGAGACATCCTCTTGCTGATGTCTCTGCTGTGACACAAACTCAAACCTGCCCTGAAGTCACTTTCTTTTTTCTCAGCATTGTGTAATAAAACTCTGCTGTAGCTGGAAAAAATTATCAACATTCAAAGCCTTTCCATATATGTATAGATATGTTTCACAATAAGAAAATTTCAATTTTTTGTAAACAGCAAAGAGCAGGCAATAGTCTATTTAAGTCCAATGCAAGACTTTTAAAGGCTACCAGAAATACTTCAGTCTCACTGCATGGTTTGTTTTTAAAATATTTTTGTTGACAAATGGTAATTGTATGTATTTATGGGATGTAATGGAATTCAGTCAAGCTAATGAACATATCCATTGCCTCACCAATTTATCATTTTTTTTGTGGTGAGATTAAAAAATCTATTTTGGCAATTTTGAAATATATCATATGTGGACCACGGTCACAATGCAGTAGGTCACTAAAACTTATTGCTTTACTTTAACTGAAACTTTGTTCCCTTTGATCAACATCTTCCCCATTGCTTCTCTTCACTGGTAGCTGCTGGGCTCAGGTTTCTGAGCACCATGTTTGCAGCAGGTCAAATCATTCACCTCTTGAATGCTCCCAGAGACATTGACCTGGCCTTTGTCACTGTCTAGGTGGGGTGAGGGTGGGGTGGGGTGTGGGGAGAGGGGGCTCAGCATGAAGCCACATGCCGTTAACAATCTTTATCCTATGTATGGATGTGTGTGTGTGCGTGTGCATGTGCGTGTGTGTGTGTGTGTGTGTGTGTAGCAAGTGTGGGGGAGGGGGATGAGCATTCAGGCTAAATTGCTCTGGATTCTGTCAATATGGCTTTCTCGTATTCCCACCAACATTGCAGGAGAGGTGAGAGCAACATTCAATCAAACCCAGGATCCCATGGGACCCTTCCTATAAAATGTTTGCTTTTCAAGTTCACAGAAACTCAACAGGCAAGTAATTCTTTGGCTCATCTAGAATTGAAATTTAGCACTCTTGATATTAAAAAATTGCTCTAAAATAAATTTTGATTTCTTTATCTTCCACTATTCCTTCTCCCCCTATCCTTCCTTTTCCTTCTCTTCCTGTTTCCTTTCCTTTTTCCTCCTTTTTATTTCCAGGAATAGAGAGAATTTTTAGTCTGAATCAGAAGCAGATTTTTTGGGGGTGGGGCGATTCCGGGGATTGAACTCAGGAGCACTCGACCACTGAGCCACATCCCCAGCCCTATTTTGTATTTTATTTAGAGATGGGGTCTCACTGAGTTGCTTAGCATCTTGCTTTTGTTGAGGCTGGCTTTGAACTCTCAATCCTCCTGCCTCAGCCTCCCAAAGTGCTGGGATTACAGGCGTGTACCACCACACCCAGCAGAAGCAGATTTTGCTTTGAAGATTCTTCTTTGGTGCTGTTGTTTTAAGAAATAATACTCTGCATATGATCCTTTATTCATGTACTTCATTTTTTTAATTTTTAATTTTGATTTCTTATTTGTTCTTTTTAGATATACATGACAGTAGAGTGTATTTTGACGTATTATACATACATGGAGTATAACTTACTAGGATTCCATTCTTGTGGTTGTATATAATGGGTCGTGCGTTTGTATATGAACATAGGAAAGTTGTGTCTGATTCATTCGTACTTCTAAAATATGGGTATCCACTACCATCCATGACGTTTGTGTATAAGTACATGATCTCACCATTTCTATGCAGCAGGTACCAGGGAGAACACAGCAATGAACCATTTCCTCATATGGAAAGAAAATACCCAATAAAACCTAAGCAAAGAGCTCAAAATAGCCCCACTTCAATTTCAAGCACTGTTGCATAGAGCCACTTAGCCAGAGCTGGGACTAATTGGTGCCAGGTGCCTTGTAGAGATGCCAGTTTCATGGATTTCTCACTCTTTTGTGGGAGAATGGCTTAATAACACATCTTCGCCTGGTGAATATTCGAGTCTTACTTCTGAGGCAATACCCAAAGAAGGCAGCCCTCCCCTGTACGAATAAATAAATCACACTGAAAAATAGCTCGAGGGGTCCAGGGAAGAGATGCCTGCCTCAACTGAAAAATAATTATAATCTACTGGGCTTAAAGGTGACATGTCATTACAGAGAATGTCTGAGCTACAGACTACTCTGCGGGTTTTCTAGCTTGTAATTGACAAAAATCTATTTTCCAGATCAAACCTTACCTTGACCCTTAATATGGAGAAGAGGTGAATGGGGAGCTGCCCTGGTTATGTGACGTCCAGGGTGTGGTCCATTGAGCTTCTGCCTGGGCTCCCTCTTTTGCCATCCCACACCCCCCCACAGTGAGCCACAGCGTTCCCCTGACAGACTGAAAAGCATGGAACAAAATACAGGTCATAACTGGACACATCTGACCTGTTGCTGTAGAGGAGGAAACTTGGGCCTGGAGAATTAAGTATGGAGGATTAAATGGTGGCGCTGGTTCATGCTAGACCTGCAGGCAGCTCTGCCAGCTCCCGGCTCTGTGACCCTCACCAGTGCAGCTACCATTTGGGAAGCCCATGCCCGTGGCTCACTCCATAGGAAGCAAATATTTAAACTACTTTGACCAAGAATGTAAAGCCATGGATTGAAATAACCTACAGAGAGAGCCAGCAAGTTCTTTAGGGTTTTCTCTTTTTCCTGTAGATTCAGTATTTTGGACTTGGAAAACAAAAATATTCTGTAACATGAGATCTGGTTTGGTTCAAATGCCTGTGTTAGTAATGAAAATTGGAGAGTTTGCTACCATCCTGCCCCTTCACCGCCTCTCTCCTGCCCCCATGGGGGGCTGTCTGGCCTCCTGGAATAGTGGACAAGAGCCACCAGTACATGCTACAAGCCCAGGGTGAGGGCCTGCCCACCCAGGGCGGGAGCCTAGCAAACAGGAATCTCACAGACTCTGTGGGTGTGTGTGTGTGTTTAAGTAGCATGATATTTTCCTGTGATTTAAAAATAGCATATTTGGTAAGGAAAATTTATATAATACAATAGCAGAAAGAAAAAGAAAAGACATCCACAGAGAAGCTCTTTTTTTTTTTTTTTGGTACCACCAATTGAACCCAGGGGTACTCGACCACTGAGCCACATCCCCAGTCCTATTTTATATTTTATTTAGAGACAAGGTCTCACTGAGTTGCTTAGTGCCTCACTTTTTCTGAGGCTGGCTTTGAACTTGCAATTCTCCTGCCTCAGCCTCCTGAGCCTCTGAGATTACAGGTTTATGCCACCATGCCCAACCTGAGAAGCATTTAAAAACAGATTTTTAGATGTCAATGTACCTTTATTTATTTATATGTGGTGCTGAGAATCAAACCCAGTGCCTCACACATGCTAGGCATGTGCTCTACCACTGAGCTATGACCCCAGTCCCAGAGAAGCATTTTCAAGTGTCTACTTAGATTCTTTCTTTCCTTCCTTACTCCCTCCTCTTTTTTTTCCCTTCTTTTTTTCTCTATTTTATTTCACCAGAGTGGGATCATACTGTTTACAATTCCTTTTTAGTGACTTCAAATATTATGCACACCTTTTTTTCATAAATATGCAATAATACATCGTTAATAGTTTAGAAGTATTCCTTTGTTCTATAACTCACTCAAGGACATTTCCATCTTTTAATACTTATTTGTCTTTTGCTTTTGTAAAGAAGAGGATGAGTACTATTTCTAGTCATAAATCTTTGCATCTTTCTCTAGGATGGATATCTGGAGGTGGAATTGTTGGATAGGAAAGATGAATACTTACCAGTACCTCCAAGTTGCTTTCACCAATTTTGTTCTCAAACAACAATAAACGTGCAAAATTCCCTACACCTTCATCAACTGAAGTTAGAAATGAAATATCCAGAATGCCAGGGCTGGCTAAACAACAATCAGAAGGCTAAACCAGGTATAGCATACCCAGGGAATGGGATATATATTGTATTTTAATGGCCATTTTAGTTTTATTGAGAATTTCTACAGATGCAGTGAACATGCAAAAATCAACACAGGGGGGAAAATGAAAACAAAGAGCCTATATTCATTTTTGCATATCTTTTGAAAGAAGATAGGATGGGACATGTTCCACTTGGAAGAGTTTGCTTTAGAATGAATGTACATCTCTGGGAACACGTGAGCTCATCAGATCTCTTTGGGCTGCTCTGTTGAGGGGAGGTCTCAAAAAGAAGAGGGGCTCTGAGCTGGGATTTTCAGAAGGTTCCTCTGTCTCTCCATCTCTGGCTTTTCTCTTTTTCCTTCTGCTACTTCCTACCTTTACTTCCCTCCTCTGCAGACTTGATGCCTGCCCATGAAGTCAACGGCTCTCCTGAGGGACCCTCTCTTCTCTGTCCCACTGTTCCCTCCAACCTCCATCTTCAGCCTGGCCACAGTCACACCTGTTATTTTATTTTTCCATGCTTATTCCCAGACTTCAGCTGGAGGAAGCCACACAACCTTGCAGAGTGACGTCCTTCACGTAGGTGGCTTTGAACCAGGACCGGGCACTCCCTACTGTTTTTCTGCTTATTATTTCCTATTCTCCTCAGAACGATTTCCAGACTTACTCCACTGTCCTCAAATATTTGCTATTTGTGACTTCACTCCTACCTGGCCTCCAACATTGATCCCCCCTCCAACATTTTTCAATGAGATAAATAGTATGATCAAATCGAAAACCCGTTATTTTGAAGAGTTTAACTTAAATTGGGATCAAAGAACGAATGTGAGAATAAGAGAACCCCTCAGAGGAGAAGGGAAAGGAGGCTTAATGTCAATTGTCCACTGTCTTCCTTCGGGGTCTTGTGTGTCTGTCACAGTTCAGGAAATACTGAGCAGACAGGGCATGGCAGCCCCCCTCCCCTACCTACGGACACTGGGACCGTGACAAGTCTCTGGCCACTGTGACCACAGGATGAATCTCTGTCGTTCCTTAGCCTGATCCATTTTAGACTCAAGATGACTGTGGTCAGACTTCGTTTTCCACTGAGATTTAATTAACAATTCTTTTGGGCTGTGTTCCCTGGGACATATTTAGATTCAAGTTCAGTGGCTAACTTTTTTTTTTTTGGAGAGTTTTTAGCTCTGCCAGCTTCTCTCTACTTTGGACATAGCACATAGCCACAGAAATGTGTAGGGAGAATCCAGTGCATGAGAAACAGCCAGGCTGCGGCTGCTGGAATAGAAGTCTTTTTATGTATAGGGGACCTAGGGAAGCGAGGGCCCTCTTCCTGCTCCTCAGGGAATGTCTTGTTTGGACATTCTGTCAGTATGAGTGGACAGACCATCTCAAGCTTCCTCATTAAGCGGCCCAACGGGTGTCCACTGTGAATATGAGAGGTGCACATGCATTCACTTAAGGCAAGGTGGGACCCTGCCAATTTGTTCAGATTCGTGGCCAGTTGGCAGTGAGACCAAGTCAGAGAGAGCGGAAGGCTTGCCCTGCGGTTATGGCCCAGCCAGTGAGCAGTAGCTTTCGGGTATGGAGAGACAGAGGCTAAGTATAACTGGGCCAGGACAGGCCCAGCCTCTCACAAATTCACTTCACAGTCATCTGCCAGGGTCTATAATTTTTTTCCAAGGGAAAACTGCATTTGTTTTTTGGCATTTTTACAGTGTATGTGTGTATGCTCACTCTTGGTGCTCAGGGTACATCTCCCTCTAAAGGAGCTGGCAAAAGCACTCTTTCCTTTTCTCACTTTGTGGGCTTGACCCTAAGACCTTGTGTTCTTCCAAAGCCTTGGCCACACAACCTCTTCAGTCTTCTTCCTATATGGCATTTTCTCCTGGACTCTCCCACGAGCATTTTGATGTCAATAGACTGGAATGTTGCCCTTCTCCCTGGGAGAAGCTCCTTTGGTTTTAATGAACTCAGAGGTAGGGGAATTCATAAGAATCAGGCAGCCTGCCTCAAATCTTCTATTATAATTTCCAACAAAGACTGGAGAGGAGAGTTAGAATGTTTCCCTGCAGTGCCTGGCGAAGGAGAGAGACAGGTTCACTTTTCCCTGCCAAAGTCATGTGGAGCCAGACAGAACCACAGACACAGTGCGCTGGGAAGCAGAAGTCCCAAGTGGAAACCTCAGTGTTAATGGCCACCACTCTGATATCTCCTACATACCCACCCTGGATCACTGTTCCTCGTGAGTATCTGGAAAGTAAGGCTCTCAGTCCCACTTGACAGATAAGGAGACTGAGCTCCAGAGAGGTCAGTCACTTTCTCAAGTGACATACTGTGGTGGTTGGCAGAGCATGTGACAGCTTTGTTTGATTTTGAATTGAATGATGTTGTAAGGTTGCTCTGGCCACATGGGAAGTATGCATGTCCTGGAAACCCTGAATGATCCTGGCTTAGCCAGTCCTTAAGACTGATTTAATCCAAAGCAGAATGCAGCTGACCCCTGGATCCAAAGAAGATTGGTTCTAAGAACCCATTTGGATACCAAAATTGTGACTGCTCAAGTGTCTATATAAAATGGCATAATATTTGTATATGACCTCCATATATCTTGCCATATTCTTGAAATCCTCTCTAGACTACTTTTAATACCCCAAATAATGTAAATGCTATATAAATAGTTCTATTGTTTTGCTTAGGGAATAACATAAAAAAAAAATCTTTGCATGCTCAGTAAAGATGCAATATTTTAGTTGAATACTTTTGTTGGTTGAGTCTGTAGATGTGGATCCTATGTATAGGGAGGGCCAAATGCAATTGATATCCAGATCTGAAGTGGCACCAAGAAGCTTCAGTACTACACATGTGCAGTTTCATCCTTTACAGAGTCATTCTTTGGTTAGTGGACTATCCCCTATTACAATTAACATATCTTTGTGTAACTAATCCTTTATACAGTCTTTTACATCTAAGTGTGAAATAACTTATCAAGTCTCATTCAGTATAACAGATAGCCAAGGGTTGATTTTCTTTGCTTCATGCATTTTTCTTTCAATCAACATGCATTTAAGATACTGTGTGAGTTCAACTGGGCATGGTGGCCATCCCTATAATCCCAGTGGCTTAGGAGGCTGAGGCAGGAGGATTGCAAGTTCAAAGCCAGCCTCAGCAACTTAGCGACACCCTGTCTCAAAATAAAAAATAGAAAGGCTGAGAATGTGGCTCAGTGGTCAAATAACCCTGAGTTCAATCCTTGCTACCAAAAAAAAAAAAAAAAAGATATTGTGTGAGTTCAAAGAGAACTAAGACCTGGCCTCTGTCTTGAAGGAGCATACAGCTTAAAAAGGGAACTATAATAGCACAAATAGAAAAAGTTAATTGAAAGCAGGAGTAGGGGAACACCTGTTGAGGGAGGTGACCTGTGGGGTGTGGCTTTATGAGGGATATTCAGTGAAGGGTTATGGAAAATAACATCTCCCCAGAGAGCCCCTAGGGAGAACAGAAGGGCAATGTGGCCCACAACAAGGGAGGAAAAATAAGACAAACATTAACCTTTTCCCAGTAAATCCCTTCCCAACAATGATGGGTTGTGAGGGGAGGAGGTGCATACTGAAATGCTGGTCCCTGAACTTTTATCCTTTCCTGATAAGTCTTGGAAGGAGAAAAGCAAATAGTGATGTTCTGGAAAAGAATGAATCCCAGAGAAAGAGGTTAAGCAGTGAACATCAAGTTCTGAGCTTTTCCCAGTGACAATGACTTTTTGAACTTTTTACAACTTTTTTTCCTGACTGCCCAAACTGACACATTCTGTCACAGTCTCCAATGATTAATTCACTCTCATTGTAAACTATAAAACTCAGAGACCTGTGTAACTGGTGGCCATTTTCCTACCCTCAAAATGAACCCCTCTAGTGCCTGATTGACTCTGCTGTGGAATAAAGGAAAGCTTGCTGATCCTCTTGAGGTCTGCTTCAGTCTCCATTATTTGTGCTTCCATAATGGTGCTGAAACTGTGTTGATTATTTGTGCTTACATCAGGATTTCAGCGAGGACAGTGGAGTAGAGGGTACGTGGGGAGAGAAGAGAGAGACGGGTGTTGCTAGGAGAAAACCATGAGTGTGACATGGAGGTGAGAACCTGGCACTTTTATTTGGGGAATGCTAATGGTCTCATTTGACCTAAATGCATATGTGTGGAGGAGGAAGTAACAGCAGATAAAAAGGTATTCGGGGGCCTCCCTGTAGAAGACCTTCAGTGCCGGGCCAATGCCCTACCTGGTAGGCAGTGGGTGTGATGTCTTCCTGGGTAGGCAATGAAGGCCTTGGAAAGTTTGAGAACTGGAGAGTGCCATGTGGCACTGAAGGTTCCTGAGTGATATTACAGGCTGAATTAATAAGGTCTGAGCCAGCATGGTAGTGGTGGGAACTGAAAGGGTTAAACTGGCGAACATGATGGTTTGACATGGTGATGTTATAAGAGCACATCCTTGGTCTTCAACCTGATTCCAGGTCCTGACCTAGAGCTCCTAAAAACCTCAAATTAGAAGGCTTTTTTTTTTTCGGAGGGAGGGACACAATTTTTAAAAAAAAATTATTTATTTTTATTTTTTAAAACAAAAGAATACATTTCAAGCCATAGTACACATATGGAGCACAATTTTCCATCACTCTGGTTATAAGCAAGATAGGGTCACACCATTTGTATCTTCATACATGTACCTAGGATATTGATGTCCATTTCATTCCACCATCTTTGCTACCCCCATGCTCCCTCCCTTCCCCTACCTTCCCTTTGCCCTATCCAAAGTTCCTCCATTCCTCCCATGCTCCCCACCTCCACCCCCATTATGTATCAGCATCCACTAATCAGAGAGAACATTCAGCCTTTGGGTTCTTTGGGATTGGCTGACTTCACTTAGCATGATATTCTCCAACTCTATCCATTTACCTGCAAATGTCATAATTTTGTTCTCTTTTATTGCTGAGTAATATTCCATTGTGTATATATACCACAGTTTCTTTATCCATTCATTTATTGAAGGGCATCTAGATTGCTTCCACAGTTTAGCAATTGTGAATTTTGTTGCTATAAATATTGGCTGCCTTATTGTAGTATGCTGTTTTTAAGTCTTTAGGGTATAGACCGAGAGAAGACTCTTTTGATATTGAAAACCTTCTTTCAACCATCCTGAGTTTGTGCTAACTTGAAATGACTGATGGCTGGGGTGAGACGTCCCTAGGTAGCTTCAGGGTGGGGCTGGTCACCATAAGGCATAGTCAGAGGAATTTAAATCTGTGGTACTGGGAGATGCTAGAGATTGAGTTAATCACCAATAGTCAATGATTTTATTACTTATGAGTAGGATCCCCATGAAAACCCTGAAGTATGGGAGTCAGGACCTCCGGGTTAGTGAGCACATCAGTGTGCTGGCAAGTGGCATCCTGGAGATGGCATGGAAGCTTGGGTGCCCCTGCCTCCGTAGGTTCTCATATTCATCTCTTCCACTTAGCTCTTACTGAATTATATCTTTTATAATGAATCAGTAATTGTAAGCAAACTATTGTCTGAGTTCTGTGAACCATTCTGTGAGACACTGTTCCATGGAGGTGTTCCTTCTTATCAGGCATTTAATTGGGTCAAATTCTAGGCAGAGTACTGAGCCATATTGTTCCATATTAGTCATTTTTAATATGGAATATTCAGCTTCTACTCCATCCCAACCCAAAAGATGGACTTCCAGCTTCTAGAGTGCTTTGGGATCCTTCACTGTCAATAACCTGGTCTCTGCCACCACCCATCCTCCTATAGGGGCTACCATGCTGACTTCTAATATCATATATCTGTTCAGTATAGTCTTAAACATTAATATAAATGTAATCACATTTTTGGAGCCTCATTTACTCTATTATGTCATCAAATAGAGCTGTAGCTTCCTTTTTTACATTTAAAATTTTTTTCTGGATTGTATCAAATTGCACAAATACTCTACATTCCATTATTCATTCTACTACTAATGGACATTGGAGGTGTGTATAGTTTTGCACTGTTAGAAACAAATCTGTTATGCACATTTGCACCCATGATATTAAATGGGAAAATGCACTCATTTCTCTTTGGTGTTTACCGAGCAGAGGAATTCCTGGGCATTTGTCCACCATTTATCAAGTAACTACTTTGTACCAGGTCCTGTGCTTGATGCTTGATTTTGGATATGAACAAAAGAAACACAGTCCCTGTTCTTATTGATTTTATTAATCGTTTGGGAAAACTGTCATAACCAAATAGTTACATTAAATAATTGTGGGGAAAAGTACTCTGAAAAAAGAAAGATACAAGATCTATTTTCAGTTTTCCCAGCATTCAGAGAGAACCACACTAGGCCTGCCAATCAACATACTCCCTGGAGATGTGTCATTAATACCCAACTGCTGTGACAGCCCTTGGGGCAGGTGTGAGGCCCAGGCTAGAGGTAGGTTTGTGTGGGAATTGGAGCAAGAGAGTGAAGGGTTTAGCTCTGGCTGCCTGAGGATCTTATAGGACTGTTCCTGGGTGCTTTCCTTAGTATGGGGTGTGTTTTTGGCCTTGATCTGTAACTTTGGAAGTGATTGGGATAATTGAGAGCTTACGTTCCACTCCTGGAAGACTGGTTTTAGCACATATGCAACCTGCATTTTAATATTATTCTTTCTGACTGGAAGCATTTGGAAACGGTCCTTGCCCCTAGTTTTAAAAGGTGGCATTATTTTATGAACATTTAGACATTGATTAATAAAATTCCTAACCCATTAACTAATGGGAAAATGCCAAACTTTTTTTTTTTGAGTATTCGAGAAAGTAAATGTAATAAAAACTATCCCAAAAGGTAAGTTAAATTATATAGCCTTTGCTTTTTCTCTCCTGATGGTCCCACCAGATGTTTTCAAATGCAGGACACAGGCCTTTTTTCCTGTTCTCTCCAGGGAAAGAAGAGCAAAGACCTGGCTCAGATATACCAACTTTTAGGAGGAGAAAAAAGCACGAATGTAGAAAAGGTCAGCTAGGAATCCCCACGCGGCTCCGCCATAAATCTGAAGACACGGGGACTAATGCTCCGTTGATCTCTACCTACTTTTTCTTACCCACCCCCACTCTTCCCAGATCACCATTAGGAATTTTGCTCCACATTTGAAAGCAAGAAACTGAGCTTGTAAACCCCTCACCAGCCCTATGGGGCTGAGGCTGTGCCACTCTGTCCCCTGGTGGAGGAGACCTTTGTTAGAGGAGCCCTGGCAGGAGCTGGGTCCAGGGGGGATGGGGAGATGGCCTTGTGGGCAGGAAAGTATGGAGTGCCCCTCTCCCTAAACGGCCTCCTGGGCTCCACATTTCTTTTGTAAACTGAGATCTTTATTTCTCCACCCTTCCTGGGATCCTATCCAAAGTTTCTATGTCTGAAAGGAAATAGAGCTAAAAAGTTGAGGGACAGGATACGTCCAATTCTTCGGGGCCCTGCGGTCACAATTCTCTGCTTTAGCCACTGGAGCCCAGGGAATGTTGGCAACCAGGCCCAGGTGCTTCCTAAGGATCCTCGGCATCCACAGTACCATTTCATCTCTGTCTCTCCCTGAGGAGAGGACACCACTTGCCATTGGAAAGGGAAGGCAGACGACAGGAGTTCTCTGAGCCTTCACTCAACCCTTCCAATTCTCCCTGGCCTGGAGTAGGCATCAGACAGTCCCAGATGCAAGAATGTGATCCCCTCCTACAGAAGCGAATCCTCTGGATGATTGGGTGGTGGTCCCAGTGGAGAACCACCCTGGCCCTTAGGAGGTGCATTCCATGTGGTGGGTGGCGTGGGCACCTTCTCTACAAATGGAACATAACGTTCTGGCATCAGATCCACCATGTTCACTGACCCCTTGGGTAGCGTCTCCTTTCCTGCGTGTGCATCAATGGTTTAAAGCTTAAATCACTAAAGGAACACATAAGAGACAGGTGCAGGACCTGGAGAAGGTTGGCCCGACTTAATTCAGTCAGCTGCCCATCTGTGGCCCTGCTAAGGTTTGATTAGTGCAGGGTAGTGCTGCATTGTGGAGTATCTTAGCTGTACCTTCTTCCAGACATCCAGGACTGACTCTGAATCCTGATACCGGCAGGTGAGAAGGCGGAGCTGAAGCCAGGTAGAGAAGATAAAGATAAGGAGAAGAGGTTGATGGGAGATAGGGCAGGGAAGAAGAAAACAAAAACTTAGACTCCAGTTGTTAGCTAATCATTTGACCTCTCTGAACTTGGGGAGAATGAAGAGATAGAAAAGATACTGCTTAGGCAAATGGGCTCTGAGCCACATTCTGGAATTGTCTCAACTCTCTTATTTATCAGCTGTGTGACCTTGGGTAAGTAACTTCACTTCTCTGAGCTCTTATGGTAGATTAGCTCCATGAGCTAATGGAGTATACACAGAAAATACTTTTACTTGATGTGTTATCAACTTTTTAATGTATAATGATTCTTTATAAGGACAATACTACATTATTTGTTTTAAAGTTATTGTGGGTATATATGTCAGGGGAAGGGAAATGGAGCAGGTAATGGCACACCGTTGCTTTTCCCACACAAATAATTTATTGTAGAGGTTAAAATTTAACATCTACTAAATCTTTTGAAGATTGTTATTCTCCCCTACATTCCCCTTTCTTTTACTTTAAATTTTTTTTCTTAGTCAGGAAAGGCTAAGTTTTGCTGCACTAATAAATAACCCCCAAATCTTAGTGATTTAATTTGTCACAAATTTGTTTTTCACACACATGGCATATCTTGTAGAAGTCAACAGAGGGATTACACATATCCTCTCTCAGATACTCAGGATAATGGAGGCTCCATCTTGACATTCTTCTATAAGCACGGAACCTGAGGGAAAGAAACATGGCAAATCATGCACTAAACTTCCACTGAAGTGACACTGGAGCAACTCTGAAGCTGACACATTTTATTAAGTCCTTCCCCAGGTAGGATTTTCTTTATAGTTAGCTGCTGTCACCCTTTTTCTTGATTTTGCTTTTGGAGAAAGTACAGTAAACATAACAAGTGAATGGTGGTTCTTCTGATTACCAAATCGGCCCCTTCTCACTCTCAGAAGGGATTCCAGCACCAGTGAGAGGAGGATGTATTTATTCTAAAGTTGCTTCCTCTTCATTAATTTTCAATATATCGTCTCTCCAGATTCCCAGTTTTTAAAAATCCTAAAGAAAAGATGACTGATGCTCCATCACCATCAGTGCTAAGGTTTGGATAAGCATCCCCAAAAGACCATCTGTTACAGGCTTGGTTGCCAACCTGTGGTACTACTGGGAGGTGGTGGAACCTTTAAAAGGTGGGGCCTAGTGAGAGAAAGTTAGGCCACTGGGGACATGATTTTGAAGGAGAGATTGGGATCACATTCTCTTCCCACCTTTCTATTTGTCTCTCAGTTGCCATAAGCAGTTTTCCTGGCTACTGTCTCCCATTGTGAAGTTCTGCCCTGTCACAGGCCCAAAAGCAATGGAACCAACCAATCATGAACTGAAAGCTCTGAAGCCACAAGCCAAAATAAACCTTTTTTCCTTGTAAGTCATTTGTTTCAGGTATTTTGTTACAGTGATGGGAAGCTGACTGACATAATCACCTACTACAAAAATCTGAGTATACTTTGCATTTGGTCGTCTTCTATACTTAACCTGAGCTACCAACCTGTGGTAGCCAGAGTAAGTGGGATGCTTGTGGGCATCTGACTCTGTCTGACGTTGTATGTTCGGAGTCAGAATAGCTATGGAAAAGGTCACTGTGATAAGAAAAATGGATGTCAGCAAATCAGATGAGCCTTTCATTCAACAAACTCTTATTGAACACTACTATGTGCTGGATACTGGGCCAGTTCTTCTAGGCTATCAGTGGTTCAGTTGGACTCTCATCTTGGCAAGGGAAAAAACTCCCTAGGGTTTCCCAGGGAGCCATCTGATACAATGTGAGCCTATCACTTGTCCATTGCTCCCTGATATATATTTCTTTGTTTAGGCAGACCAGCCCTCCACTGGGTCTGGAAGGATTCCCACTAGATCATGCTTATTGCAACTGAAGCCTCTGTTCCTACCTCCCTCCTCTTTGCTGACTCAGATTCTACCCATCTTTGGAAGCCATCTAAAGATGGTCATCTTTTCTCAGCTCTGAAGTTTCCTAGCATTCATACATCTCCTTACCTACAGGATGCTACTCAACACACACCTCTTCTGCCTTTTAGGACAGCTACCTACGTAGATGTTAGTATACTTAATCCCATTAGGGAAGGGACTCCAGTCTCTTCCTATCAAGTTTCTTTAAAAAAAAAATCTTGTTTCCCCTTTAGTTAATGTATTAAAGTGGAAAGTTCACAGGAGATAGATCATCAGGTCCTGTTCAACATCTCGCCTTTCCATAATAGATGCCTGATAATTACACATTGAATAGAAGCCAACTTGACCTTGAATAGAAGCCAACTTGATCTTGCTCTATTTTGATTTTGTTTATTGTTTTCAGGACAGATGGAAAGAGGAGCTGTGGCTGTGGGTCTGTCTCTGACCTGGGCAGAGGAGAATTTTCAAGGTTATTTAGACAGTGGTGGAACAGAGTGAATGCAGGACCGATGATGCTACCCATCATCATGTCCCAAACTGCCACCTGGGGTGCCAAGCCATCGGTTATTTCACTTGTCATCTTATTCTTCGAGTTTGTTGGTTGTTCTCAGATCCACATACATCTCTTCCCATTAGCAGAATGTTTAAGATGAGGAGGGGAAAAGATACAATTCAAACAAGAGTAGCTATAAAGCAAATTTATGTAAGAGGAATTTTATTTCTTTGCTAAAACCTATTAGAAAATGTGAGTGGCTTTCACAAGGGGGAGAAAAAATCTTCACTTGAATCAAAACTGCAGAAACAAGGGGTGGAAGTGATGTCCATAGGAGCAATCTTCTTGGTCTTGAACTACAAATGGTTTTGCAGCCCATCCTAATCCCCAGTTCTGAATTCCCCCCCCCCACCTTAACCTCCCAAGTGGGAGAATTTACTTGTGTCTTGATCCCACAACTTAAGTTTCCTTCCTCTCTTTTTCTTTTGGATTATGAGTGTCTACTGGAAGCAGGGTGTAATAACATAATCTGTCACTGTCTAACATGCAATGTTATGTTTGAGCCTTTGGACTGAGCAGAATAAATTAGTGTCCTGTTTTATTAATGGTGTAAATTCAGAAGGGAAGATTTATTTAAAGTGAGAGATAAGCTTTGCAGCCAGAGAAAAGAATGAACATGCTACATGTGGAAATCAGTTGCTTCATTTGTTACCACTCTCCTCCTGGTTCAACCATCCCCCTCACAGGAATCTCCCTGTGGGCAATTTTCAACATCCTAAGCAAGAAACCTTATCATCCAGCAGCTCTCTGGAGGCTGAAGAAGGAGGATTGCAAGTTCAAAGCCAGCCTCAGCAACTTAATGAGGCCCTAAAAAACTTTTATTTCAAAATAAAAGATTTTTTAAAACATGGCTGGGGATGTGGCCCCGGGTTTAATCCCTGGTACGAAAGAGAGAGAAAGAGAGAGAGAGAGAGAGAGAGAGAGAGAGAGAGAGAGAGAGAGAGAGAGAGAGAGAGAAACCCTATCATTTGTTGGACTAGACCTCCCTTTTCACTTCTGTAGTCCTTAGTGGCCATGGACAAAATGGTGCTCCTTTGTTCATTACGTGGAGTGTGGCAATCTCTTCTTCTTGGAGGGCCCTACCTCCTGCTCAGCCCTTCCTTTGATTCTATACCTCTTTCACTCAGGCCATTCAATTCCATGTCCCTGCCTCAGAGAGCCTCCCAGCGGCTCTGCCGAGGACGGCTGTGGCTTTCACTTTCCACTCCACAGCCCAGCCCTTTCCTTCAAATCCTGCACAGTCCCTTCTGCTCCAAGCCACACCTTAAACTCATGGTGTTTCAGCCACTGTTTTCTCATTTCTACACTTTCCAGACACCCTTCCCCATCATGTCTTTGTGACAAGGTCCTTCTTCCCCAACTGCCTGGAGAAAGAATAGTTTTGTCTTCTGGAGGGTGATTGACGTGACTCCTTTGCCTTTCAGCACTCCTGGCTTAATAAGAAAGATAGGAATAATCTTAATAACTAACACTTTCATAGTTCTTGTTATGTGCTGGTCACAGTCGTGTGCTTTTCACATAAATCATCTGACTCAGTCCTGGCAGAAATCCTTTGCAGTAGTGTGATAATTTTATGGCTACTTGGCTGGGCCACAGTGCCCAGATACGCAATCAGATATTTTTCTGAATGTTTCTATGAAATTAACATTTCAATTGGTAGCTTAAAGGTGATCCAATAAAGAAGATCGTTCTCCTTAAGGTTGGTGGGCCTCATGTCATTGTCTGAAGATCTGAATAGAATACAAGACTGATTTCTTGCCAAGCAAGAGGAAATTCCCCAGTAGGTGGCCTTTGAACTTGACCTGCAGCATCAGCTCTTCCCTGGTCTCCAGCCTCTAGGTCTACCCTGCATATTCTGGACTTCATAGCTACCATAATCCCATACATGAGTCAGTTCCTTGAATCTCTTTCTATCTAAACATCTTCTTGGTTCTGCTTCTCTCCAGCAACTTGACCAATACCAGTGGTTAGTTTTACAATTATCCCATTTTACCAGTGTGATATCCAAGGAGATAGAGAAGTTGGTAACCTGTCCAAGCTCATCATCAGTACCAAGAAGTTGTGTAGCTGGGATTCTGCCCAACTCCCGAGTTTGTGCTCTTCACCATAAGATTAAATACATATTTTTGTTGTGTTCATAGTTATTGATTCATCCGTCCACTTTGTAGATCCTTTTCCCTGGTTATTTTGCTTTCATTTGTTAGAAGGGCAGAAACCTTCTATCTGGTAAACATGCCATGTACAGGCCCAGTCTAGACTTTTGAAGGGAAAGAGTTTAAGAAAGTTGCTGGAGTATGAATGGCACTCACTGTAAAAGGAAGTTAATACTTCAGAGAGCTGGCTTCTAACCATCTTCTTTTCTACTGATAACCAAGTTAAGACAGGTAAGTAAGATCCCATGATTTCACCACTGAACAAAATTTTAGGCTCAACACTTAAAAGAGTTGGATCTGTATAGGGCTAACCATATGAGCTAGCTCTCTTTATATTATGTAAAATGCAACATAGATATGGATCAAAATAATCTTTATTATTCTGAGAGAAGTAAAATCACCCCAGGAAATGGAACTGCTAGGGTCTGGATGTGGGTTAAATATGTCCCCCAAGTGTTCATGTACTGGAAGCCTGATCCCTAGCATGGCAATAAGAGGAGGTGAGGCCTTTAACAGGTGGGGTCTAGTGGGAGGTGTTCAGGTCATTGGGGGCATGCCCTTGGAAGAGATTTTACATAATTCTTATGGGATCTTGGTTAGTTCTTGAGAGAAATTGTTACAAAAAGCAAGCCTGACCCAGTGTAGCCCTTGGGTTTCCTGTCTTGCCATGTGACTGCCCCCTCTCATATCTGCTCCCACCATTGGGATGCCATCTGCCATGAGGTCCTCCCCAGAGCTGAGTGGAAGCTGGTGCCATGTCCTTGAATCTCTAGACTGTGAGCTAAATAACCCTCTTTTTCTTAAAATGTATTTACCTAAGGTGTTTTATTATAGTTATAGGAAAAGGACTAACTCAGGAGCCATGCTTTAGTATCTGAGGAGACCCAGAGCTGAGGAAGGGCCCTCAAGCTATAAAAACAGTATCCACCTCTCAGCCTTATGATGGAGCTTCATCTTCTCAGAGTGCAAGTGCAGAAAGTAGCTTCATAACGTAACATTCAGATTTGCTTTCCTTCATACATTAGCTTCAGTAGATCTCCAGTGTAGGTATTTTGTTTCGGAAAACCCCTGAAAGCTTTGTGACTTCAACAGTCCTGTTGGCACTTTTGGTCTTGGAGCAATTTACATTTTCCACTGACACATTGTTTTAGTCAGTTTTTTCATTGCTGCGACCAAAAGACCTAATAAGAATGATGTAGAGGAGGAAAAGTTTATTTGGGGGTCAAGGTTTCAGAGGTCTCAGTCCATAGAGATGGCTGGTTCTATTGCTCTGGGTCCCAGGTGATGCCAACCACCAGGGTGAAAGGGGTGTGACAGAGGAAAGCAACTCAGAACTTGGCCACCAGGAAGCAGAGAGAGCTTCGCTCCCTGGGGGAAAATATAAACCCTAAGGGCACTCCCCCAGTGACCTATCTCCTCCAGCCACACCCTACTTGCCTACAGTTACCACCCAATAATCTGTAGGGGATGAATCCCCTAATTAACTCTCATACTCTCATCTCACCTCTGAACATTCTCGTAATGTCTCACACATGAGCTTTTGGGCAATGTCACACGTCCCAACCATAACAAACGTCATGGGGCAATTTCTACAGGTGTTTTTCTTTTTTTTTTCTGAGACACATTCTTAGGACTGGAGGGCAGAGTGGGCAGCTGGCAGCTGTAGGACCCCTCCACGCAGCACACACATCTTCCGCATGCTGCTCACCACTGTGTTCTTTTCAACATTTCAGGCTATCAGGCACCAGTGAATTTAAAGTTTTAATAGGCTTAGAGTTGACTCTAGAGTCCACCAACATCTGCATTCATCTGTAATTTATGGCTGCCTCTTATTTAGTTGGTTTAGTAAATTATACCTAAGAGTATTCTTTGAGATTTGGCAGCTTGGCGTACAGTTTCACGATTTAGCTGTTTTTGCCAACTATTTGGTTTAATTTTTTTTTTTTGGATGACATTCTCAAATACTTAATTTGGAGCTTTGGCCTGGAACACACTTTATCAGACACCTTTTGTGTGCCAGGAGACCCCTTCTATATTCCGTGAAGGCTAACTTTCCAAATGCTAACACATTTATTTCTAAAGTGCTTTTAAAGTCTCTACATTTCCAAACAGCAGAAGGTAACATGTGGTGAGTTTGGACCACGTTGTTTCTCGTGGCCTCCTGCTTTTCTCCGAGCTCCCCATCCTTCTCTGGGTTTTAGTGGAGGAGAATTCTTATGTAAATAGAGAGGTGAGGGTGACGGTGCCCAACCAAACCATAAAATTAATGTTTGTTGCCAAAAAAAAAAAAGGCCTTACTTTGTTTTGAGGTAGGTGAGGAAATGTTTTAGCCTGACTTCATTTGCTCAGTCTAGCCATGCCCTAAAGATTAAATCAAGGTGATTATGGGTATAATTTATTCCTCTTTCAAGTCTATCATCATGTGTATAGATTTGGGATAGTATGTATCCCCACTTTCAGAGGTAAGATCTCTATCTGCCAAACTCAGATTTAAGGTCATCTATGAAGTCCCTGAGGCAAGTTGTTTACAGTTTGATAGAATTTGATTTTCTAGTTGAATCTGAGACTTACTATTCCATTTTCCTTTCATTAAGGCAAGCTCAGCTTTCCAGGACTGAGCTGTTGCCTCCAAATAAGAGAAGGTCTATATTATGATTAATACACCACAATCATGTAATCTGCTAGAAATATGTGGTCTTAAGGCTAGGAGAATTGTAATGGAATTAGATCCTCCACTCACATCATCAATCTTCCTTTAAGGCCTAAGGAGTGATTAGAGGTTAAAATAAATCTTTTAACATTCTATTTTTTATGAGTGAAGAATAATTTAACCACCTTTACCCTTTGTGATGAGGGCATGGAATTTAGATTTTAAACTTGAAATGTAAACTCCACATTTCCTTCAGAGTTCATGTCTTCTCCATCCTATTACATTTGTGGGTTAACTGAGAGGATCTGAGGTTATGTGTGCAGTTTACTCTGAAATCTGCCCACAATATGTGTTGCTGTCTCATGTGCTTCATTGCTGTCTCTTGCTCTTATCTCTTGGCCTAGAGATGCTCCATATAATACAGTTATCACACTGGTGACTGAGGTACACCCACTAGGGATCCAGATCCTTGATACATTCTGAATCTGATTTTTTTCCCTCTTCCACATCTATCCTGGATGGTAAGAATGGAAGCATTACCACAAAATTATGACAGAGGACATTTGAAGATGCTTTAATAAGAAATAAATAGAAAGAATGAGGACATTTTCCTTCCACTTGCTGGACTCCAATCCTTAAGCCCATGCAAAGGCTTCGTCACCAAATGTTTGGCTCTGGCTTTGCAGGATGTGAGATGCCAGAGTAAGCCTCCCCAGCTGGTACAGACCCTTCCCTTTCTTCCACAAGTCTTCCAGAACAAGGACATGTAACAAGGAGGTGGACTTCCTGGTATCGTGTTTGTGGCCATAGCTAATGCAAACATGCGATTGCTTTGTTAAAAGTACTCACAGATATTTTATTTTGCTAGAAAAGTAAGGAAATAAGGATTAATAGAGATATATAATAAGGACATGGGATATATAATAAGGACATATCTACTGGCCACACTGGACCAATTTAATCATAATCTTAAGTATTGATAGTAATGGCCATGGTTCATAATGAGGTAAGTAAAAAATGGAGTCAATTCTGGGAAACTGTTGTCTAATATAAACCACAGAGTTAATACTTTATCAAATACTTAGAAATTTGCCAAGAAGGTAGATCTTATATTAAGTGCTCTTACCACAAATTAATTTGTCTTATGACATGTTTCTAAAAATGAAAATAAATTACAAGACAAAAAGAAACTTTTGAACCTAAGGATAAGTTTGTGGTATTGATTGTGGTGATAGTCTCATGGATGTATATTTATTTCAAACCCATCCAATTGTATTTTCAAATATGCACAGCTTTTTGTGTGTCAGTTGTATTTAACGAAGTGCTTATTTTAAAAACCCAACCAAAGTAGCCAAAATAATTGTATTACCCTAAAAGTTATAATTGTTGGGACAAAAACTTAAGAGTAAAACCACAATGAATGAGTAAACCACTAAAACAAAGAAATAGCTCATAATATTAGAATCAGTGGTAATAGTAATAGGAAAAAGTGGAATGCTATGTGAAAATGTAGAAGGAATGGTAGACTTGGAAAATCAACAATGGATGTTAAAACTAGTGGATGAAAGTTTGAGAAGGAGCTAGATGCTTTCATGACCTCAAAGTGTCTCCCCACAAATTGCTTATTAATTACATATGGAGAAATAGGTAATCTAAAGTGGAGAAATCTGGTAGGTTCCAACTTATGAGGCAGCATGTGCCTCCTGATAGGATGCATAGCAAGAGCGTGGCATCCTTCTGTGACATTTTTGCCATGTATAATCTGAATCTAATTACAACCAAAGTCAATCCCAAATTTTCAGAGATAAACCCCTACATCAGGGATTGGTTTGAGGAACATTTGGCAAATAAGTGGCCTGGAATCTTCCAACCTGAAAAGGTCAACAACAGGCTGAGAAAATGTTCCTGATTAAAGGAGACCAGGGAGACATGGCCTCTAAATACAAAGTGTATTCCTGGACTTTTTCTTGGACTGGAAAACAATTAGCTATACAGTACATTTTGGGGACATTTGACAAACTTTTACAAGGGACTATGGATTAGAGAATAGAATTACATCAAATTTAAATATCTGTATTTTGGAAAACGAATTATAGTTATATAAGAGAATGTTTTTGTTCTTAAGAAATACACACTGAAATATTAAAGGCCAACATGAATGTAAGTGTTGGTCTTAAAGGAAAACAAGGTGTTCACGATACTCTCAAATGGTTTAGGAAATAATATGCAGATCTATGTGTGTGTATATATATATATGCACACATATGTACACATGAGTATCTATATATATGTGTGTGTGTCTATATATATATATATATACATATATATATATATATATATAGAAAGAGAGAGAGAGAGAGTCATCCCTTGGTATCAATCTATTGAGGATTGGCTTCAGGTAATTCAACTCCACCATGACCTGACTAATGAAAAATCCTTAATGCCCAAGCCACTTACATGAAATAATGTAGCATTTGCACATAACCTGTGCACATTCTCGCTTTAAATCATGTCTAGATTATGTATAATACCTAATACAGAGTCAATGGCATGTAAATTATTATTATAGTGTATCGTTTAGGGAATAGTAATAAGGCAACAAACAAAAACAGAAACAAATAACTCAAACTGTACGGGTTTGGTAATAACCCAATTATTTTCAGAACATTTTTGATCTGAAGTTGGTTGAATCCATAGATGCAAAATCCGCAGATATGCACACATACAACCCATGCAGAGAGAGAGAAAGATAATGCAAAGGATTACAACGGTTGCTAATTCTTGGGGTGTACCTTGTGGGTTGGGTGTACCTTGTGGTATTCTTAAAACTTCTAAGTTTAAAATAATTTCAAAATTAAAAAAATAAGTTACAAAGGATAATTCATACAATTAAACTTGATGGCACTAAATAATTTGGGAAACGATATTTCACACCTGTGTTCAACCTTACCCTACTGCTGTTTAACTTTGGGCCTGGCAATTATAGCCATAGTGCTGGTTCTCTGCTTCTAAATATAATTTGTTATACAGAGATCACATGATCACCTTGTGTAAGTAAAACAGAAAATTCCAGCAGCAAGCGAGAAGAACCTCCCCAGCTAGGGCAGAGAGGGAAAGGATTCTTACCACTCCAGGCATGGTGTGGCACATGGAGAGCAGAGAGGAGGTGGCAAGCACTCTGGTGGTCTGTGCACCCCTGGGAAGTACTAAATCTATCTTGCCTAGTCAAGGAGGTCCCAGCAACCACAGCAGCTGTGCACATTCTAGAGAGAGGACTCCAGGAGCTTTTATTTACAGCACCAGCCAGGTGCTGTCTTGGCAAAGATGAACAGGTATTCCACAAATTCACACTTGGCCATGTAACCCATCAGCCTGTGCAGATGTCATGTCTAAAATCAGTCACACTCCAACATAGCATTTGTGTCTTAATTCCAACAACTGTTTTTCAAAAAATTGCATTATCTTATTTAAAATTTAGCCGCTAAGCTGGGCGCGGTGGCGCATGCCTGTAATCTCAGCACTTAGGGAGGCTGAGACAGGAGAATTGCGAGTTCAAAGCCAGCCTCAGCAACAGCGAGGTGCTAAGCAACTCAGTGAGACCCTGTTTCTACATAAAAAATACAAAAAAAATAGGGCTGGGGATGTGGCTCAGTGCTTGAGTACTCTTGAATTCAATCCCCGGTACCAAAAAAAAAAATTTAGCCCCTAAAGATATCAACTAATTTAAGGGTGATTGTAAAGAATGCACATAGCTAAAATGTATTCTTGGCTCAGCCTTTGGCCCTGCCATGGTAGATTTTCCAATTCATTGGTTTTTGTTAGACAAACACAAGACTTTGAAGTCCAGATCATTGCCAACAGGTCAACAGCTAACATTGGAGGTACAGGTGCAAGCCATGGTTAGCAATGACTATAGATAGGTTTTGGGGTTTGAGGATACAGATTTATAGCCAAAAATTTGAGAGAGTATTTGAGTACCAAGAGTATAAATAGCAAATTTCACCCCCTGGATATACTTCATATGTTTTTCTAAAGTTTGCTTCTTTTCACAAGGGATTCAAAGTGATTTACAATGAGACCCTCTTAGGTAACCTTATAGTTAATGATAATTTATCTTCATTTTATCTTTAGACATTCTGTTATCATGTTTAACCTCATTGCTCATAGATAGGACCGTTTTATGAGGAGAATTCGAATTCTGCATCCTCTTTCAATCCACCTAACTCACCTCTGTAAGGGTTCAGAGCTGCCCTAGCAGCACTTCATGGGGAACCCCTGGAGCTTCCTCCTGTAGTCAGACAGTCAAGTCCACTTGCCTGCTGGATCCATGTTGCTGGAAAGCTCCTTCTCTGCAGGTTTTCTGCTGTATAATTAGACTCCATTTAACTGTTACATCACAGCTGAATATTCATTTTGTCTTGGCAAGAGTGGCATATTAAAACACACAAAAAGAATTTCCTTTCTTTCCCCCTGGTGTGCAAACATTTCAGTGTTTGTTGAAAACAGTTCAAAACCTGTTGTTGTGTCCAGAAACACACTAAAATAAAAAAAGAAACCTTCAAATCTTGATGGGCAAAGACAGTGGAAATTAAAAAGGGGAATTTAGAGATTAAGTAACTGAAATGGAAGAAGAAATGAACATCAACCTGGATTTGTTTTGTAGAGCTGCCAGAACCAGGTACCATAGACTGGGTCGCTTGCAATGACAGAAATTTATTCTCTCATTGTTCTGGAGGTTAGAAGTCTAAAGTCAAGATATGGGCAGGGCCGTGCTCTCCATGAAGGCTCTCGGCCTTCTTGCTTCTGGTGGTTTCAGCAATCTTTGGCACTCCTTGGCTTGTAGATGACCTCTCTATTCTCTTCCCCTGGCCTTCTCCCCCACATTCCTGTGTGTTTGAATTTCCCTTTCTTCATAAGAACACCAGTCATCGGATTAAGGCCCATCCCAAACCAATCTGTCCTCATCTTAATGAGGACAGATTACATTTGCAAAGACCCTGTTTCCAAATGAGGTCATATTCACAGGTCGGAGGGATTAGGATTTCAACTTGTGTTAAGAGGAAATAGGATCTAAACTCCAGAGAACAATGGCCCACCACACTACATTGGTCATTCATGTTTGACACTTACTGTAGTTCAGGCCCTCCTTTGTTGCTTCTGAAATGCAGCTAAGTGGTAGAGTGTCCATTGACCTGAGATGATAAGTGTCAGCCTAAGAGAAAACCAGAGGGAGGTTCTCCAAAGGCTAATGAATGATATAATAATATAATAAGAAAGAGTAAGGAATAATTTGGAAATCGTAGAATATTGAAAGGAGTAGCAGAGCATCACAATGGCATGTATATGCCATGGTAAAGTGTGGGTATATTGAAGGAGATTGAGGCAAGGAGAAATTTGTAAAGACAAAAGTTAGGAGGATTACATCAGATATTTTGAAGCACTCTTTGGCCATAAAAACAAAAAACAAGAGTGGCATCTGTCCAAGGCTGAACAGACAGTTGCTAGGCAGATGTCTTTGTAGAAGTACTATTTGCATTAGGTTGTAGTGGCCTCTGTGGGAGCTGGTGGTTCTAGCAGAGTCTTTGTGATAGTTACTCTCAGGCAGTTGGGCAAAAGAAGCCTTCCTTTATAACCACCAGCTTTATTAACTTTTTGTTGTTGTTGGGGTTGACACAAGTGACTCCATTTTGATTCTGACAGTTTTCACATTTCTGTCTGGACTGCTTCCATCATCAAAGCTAGTTACATATCCTGTTTTCCAAAATATAAGGTACATCTTTAAGCCACTAAACCACCTTTAGTTTAGTTACTACATATAGCGCCATGTTCCTGGGTTTGTGTCTGTAAAGAACAGTAAAGGAGACGTATTTATCTAACTGAGCTAATCACCTAGATCAATACCTTGTATCATGTCAAATTCCAAAATGGATAGGAAAAAGAAAATCAATTTGGGTGTTCATGCCCTTGAGATGGCTCCCTACTATGTTTATATCAATAATATGTTTAGTGGGTCCTTTAAAATCTATGCTGTGTGTATGTAATATAAAGAACTACATTTGCCTGTGTGTATGTGATGCAAAGAACTGTCCGTTTTCAAGTTCATTAGTAAGCCCATGACTGAATTGTCAAATTGTTGACACAATCCTTTCTGCAAAAATTGAATCAAATATGCTATTCAATTAGGTGTTTGGCATTCCATTTAGGGAATCGCAGAGGCTCCCAATTTAATTTTATTCAGAACATATTAGTCTCTTATAGTTGGGGATTGTCCCCACCAGGTGACCCTCAATGCACTGGAAAATAAAGATCCAGGGCTACCCACCAATAGATCTGAGTCAAACTGTAATTTGGAGGAAAAAATTCGATATATGACAGACAAGATGCAGACAAATACAAAAAAAAAGGTCAATATTTTCCTGTATGGTCATGCTAACTATAGTGAAAACATTCAAATCCATGTCAAGAAAACAAAATTTTACTCTGACTTAAAGGTAAAGGCTTATGTAGTTTCTCTTAGATGTTGGTAAATAACTCTCATCAAAGGGCCACTTTCATGCTTATGATGATGGACTTGGCTCTCCCTTAAATGCTGCACCAGGCAGCAAATGGTAACTTAATTTACCTTCTGAAAGTCCTCTTGTTTTGGGGGAGTTAGCTCTAGCAATTTGAAGACTGTAGGACATGTCCAAAACCTTGGAATTCTGGGCTGGTTTAGATTAGGGGCTTCCTTTCTTTGCATTCTTAGCCTGTTGCAGAGCACCTAATTTTTCTCTGCTTCTCATGTCAACACAAGTGAAAAAACTGTCAGAAATCAAGCCAGTCAGTCTCACCTTGAGACAAGTTTTTCAGGAATGTTTAATTTTCAGGGTGTGAAAGAGGAAGGGAATCAGCATGTTCTCAAGCAGCCTCAGCTGTAGATTGTGTGCACTGGGAGTCTCTGGGGATTATCCACAGAAACATCATCAGAAGAGAAAGAGAGAGAGGGGGAGAGAGAGAGAGAGAGAGAGAGAGAGAGAGAGAAAGTATGCTAAAAGCCAATAAGGGGTGTGTGGGGGAATGGGAAAAACCCTAAAGCCAGGGATCCAAGGAGTTGTGGCCTGATACATCCTGCATTTTATTTTCTTTGATTTTTCCAGAAAAATCTGGCAATGAGAATAGAAGAATTGCAAACAATAAAGCATGCCTTTGCCAAGATATAAATACAGAAGAAACATTCAGAAGGACCACGTACGGTATCAAATTATCTGCAAAGATGAAGAAAGTAGTGATTTACATTCTCCATTCTTTGACGGGTTGGATGACTCACCAAAGTGGAAAATGAAGCTGTTGGAGATTAACATTATCCCCCAAAAGAGGACAAGAGGGTGGGCCACTGGAAGAGCCAAAACAGTTAGACAAGTTCATGTGACCAGAACATCTGTGACAGGAAGTGGCAGCTAAATGTTTTGTGTTTCCTTGTGTTCTCCAGAATGTTCCACAAAGCAATGCTTACCACATTTCGTCTGGGCCATGAACATTTTAAGAGGGACCTAGGGCCTGTGGGGTATCATGTTAGTAGATGGAGACACTGACTGCTTACATACTGGGTTAGAACATAGGGTAGGAAGAAGTGACTCTAAGCCATGGACCCATCTATAGTCTCTGCGTTTTTTAATTTTAATTTTCAGTGATCTGATTGAGATAGAATTCACACATCATATAATCTGCCCATTTACATTTTGTTTTTATTTACTTGTTTTAAATCTGTCCTATATATTATCTACCAGCTCCATGAAGGTAGCAATGACACATATTTTGTCCATAAATGTATCCCAACCACTTATCATAGTGCATAATGCGGCCATTAGTAACTAGATATTTTTGGTGAAGATAAAATGGATAAAGACAACAACTGGATTTCTAAGATTTAGAAACTGGCTTGGATAAGCCAGTCATTCTTGCATTTTGCTTGAAAATTCCAGGCAAGTTTTAAAATCAGGAGGTATCAAAGAGAGAGAAAGCCCCCATTTGTTAGCAGAAAAGTACTTCAGAACCTACGTTATTCTCCTAATGAATTCTCACTTGCTCACATGCTATAGTTTGATCTCAAGTCTGAGGAGAGAGGACGAATGGTGGGGAGGCTTCTTTGTAAGCTTAGAAAGGCAGAAGAGTTCAGGCCTGTGTCCGAGAAGGTGTTTGCTTTTATGTCCCCTCCTCCTCGCTGTTCAACTCAACGTGTAATTCTTAAGTCCTGTGCTAACGCCGTGGGGACAACAAAACATATGAGATGCAGGCCCATCTTTCTAGTTTAGAAATGGAAGAGCAACACACTTGGACTCAATATAGAGTGACATAGAGCAAGAGAAAAGGCAGCAAGAGATGAATGCTACAGGTCAGACTCTGGGTCTGGAAGGAATTGAGAGAAGGAACAGATCAGTGTGTGCCAGAGGGTCTGGAGCAGGCTGTGCAGAGGTGGTGCTGTGAAATGCCTCCTGGGATTGCAGAGCAAAGCTGAGAAGGCATGTGCTGTGTTCAGGTTCCCATAGGGGACTGGCCCTGCTGGCGTGGGGGGTCCAGGCTAGGCCAGTGCCAGGGGCTTCATGCTGGGTGTGGAGTCCTGGTGAACTTAGGTGGGAGGACTAGAACAACCAAAAGGTTTCCTTGACCTTGGCCTCTATAGGAACCCCACGCTGCTTCTCCCACCAGCTCTTCTGCCCCTCCTTTCAGCAATTCTCCACCAGCCTGTTTTTTTTTATTCTGTTTTTGGTTTTGTTTTCCTTTCCAGGAAGGAATGGTGCTAGATCTTGTCTCATCACTTCATCCGGGCCACAACTAAGGCCCTATCCTATATATCATTTGCACTGAATACTGAGTATCCCTATGCAAATGATTTAAGATTATTTTTTCTTGTTAATTGGAGAGCTTTCTGGCGAGGGCAAATGAATAAACAGGAGAAATGTTATTGTTATCATCAATAAAGGTACACATTGTCAGTATTTTATTGTATTTGCAGTACTGGGGATTAAACCCAGGGCCTCCTGCGTACTGGGCAAGTGCTCTACCACTGAGCTACATCCTCAGTCCCTTATCGCTATTTTAAAAAGAAAGGGGCAAGTTTTATGACAGCAGAAGTCCTTGGAAACATTCAAACTTTAATGGAACATTAGTTGATTCGGCTTAATATCACCCTGGGATTCTCACCTCATCTGTCTTGGTGAACATAGAACGTTTAAAGTGAGTATAAGTTCACGGAAACATGTTGTCATAATATGTAAATCACTTAATATTTTAGATTTGCTCCTCATGTGAGTTACTCCTTTTAACTAGCTTTTCCCTCCCTTCTTGTTCTCTGTAGAAATCTTCAGCTTTCTTGTTTTTCTTTCCTGACTCACAAAAGTGTTGATAAAATTCTAACAGGGAGAGGGAGTTGAGGGTGCCCCACTCTATGAAAAATTCCTTTTTCTTCTTAATCATGGTGCTTTTTGCTGTTTTAGCCAAGGCAAAGTCCAGAGCCATGATGTGCAGATGATAATTAGAGAAGCTTGGTGAATAAAAGCTGCTCATGGTTAGCTGTCAGAGGTTAGCTCTAAGATGTTTTAAGAATGTGTCCTGAGGTCTTGGAGTGCCATGAAATCCACGTGGCCTTGTATGAAGCACTTATAAGAAACTTCAGTGACAGTTGGACTCAAAAGCTAACTTTTAGGGCTCTTACCTTCCACCACAGACTCATCCTTTTCCTAGACATCTGGCTTAAAATAACCTCTTCTGGGCTGCAATTCTCCAAGTTTCTCTCTCTCTCTCTCTCTCTCTCTGGATGTGTGTATTGTTCCTACTATTCTCTTCCCATCTCCCCTTCCTGCCTGTACTGTGAATTTTCTATTTGCTTCATCTTGATCTTCTGATTACCACTTTCTATTTCTCTTTGACGGGCAATCACTCCACAGAAAACCTTCGCAGAGCGCCAAGCCTCTCCATCTTTCTTCTCCTCTTCCTCTGCCGCTCCTCACACATCTTCTCATTTCCTTCCCTTCAGATCTATTTCACCTTTGCAGGCACCACTGCAAGACTGGCCGCCTCTCCTTCTTCCACCCCTAGGTTAGCAGTCGCCTTGGGATTTCCTCCTCCACTCCTGCTTCTTTCCAGGGCCATTTTTACTCCACAGCCTCTCCATCACTGAGGTTGGTTTGCTGTTGTCACCTCTCTGTCCCTCAGCTGCAGAAGTAAGGTTTCTGTTTCCTTGCCTCTTCCTAGAATGCTACTACAAGAAAGACTCACAAAACAGCTTGACTGAGAATTTTTGATCTAAACAAATCTTCACATATTTAATATATATAATTTGATGAGTTTAGACATAGGCATACACCCACAATACCATTGCCAAAGTCAAGGTAATAAACATATTCATCACCCAAATATATATTTGTGTCTCCTCCCACTATGTGTGTGTGTGTGTGTGTGTGTGTGTGTGTTAAGAACACTTAACATGAGATCTACCCTCTTAAATTTTTTCTGGTTGTTGACCATGGCACTATGCTCTACAGCAGATCTCTAGAACTTTTTCATTTCATGTAACTATAACTTTATGCCCAATAAACCAGTCCCCATTTCTCCTTCCTTCCACCCACTCGTAACCACCATTTGATTTTCTGCTTCTGTAAATTTGGCTACTTTAAATGCCTCACATAAGTGGGATCATGAAGTATTTGTCCTTCTGTGACTTATTTCACTTAACATAGTGTCTTTGCCCATGTTCTTGCAAATGGTAGGATTTCCTTTTTTTTAAAGGCAAAACAATGTTCTGGCATTATAGATATATGTGGTGTGTGTACATGAATAATGAATATTGCCACATATTCATTATTTGTCTAGTAATGAACATTTGGATTGTTTCCAATTCTTGGCTATTTTGACTAATGCTGCAGTGAACAAAGGACTGCTAATATCCCCCAAACCCTGATTAAACCTTTTTTTTTTGACGCAGGTATGGGGGTGTGGGAGGCAGAGAATATATACCCAGGAGTGAGAGACTTCTGTAGAGTCAAGGGAATAATCAACAGTGTGGAGACAACTGTGCAGAGGGAGAAAATATTTACAAGCCATAGATATGATAAAGAATTGAGCTTCAAAATTTTTAAAGAATTCTGTAATAACATTGCAACAAACAAACCAAAAACCAGCAACCAAATACAAAAATGGGACAAAGAACTGGAACAGACATTTCTCTGAAGAAATGCAAATGGACATCAGGTAATGAAAAGGCAGTAAACATCAGTAATCATCATGGAAATGCAAATAAAACCTACAATTGGATATTGCCTTATACTAGATAGGAGGACTGTTATTACCAAAAAAGTGTTGGTGAGGATGTGGAAAATTGGAACGCTTATACACTGAGAATGGAAATATAAAATGCTACTGCCACTCTGGAAAGCAGTATGGAAGTTCCTTAAGTTATTAAAAATAAATGTATTGTATGATCTGAAGCAGACCTTCTGAATGTGGATCTAAAACTTTCTAGAGAAACTCCTATGAATGAGGGGATTGGATTCTCTACTAAAATCTCATTCTTAGAGAAAGCACAAATGTTATCTACTTTAAAAACTGAATCAGAGATTCAACAACTATAAAGCTGAGATTTTTACTTAAGTGGTAAAATGATAAAACTAATCTCTACCCTGGGAATTTTGAACCTCAAGGGACCTCAGGCATTATTCATGTAACCCAAATGTTTGCAAACTTTTCATTTTTTAGTGAAAATCTCTTTTCCATTAAATAAAAATTTACATAATGAATCAGTATCAACTTAGATTAAAATGGAACTACCTTTGTTAGTTTCTCTGTGACTTTTCAACCTCTGCCACTCTTCTGCCTGAGGCTGGAAGGAGTTGCTCAGCCTTTCCAGTTCATAGGTGAGAAAACTCTCTCCAGGTTATGGCGCTAAAACAGGGCCTGATTCACTCCATAGTCTTCCTTTTCAAATGAGCAGAAATGTAGGCACACTGACTATAACCAGAGGGTTGCAAAGTTATTTATATCTCTATCTATTTATCTATATTTCCCCACCCCCACCCCGTGCTGGGGATCAAACCCATGACCTTGAACATGCTAAGCAAGTGCTTTACCACTGAGCTACATCCCTAGCCCTGCAGAGGGATATCTAACATAATTTAAAAGGATTATGTTGCTGGCTGTGCTGGTGCACACCTGTAATCCCAGTGACTCAGGAGACTGAAGCAAGAGGATCATAAATTCAAGGCCAGCCTTAGCAACTTAGTGAGACCTATCTCAAAACGAAAAGTAAAAGGGGCTGGGGATACAGCTCAGTGGTAAAGTGCCCTCAGGTTCAATCCATAGTACTTAATAATGATGATGATGATAACAGGATTATGTTGAGCAATAAGAAACAATTAATTTAAAATGTGTTTGCTTTCTTAGTCTTTGGAAGGAATCTTGGGTTAATTTTTCAAGACTCATATCTATTTTGAAATCATCCAGAAAATTTTGAATGATTGATTATTTTTTCCTTTTGACAAATTCTAATAAATAAAGGCTTCTGAACAATTCTGTCCAGGAGAACTTTAAGAAAGTAATGAAAGCATGTTCACGCTTAAAGTCATCCCTTACAGTAATTTTGAATGTTAGAAGAGGACACTCTTGCCCTTCTACTTAAGCTCTTCCCAAGAAACCTTCCAGCAGAGCGTCTGGGGAAAAGACAAGAGAGGTGAGGCCAATATCTGCCTTGATCATCAGGGGGTGGTGCTCCTCTGTGACCTGCCTGTCTTCTTAAACTTCAGTGGAGAAAAAATCTCACTCTCATCTGAGTTTTTAAAATACATTCATTCACTCATTCATTCACCCACACATTCATTCACCAGAAAATATTTCTAATTGTACTATTGTACAAGAACAGCTTCAGACTGGAAGTACAAGGAAACAGAGAATCTGCATTCAAGCCCTGATATGAATGAGAATGTTAAGTGAGAAGCAACACATTTCATTTAAGATGGCAAGTGGAAGGTGACATAATACTGAATCATGAGTGTGGCACTTGTGTTTGCCTCTCTACTCATCTGCCAATAAGCAGAGGAAACTCTTTCCTTTTCTAAGATTCATCTGGCCCAGGTGAATAGGGTAAAATAAAGGTGAGGCTTGGAGGCAGAAGCAGGGCTTCCTAACATGTCTTCAAACATCTGCATAAACCAACCTTGGCATGTGGAAAGAATGACATGTAAGTTATTTTATTTGTTTCTGTCTCCCAACATGTTAGCTAATAATGATCAATTACTTTACTACCTTTGATAAGATGTGGCTGAACCAGACCAAACAAAAAAAAGCAAGGTCCAAAATTCTTTTTAACCCCTTTCCTGCCAAATTGAACCCGTTCCTGACTTGCAGTGTCTTAGAGGGAATGGATTAATCAATGTGCTTAGCAACAGCTTGTGTCAAATATGTAGTCGTGTTTGCAGAGCTCTAAACTCAGCGTTGGAAACTGGAGGAACATTTGATATGCTCTCTGGGAGAGAAGATTCTGTGGTGCTAAGAGAAGGATATTAGAATTTCCTCAGTGGAGAAAACAATGTGTCCCTACACCTGTAAGGCAGAGTGGAAATTACTTACCGGCTTCCATAAAACCCCACTTTGCAGTTAGTCGAACTCTTTACCTTAAAGTAACTGTCAGTTCTGATGTGTCTCCTTGAAGCCCATGTTCCTCTGTGGGTTGGAGCTATGACTCAGGATGCTTGTTCCAGCTCCCATGTGTAATTTAAATAGCATTTTTTTTCTTGTCAGCAGCAGGCTTGTGTGTTCATTGGGAGTCCAAGGGAGATGTGGACTCACAGAATGCCAAGAACAAAGGGGTGTTGGAGATCCCAAACGTTTATAGAACCACTTTGGTTCAACACCAGATTAGTCCTACACATTTTGAGTTGTTGGAGAGAATTCTGCTGATAAGCTCCCCAATAAGCATATGCAGTATACACACAATAAATATATTTCCCTTGGGCAGGGGTGAGGGGAAGGGGAGAAAGTTGACTTAAAATGAAACAAGATGGAGTATGTAGTTGAGGGAGAGGAAGAGGCTGGAGGTTGAATCTTTTTTTTTTTTTTAAACACCCCTTTAAGAACACTTGCTTTATAAATACGTCAATATTCATCTTTTGGTATGTCTTTGTATAAAGTCCTGCTCCTCACATGTTATCTCAGGCACACTTTAAATGATAGCTTCATATTTATAAACGAGCTCTGGTAGATTAAAAATGTTTACTTTGAAATTCTTGAAACAGACTCAGATTTGCTTTTAGGAGAGGCCCGAGAAGGGAAAAGAAGGCGGATGCAGGCCTTGCTCCCTCTGGAGTACGCTCTGGAGAAACCTCGAGAAGGCTGGTGCTGTCGGGGTCATTGCAATTACTCACTAAAATGATGGACAGGTGATAACCACAGACGCCTTGTCCTCACCTGGAAGCCAGTGCAGTCACAGCCAGGTGACTGTGTCCTTGATTCTGAGGTTCTATAGTGGGCTCTCATTTCTGCTGAAGCTAGAATGTCTCAATTCATTTTATTCCTCACCTTTACCTCCTCTCCATGATGCTTCCTGAATGGAAACCATTCTGTAAAACGCTACTCTGGACTGGCCTTGTGTGGGTGTGAGCCTGGTGCAGCTGTGAACTTGCCATGTCCATTCTCAGCAGCTCCTCCTACCTCCAGGCCATAGGCCTGGTGAGGAGACAAGGGCAGGGAGGAGCCTCCCTTAGACGGGGCTGCCAGAGAGCCTCACAGACTCTTCCCAGCCTGCTTCCAGGGTGGGGCCACTAAGTGCTCACAACCCTCACAAGCTTGAAGCTCTGCCACAGCCTTTTCTTCCTAGACTGTGAGGTCCTGGTAGGCAGGGGCTGTGCTTTCTGTTTCTATTGTAGGCCACTTGGATGGTTTGGATATGGAATGTCCCACTGCCCCCTGCAAGAGTCTCATGTGTTCAGAGGTGAGACTTTTGGGAAATGATTGGGCATAGGGTTCTGACCTCACCAGTGAATGATTCCATTGATGGCTGGATGGTCTACTGGGAGGTGGAAACTTGTGGGGGGAATAGGTCACTGGGGTCATGCTATGGAAGACTTACCTTCTCTCTGGCCTTTTTCTCTCTTTCTGTACTTCTCAGCTGCCAGGGGCTGAGTAGCTTTCCTCCACCGTGCCCTTTCCACCATGATGCTCTGCTTCATTTCAGGCCCAAAGCAATGGAACCAGCTCACAACAGACTGAAATCTCTGAAAACACAAGCCAAAATAAATATTTCCTCCTCTACGTTGTTTTTCTCAGGTATTTGTCACAGCAATAAAAAGTTGACTAACGGTCTCCCTGATCCCCCACCTCCCCTGGAGCTCAGCATGGTGTTGGATTTATGGCAGAGCCTTAGAACAAGTTCATCTGTATGAAAACAGAATCAAGCACAAAAGGTAGGCACCCCAAAACTGTCTTCTAACGCAGATAATAGAGAAAGCTGTATTAGTGAAGGAAGGAATATAGGGTCCTTTTTAAAGAATGAAAGACCCCAGAACCAAATTGCCTTGGTCAAACAGTTTGAGTAAGTTGTTAAATTACTCTGTGCCTCGTATGTAAAATAGAGACAGTGAGAATTAAATGGGAAAATATATGAAAAAGGCTAAGAAGAGTGATAACTGTTAAATAATTATTAGTTATAATTTTTATTTACACTGAAGTTTTGGGGTACTTGGCTCTTCCTTCATGTCTAGCGTGAGGACACATAGCATATATATGCGTTCCCTGCTTTGTTCCAGAAATCATTTAAGATGGTACTTATGTACTGGCTTAAAGGATACATTTTCAGAGGGCACCTATAATCATCTAGAGCTGGAGGACTGATCTCATGACTCATCCCAATGTACCCAAGTCATTCGGCCCAAACCAACCCATCCTCTTGTTCTCCAAAAAGTTTAAGTGTGTACAATGCAGGGCCTGGGAAGCTGAGCCCGTGTGTGCAGAGCTGTGAGGGTTTTCATACTGCTCAATTATAGGAAAAATTACTCGCTGGCTCAGGTCACTTGGAGAAAATTCCGTGGCATGGAAATATAAAATCATATTTCTTTTGCAAGGATAGAGGTCTTCTTAAAAAAAAAATCTGCTTGTTCAATGTATTTTGTTGTTGTTTTTATTATTTTAAATAAAAAGTTCTCAACTGGTTTGGGTTAGTTTATCAAAAAGAGAAGTTATTTAGTTTGCTCCTACATAATCTCTTTTTTCTAAGGAGCCCAAAGGATTTAAGAAGATGAACTTATGCCAGGAGAGATAGGCCCTCTGGAAAATGTCAGAGAGAGGACAAGAGAGAGGCCTGGGTAGGTCTGTACAACTATCCTCAACCTAATTAGGTAGAACCAGCATTAACAATAGGACTGATTCAATTTTAAAAGTATGTATTAGTAAGAAAACTAATCTTGATCTCTTGTTCTCTGGGTAAGACTGTGCTAACAGCTATGGGTGATGGATTATGTTCTTAATGAACACAAATTTAGCATAAATGCTCACTTACCTAAAATAATGTCCAAGTGAACCCAGGGTCCTCAAATTTGTGCTGTTACTGTCCTATTGCAAATCCCTTTGTGAACACCAAGCTTGACCCAGGGAAGTGGGACATTTTCAGAAAAAACATTGAGCAGATTAAAGCACAGCCAATGTGTTATCGTATTTAGAATGCAGTGACTTAAGCTTGAGCTATCAAATGTCTGAGTTCTCTGCTCCAAATAGTTTGGATGGGATGGCTTTGATCCAAAAGGCTCCCTTGCTGATTTTAATTAGGTAGAAACCCAACTTAAGACAAGTTCTTCGGTGAAGTGTTAATCGAGGAAGATGGCCTGAAGCACCACTCAGTCCCCAAGAATTTCTCAAGTGCTGTTTTCTGGCTGTGAAAATAGTCTTTCACATCCAGGAAAAATATGGAAGGCTTGTTTAGGGAAAACTCTGCCTAGAATCTGTCAACTTTATATCACTATAAACTATATAGATATGAAAACAAACTGTCTTAATATGATTATATGCGTTTTCTCTTTGGTATGTGCACGTATAGATCTGTGTGTAATCAGGGGACCTCCAGCTTCAAACCAGCCCTTTATTAGACTGTCATGAAGGATAACGGCTGGAGGGGAGGAAGAGAGAGAAGGAGGGAAGGTGGGTGTGTGCCTTGGATCCCCATCAGAAACCTGCTCACACACACCAGTTGGAATATTGCCTCTTGCTATGCCCTCTCGCTTCTTCCCTGGGGTGCACAACTCTTCAATGAGCATGAGCTATTTCTAGTTCTCCCATTCTGGAGTGAGAAAGGGGCAATCCATATTAAAATGAGTTAAAGCTACGCTGGAACTTAGCAGTTAAAGCTCTATCCTCCAACCTGGAATCTGGCAAAATTTAAGGATGAAGAACTAATGGGGGGAACCATTAGTTCAGAGGACAGAAAGGAAGATGGAGCCAAAAGGGTGGGATTGATCAGTCAGCTGTTCATGCATCCATACCCTGACTCAATGCAAGCTCTCTATCAGGCTCTGAGTTAGGGTTTGGCAATCCAAAATCAATTCACTTATTTATGAATTCATTTATTCAATGGATATTTGTTAAATGACCAGAATGTATCAGACAGTATTTTAGGCATTAGCATCCAGCCAAGACAAGGAACCAGACAGGACACACTGTTCTCATGGAGCTCCACTAACAGAGTCCAGTGTGAAAGACAGTCAGGCAGACATACAGGCAAATCTGGTGTGCAGGGAGCGCTTTCAAGAGGAAACTAGAGTTTTACCTAATGGGTGAGCAGGCAGCCAAGGGAGCACCATCCAACTAGATCTTCCAAACAGAGCAGGAGACCAGAATGCATTTCTTCTAGTGACTTGTCCATCACTTATTTTTTCTCAGTACAGAATATTCCAAGACTCATTAGGTCAAAAGAGTGAAATTTTATTTTCATTCCTTTTGCAATTTGATAATAATAATAATATCATATTCTTTCTGAAAAGAAAGTATCTCCTATATACTTAAATGTACAACATCATCCTTTCTGAAATTTGGGGAGAATTTTAAAAGCAATGAACCAGAGAATGTAGAGAAGGTATTTTCCACTTTATAAATTACGGTATTCTTTTTTTTTTTTTTTTGTACTGGGGATTGAACCCAGGGGAGCTTAACTACTAAGCCTCATGCCTGGCCCTTTTAAAAAATATTTTATCTAGAGACAGGGTCTTGCTGAGTTGCTCAGGGCCTTGCTAAGTTGCTAACGCTGGCTTTGAACTTGCAATCTGCCTCCCTAGTGGTGAGATTACATACATGTGCCACCATGCCTGGTATGATATTCATTCTTAATTACATTTCATCCAAGTGCCAGATGCTGTTGGGGAGGCAAAGCTAGAGGAACACTTATGTACCATGGGCAAGAGTGTCACTTGGCACAACCTTTCTGGAGAGCAACCTAGCAGTATTCAGTCATAGTAATGCTTCAAACTCCTGAACACATGTCCCAGAGAGACATTTTCAAGGATGCTTAATGCAGTGCTATTTGTAGTCAAAGGAAGGTGGAGGCAGTGCCCACGCAATCACCCCCCAGGTGATGTATGGTAAAGGCACACCAAGAAGTGCCATGCAGCTGGTAGAAGCAAGAGGTAATATATTCAAAATGACATGCTGGGGGCTGGGGCTGTAGCTCAGTGGTAGCGTGCTTGTCTAGCATGTGTGAGGCACTGTATTCGATCCTCAGCACCACATATAAATAATAAATGAATAAAAATAATCCATCAACAACTAAAAAAAAATTTTAAAAAATGACGTGCTGAATAACAATGATAAGAAGCATCATGAGGTCTTCAGTATAATACCACTCAGCTAAATTAAAAGGCATGTATGGAGAAGTATTTATGAATTTTAAAGGGACATACATAAACAAGAGGACTCTTACCAACACTAGGATGGTTGCCTGGGGTGGGTAGGAGAGGAGGAGAAGGAATTGGAGACAAAGGATAACTAACTAATGAAGGAAGCCTTCCTTGAACCAGTGCTGATAATGTGCCATGAACCATGGAATATGATCAGTCTTTCTGAGGTCCTCCAGAAAAGGAAGTAGGGACAAAATGAAGGGGGTAGGGAAGGAAGGAAGGAAAGAGGGAGGGGAAAGGAGGAGGGAGGGAGAAAGGGAATGAAGGAGGGAGGGGGAAGGAGAGAGAGATGATGGAAAGCGAGAGTCAGAGGTAGAGTAGGGTAGGAAGAATGGCAAGGAAGGAAGAGGTCACCTTGCATGAGAGACCTTCTAGAACTTCCCTGCCTTCCCTTCCTTCCCTTCCCTAGGATGGAAGCTCCCTCCCACACTCCCACTCAGATGCAGAAGAGGGCCATAGAGAATAATTTACTAACCATTTACTAACCGGCGCTAAAGAGGCTGTCAAGATTTACCAGGCAGATCAGGAACCTTGGGATTTAGTAATACCTAATAGAGAGAAGAAGGAACTTTGGGGGAATTTAGGAGTAAGGGTATGATGAGGGCTTGGGGAGGATGCAGAAGGCAGAGATGTGAGGAAGGGAAAAGGAGTTCTTGTGGAATCCACCTCCTCACCACTCTATTCCAGGCTATGTGACCTGGTGAGAAGGGTGACCACCTGTCCATCAGTCATGCCTTCCCTGGCCCTGATCCTTAACCATCTACTCCACAGAAGCAGGCCATCCAACCCCCAGGGGGCTTCTAAGCGGCATGTGGGTGTCTGCAAAAAAGGAAGACTCCCCAACCCAGTTTCATACAGAATTTTTCCTGGACTGCAGTTGAACAGCCAGCCATATGAACACATCAGCATCTATCTCATCAGGACGAAGGATGAGATTCTCCTGAGGTCACAGCATTTGACCTTTTTCTGAGAAATCATTGAATGACCAATAGGAAAAGGAGTTTTTCTTTTTCTTTCTTTCTTTTTTTTTTGTACTGAAGTTGACCCAGGGGTGCAACCATTGAGCCACATCCCCAGTCTTTTCTACTTTTTATTTGGAGATCAGGTCTTGCTAAGTTGCTTAGGGCTGTGCTAAGTTGTGGAGGCTGAATTTGAACTTGCAATCCTCCTGCCTCAGCCTCCCAAGTTGCTGGGATCCCAGGTTATTGCACTTATCCAGGAGAAGGATTTTTAATGGCTATTTCTGATTTTTTCTAGCAGAGGAAGCTGAGAATCTAGTAGAGGCAAAAGCCCTAACTTCTGTTTGCCCATAGCACTTCCTAGGTCTGAAAGTGGAATATTCTTACTATGAAAGTCAGTACTGGGGGGTGGGTGGAGGCAGAGATTTCAATCTGAAGAGAATGAGCAATAGGACAAGGAAAATGTCCCTGCTTCCAAGATTCTGTTTTAGATAATTATTTTTATGACTTTAAAAAGGGCAGAGACTAAAAATACTTGACATATCAGCACATTCAATCTTAAATTGATTATTTTTCAAGGTTTTCCATACCATTCCAAGAATGAATTAAATTTCCATCCCTAGAAACATCTGACAGAAGAAATTTATACCTTACATATTATATATTGAGCAAAAAACCCATGAGCACAGACTTTGTTCATTTTTCCTGCAGAATTAAAAAAAAAACACTTTCTTTAGAAATATTCCCTGATATATTTGAGTTCAAACATCTTCTGGGCAGCTAATTCTTATAATTAGGAAAGTGGTTTTAGTATTTTGTCACTTCAAGAGGAATGGAATAATTAGCTCCTACAATAGTTAACAAAATCCATTTTATTCTACCTGTTTTCTTATTTATGGATTCATTTCTCCCTCTCACAGTAAGCTCAGCAAAACATTTGTTTTTAATTTTAGGAAGTCACTTAAATACGTTTTTTTTCCCTAAAACTTACAAGTTCATTTTTGGCATTTGCTTCTAATAGAGTCTATTTATTTATTATTGTCTCTGATTAATAGCCTTTTAATTAACAGCTATTAATAATATAAAATGTAATATTTATCCTCTCATCCAAGAAAAGAGAAATAAAAACTCATATATTTTATTTGTAGTTTTTGGCACCCTGCCATTTTGGTAGCTAAGGGGAAAAAAATCAATGTATATGTTAGAGTCAACACACATTTGCTGCATTACATTCTGGAGTATACCATCTGTATTTGTCTGCATATGCAAGAAAATTATATATTGTTCACCTGGGTAGCAATTTGTGTTCTGGCAAATCTTTATTTGCTCTCAGGGGAACCTATTTAATATAATTACATTTAATTGATATTTGTGGTGGTGGATTAAGGAAAAAGGAACCGTCATTTAATATGCTTCAGGATTTTATGGGTCTTGTATTTCTTGGCTTGGTTTTCAAAATACATGTAACCACATTTTTAAAGCTAGGTACTTAGATATTTAGTCATTTCTTAAAATAGTGCACCAAAAAATGTAGAATTTAAAACTTGTACCCATCTGCTGAAACAATGAAGAAAGAAATCTTTCTCCTCTAAAATGTCCTCTTCTATAGTTCGGTTGTCTAAAAATTGATATGATTAAAATATGTGCCCATGAGTTAGCTGATAATTTGGTTTGCCTCCAACCATGTAGGGGAAAAAAAAAATAGTTAGCCGCTGGAAGAATGAGCACACTGAATTTTCTACCTTCCTTATAGTCCCAGCCGTGGATTTGATTTCCTTTGTAGGAAAGGCAATGGAACTTCTCCTTTCTTCGTTGCCTGTCGGTGCACCACAGTTGAATTATTTAACTGGTGGCTACAGGCAATTCAAGGCTGGAACGATTAGTATATTTGTGTCTGAGGATATAAATTTTTCTTGCAATGTGACAAATAATTATTAAATAAGACTCTCTGAGACACGTTCCCCCCACCCCGAATTTCAAGGAAAGAATGTTGCATATAAATGATAAGGTCTAATTGAAGTTAGTACACAAAGTGAGCAAGGGATTTCCTTCAGCTGTCATTATCAGGGCCATTTCTCCAATGGAAACATCCAGTAGATCTGCCTTCTTATTTTTCCCTCTGTACTCACAAAAATGCATGTGAGAGATTTCTAACGAACATCTTAAAGGTAACAGTGGGGACTCCATTCATCATTCTGTCCCTAAGATTCTATTTGCCAAAAAAGTTCATGGAACATTGGTTCACCAACCAAGCAATACTGAGCCTGGTGATGGGAGATAGTATTAGGCCTCTTGTATGTAGCAATTGCCAGGGATGAACTACAAATGAGATGCTGTAGGTTTCTGTCTCCTTGCCTGTCTGGACTTCAGGTCCCATTGCTGTAGAATGAGGCAACAGACAGATGATCTCACTCTAAGCTTACTTGGAATCTTACTTGTTTTCCCATCTTTTTCATTATCATGTGTGTAGATCTCTAGTTCAATATAGTTTCTACACGTAAACTAATAATCATCCTATTTGTGGAGAGAAGACTTCTAGAACAACTGTTAGTTCTTTGTTTTTAGGAGTAACTTATTATTCTTTGTTTTTAGGGGCCAGCTCCCATTTCCCAGGCTGAGGTCATGAAGCATGCAAGTCACTAAATATTGAATTATTCAGTTCTTCTCCCACCTCTCACCATCCATTTTCACAGGGGAAGAAACTTAGTGACAGAGAAATCAAATGACCTGTCCAAATCACATGGGCAGGCACTAGCCCCACTGCCACAAGTGAGAGGCTTTCTGCCAACCAGCTGTGTTGTAATTAAAGATGCTGCTTAACTTATGGTCATGTTACATACCCATAAATCCAATGTAAGTTGAAAATACCATAAGTTGAATTTGCTTGGAGTACACCTTGCTTGCCAAACATCATGATTTCACCAAGTCTGCCTTAAACATGCTCAGAACACTTATATTAGCAAATGGGCAAAATCCTCTAAAAGAAAGTCTATTTTAAAATAAAGTATTGAATATCTTATGTCATTCATGGAATACTGTACTGGATGTAAAAAATGGAATGGTTGTACAGTCACACCATTATAAAGTCAAAAAATCCTAAGTTCCACCATCATTAGTTGGGAGCCATCAAAATTCAACATGGAGCCATTTTATTTGGTGAACGAGTAATCCTATACACAGAATTGGTTGACCTTTGATATTGTTTTTGAGTTATTGGATGTTTTGAGCCTTTTTGATCATTTTTGTAGGGAGAGGAAGAGAACAAAGGGAAGGGAAAAGAAGAGAAAGAGAGATAGATACAAGAGACAGAGGCAGAGAGACAAAGAGATGTGTTTCCATTGGAGAAGATGGAGAAAAATCTCCCCTTCTTTGGTGGGAAGAGCCTTGTCTTTGGAGACAGGAGACTATGGTACATTTCCTGCTACTCTTTCTCTTCCAGAGCTGGTGTCTTCACTAAGAAATCAATGGCCAGGAAATGAGATCTGTGCCAAAGTGTTACTTAAAATTCCCTGGGTGGGATGACTTGTTCCTGAAACCATAGAGTGAGGTAGGTTTCGGTATGAGATTCCTGAGCTGCCTTGTCACTTTGCATTAAACCATCAATTTGTTGGCCTGAGATGACAAGCACATGACACGTCCAAATAATTTTTCTGTCAAATCTATTCAGACAAAGAGCAGAGATGAAGTACGAGAAAGCAACTTTGAGAGAGCGAGCGTTCTTTCTGATGGATGGAAGAGAACATTTTCTCCCTGTTTTTAATTTAAGGATCTGAAATTGTGGCTCTTCCCTCTGGAAACTGACAAGTTCCCAGGCCTGAAATGATGCTGTTTAACATAGAGACGGGTGAGAGGATGACAGGGGTGTGCACAATCAAAGGCTTCAAAAGCCAAAGGGCTCACGGGCAAGAGAGAAAAATTGACCCAATTTGACAAAATGCAATTTTGAATGAAGGCCCTCTCTGTCTGATATGGACATAGGAGTAGCTTCTGTTCTCCTTACCCCAAACAACCTGCCCTTGGAGTTGGAATCACCTGACTTTAAATATGAAAAAAGCATAGGCAGAGAGAGAAATCGAACTGGAAAAGTTTTATGGATCACTGAAACTGTTTTCCATAGTTGAGAAAATCAGGCAGAGCCTGATAGTCCACCCACCAAAAGGAAAATCACAATGTTTTGCTGACCAGAAGATTTTTCAGGAGGGCTGAAGAATGTATCTCCGTGGGAAAGATACAGGGTATTGAAGTCTCTGTTCTTCCTATTTTTGTCCCAGGACTGGGGGTGAAATCCAGGGCATTCAGTGCCTTACCACTGAGTGACACTCCCAGCCCCTAGCTCTGTTTTTTACAAGCCAAGGGACCCTAGAAAAATTACTAAGTGTCTGCTGGGGCTCAGGATCTTCATCTAGAAAATGAGAATCAAAAGCTGCTGCCTCGTAGAGCTGCTGTGAAGTGATACAACCAGGGAGCACGTGTTTTCTGTGTGGCAGAGCTGGTCAGGTATCCCAGTCACTCTGGTGGAACCAGATCTCATTCTGCAGCAAGGACTGGACCCTGGAGGCTGCTGCTCCACTGAGAGTCCTGTACTTGCTCTTGATTTTTTGGATCACATGAATCAAGTGTGAAGTCTTGAGCTGAATCACCAAGTGGCCCATTTTTGAATCTTGTCTCTGCCTGATAGTTACCAGGGGCTAGGAAGAGAAAAGACTGGCCATTTTGGCTTCTGATTCAGAGTTTGGGGCAGGTAAAGACATGACAACTGTTCCCTACCTAGTTATTAATCAGTTGGGAACCTAGTTTACCATGTTTCATCTTGGGTAAATACTGTTGGATATTTAGCACCTTAACCTATTTCCCACAATTCCCAATGTCAGACTTACCTTAGCAAGTTGCTTCTCCACTCAGGAAATGCTCTGTTGCAGATGGATTTGTGCTGTTATTCACAGAGTGCTTGGACAGAATCTCATTTCTTTTGTTGGAACTAAAAGCAAACTGTCCCCTGCAAGGTGCTCTGGGATCTTGGGTATCCAGGCAGGAGCAGAACTGAGGTATCTGAAGGGGGTAGGGTGGGGGGGGGCAGTTAATATGAAGTGCAGTCTATAAAATGCACAATTTATTTCTATATATTCATTTGCATCTGGTGCGCACACAGCTGTTAAATATATTCCCAAAGAACAGAAACATTATCCATTTCCATAATTTTTGAATTATAGAAATATTTAGTAAAACTGAAAATACAGCAAGCTTTTATAGGCCGTTATACTGATTGAAAGGCCCTGACAACTTCTCATAGTTCACAGTCATGGGAAACAGATGTGCAGATCTCCTTAAGGGAGCAAAGA
>CM053408.1:25209713-25222885 GCA_028644305.1 Xerus rutilus
TTTTTTTTTTTTGATACCGGGGATTGAACTCAGGGGCACTCGACCACTGAACCACATCCCCAGCCCTATTTTGTGTTTTATGTAGAGACAGGGTCTCACTGAGTTGCTTAGCACCTCGCCGTTGCTGAGGCTGGCTTTGAACTGGCGATTCTCCTGTCTCAGCCTCCCAAAGTGCTGGGATTACAAGAGTAAGCCACCATGCCCGGCTGATAAATATTTTTTCCTGTGATTCAAAATATTTCTGGAGACTTGATATCATCTATTATCGAGGTTTGTGGCTTTAATATCAGTTAAATAATTAAATAATAACACAATTTTTTTTTGGTACTGGGGTTTGAACCCAGGGGCACTTAACCACCGAGTCAAATCCCCAGCCCTTTTAAAAAATATTTTATTTAGAGACAGGGTCTCAATGAGTTACTTAGGGTCTCACTAAGTTGCTGAGGCTGGCTTTGAACTCATGATCCTTCTGCCTCAGCCTCTTGAGCCACTGGGATTACAGGTGTGCTATCTTAATGACACAAATTTAAAATTACAATAGGATAGCCAAATTCCAGGGGAATTTGGAAGAAATCAGACTTCATCATGAAATCAATGAAGATAATTACCTTGCATGTGCTCACAGGGAAGGGGCCCCTCACCTCACTCTCAGTGGGTTGTATTTATTTGTGTCTGGCTTCTCCAGGTATGAGTTCCCTAAAGCTGAAAACCCATTTCCAGTTCACCTCTGAGTTCTGGTCACTTGTGTTCGGAGTCTAACAAAGAAGCAGCCTGTTTTTTTTTTTTAAAAGGAGAAATAGAAGTAGACAAAGAGGAGAGGGAAGAGTGGTCCCAGCAGAGAGAAGGGAATCAGGAAAAAGAGGATGTGAAGGTGGGCAGAAGCTGTGGGACACCAGCAAGAATGGGCAGTGTGAGGAGGGACCCGGCTACCACAGGCACTGAGGAGCAAGTTAACTTCGGCAGTGCTTACTGTATGAACAAGAGGATGCCACTGAGTGTATTAAAGAGCCAGGTGATTTTAATAGGATTTCACTGGGCAGAGCCCACCAATCACAGTGAGAATAGATGAGGAGAATAAATTGGACTTGGTGAAACCTGTCATGCTGCCTTTGAGGCAAGATACAGCGACTTACTACATTGATTTGAGGTGTTGATGGGAGAAAAGTGGATGAGTTTGAGAAACACTTAGGAGGCGATATTGACAGGACCCACAGATGAACTGGAAGTGTTGAGATGAGTGAAAAAGAGAAAGGTGTCCATGGATTTCTGAGGTGTGCGCAATTAGGGTTTTATTGTGCATTCATGGAAGCAAGGGGCATTAAAAAAAAAGACCAGGACTTTTGTAAGGTGGTGAATGGAAAAGAATCTTCATTTAGTTTTTGTACATATTGAGTTTAAGGTGCCTTCAAGATATCCAGAAAGGCAGGGGGAAAAAAAAGTCTAGAAGTCAATGAAGAGGTGTGGCATGGAGCTGTAAATTCATGATCATTGGCATAAAGATTTTAACTATGGATGTGATGAGATCACTTTGGGAAAAAGTAGTCATAAGAAAGATGTAGTAACAAAATCCTCAAAATACTTCAAATAGGTTGACAGAGAACTGATGCTTATGTGGAGGCAAAAACCCTTAAGAAAGTTGAATTTCAGATATAGTTGGAAGTTAGGGGAAGTTATTTTAAACAACAAAAAAATTAGGGTACCAAACTATGGAGATAGGTTTAGATAGGTTTTGTTGTGAGACTTTTACACTTGAGGAAGCAAAGAGGTGGTAAGAAACTGACCAAGAAAGTAGAGACAGGGCATGGAATAAAGATGCCTTTGGAAAGTAGAGTCAATAGGACTAGTGAATAATTAGATCTTTGACAGAAAAGAGAAAGAGCACCTTTGGGTGACTTGGAGTCATCCAAGATATAGTGAGGGTGATGGTATCACGCCAGACAATATTCTACACAAATGGGTATTTAAGTAGTGATATGTTTAAAGTGTTAAGTGTTGTATGTCTGTTGATAGAAAAAAAAATTCTCATATTTTGAATCCCTGGCCTTGACTAGCTCCTTTATCATGTCCAATTTTTGCCTCTGCAAAGGAGAAGCAGGGACTTGAGTGTCTGGGGATAGATGGGTTAGAAGTTGTAATCAGCATAGCAGTCAGAGCTTTCTAGAGTCACATAACTGCATGTGGCCAACCTCTGGGTCCTGCTAGGAGCCAGGATGATTGTTCCAGCCATTGGTGTTCAACAGCAAACTGAAAACAAGTCCCACAACTTATCATGGCAATAGCCGGACCAAAAAAAATCTTGGATTCATTTTGAGCCACTGTGCAAAAACTGAAAGCATGTGGACTTGCAACGTGTTTAAAATATTTAAAATCTATTAAAGGCCAAACTGCAGAAGCTTATAAAGTGGTGTACGGGCAGTTATTTGAGATATTCTGAACAAGGTTGACTGATCACCTGCCAATGCCATCATGGTTTCCTCTGGTCCCACGCGATGCTCCAGACAGCAGCTCTGTTCTGAGGACTTGGGCAAGGACTTTTGGAGAAGCGTTCCTTCAAAATCAGCCAAATACAGCTTCTGGTAAATGTACTTCCCATGAAACAGCATGAAGACATTTTAATGAGACTCTGCACACACAGAACTCAATGTAATAATATGTAAAATTCACAATATAGTATGTTTAGGCAACCGTGCAACTTTGATTTGTGTGTCTTTTACTGATCTTACCCTGGTCGTAGCCAGATGTAGTTGACATGAACTATTTTACAGTCGTGTTTCTTGGAGATAGAAGTAGTGTTTGACATAAATCCAAAAGCATCTGGGGTCCCTTACATCTGGTCTCATTGGTTTTGATTTCTTGCCTTTAGTTTGTCTTCCATTTTTAAGTTCCTATCTGAGTTTGCTCTGTTTTCCCTGCCCTTCATTCTTTGGATTTTTCTACACTCTCTACTTTCTATCTTCTTTTCTATTTCTTGCCCATCATGATATATCACTACTCCTCTCTCTTAACTCACCTTAACACAGGTAAATGGGTAAATAAGTAGGGGAGAAGTTTTTTTTTTTTTTTAAATAATAGACTCTAAATCTACTTGTGTAAGCATGTAGGAAAGCAATTAAAATTAGAACTTATAAACTGGTAATTTAGGACAATTGATTTAAAGATAGTAGCAAAGAATTAAACAGGAAAAAATGATAATTTAGAGAATTTAATCACCTCCTCCTATTATGGAAGGCACCAGAAAATATCAACAATTAAGGTTTCTAAGAGTTACAATATAGCCTGACTTATAGATGTGATTTACATTGTAGATTTCTATAAATGAACATCAGTAACTGAGATTTCAGTGATGCTACAGATTTTGTTATCTGAGTTCTCAGGTTTTAGCTCTTTATAAAGATAGATCTAGACTCATTAATATTAATAACAACCCTCCTACGGGCCTGACTGTGGGAAGTGAAATTTTTCAGTCCTTGTCCTGAATATTACTGGGGACCATGATGGTGATCATCACTGTGGAGAAATGAGGCAGGATGTCATCAACCCAGACCCTGGCATTTCCACGAGGGAGGTGTTGAAGTCAGGAACTTTTCTAATGAGGTTTCTGCTGTATCAAGCTTGGCCAGAGCACCCAGTTCAGATACTCTATAGAGATATTTAAAGCACCAGGTTTCAAATTGGATTCAATTGCAGTAGTGTCCATTGTAGAGTACCACAGACCTAGTGGTGTAATAAAACATGTATTGTCTTTAAATTCCAGTGCTAGACGTTCAAGATCAAGGTGTTCACAGGATTGGTTCCTTCTGAGGTTGGTGAAGGAAGAACCTGTTCCAGACCTCTCTCCTAATTTCTGGAGGTTGCTGGCAATCTTTGATGTCCTTTAGTTCATAGATACCTCACACAGAACTGTGCCTTTTCCTTCCTGGTATGAGTATATGTCCAAATTTTCCCTTCCTATAAGGACAGTAGTCATATTGAATTGGGTTCCACCCAACTCAAATATGACCTCAACTCTAATTACATTCATAAAAACATTGTTCCCAAATAAAGGCACATCCTGAGAGTGAAGACTTCAACATATGAATTTTGAGAGTGGGGCCACAATTCAACTCCAAATATTTCTTTATGGCCCTGAGGGGGGAAATAATTAGTGAAGGAACACTATTGTATGTTGTAAGTTCTCTTAAAAACATTTTTCTTTCCTTTCTATTTATCTCCTTCCTTATCTGTTTGTGGAATACTGGAGAGTCTTTTCAGACAACAGGAGAGAGTTTTAGGGATCAGAAGTGAACCATGATGCTATAGAAGATGCTATTGCTGCATCCCAGAGAGTTCACATCAACCCATGTTTATTTAATATGGTGGTTTTGAATCTAAGTAGGACCAAAAAGAACACAGATTCTGGGATTCTTATTTCTCAAGTCACTTAATAGGAGATATATTGTCTACATGAGGATATTTGGGGTTTTTCTTGGGATGAAAATTGACACTCACCAAGGAGAGGTGTGAGAAAACTGGATATAGCTCTTATTAGTGGTAAGAACAGAGCTAACACTGATTCTGTAATGCCCAGACTCACGAATCCGCCAGAGACCACCAGGAGTCCGATTCCGATGCAATCACAAAAGGGTCCTTTTATTCAAGCCCGAGCAGGGTCTGCCAACCTTCACCGACGCAGCGGGTTAGGAAGCGCGGCCCTGAGTCGAGGGGAGCAGGGTTTTTTATAGATCATAACTGCAAGCAGGGGAGTACATGCCTTGGCGTTACATGATTGGGTGAGGTAAAGCGCGCGCAGGGGAACAGGGGTCTTGTCATTACATGATTGGGGAAAGGTGAGTGTGGTCAGTATGAGGTCAGTTGACCTTTGGACTGATAGGTCTGGCTACAATGGGCCCAGTTGACCTTTAGGTCATTGATAGGTCTGGCTACAGTGAGCTCATTGCTTGGCCTTCTGATTAGCTGACTCAAGTTACAGAACCACTTTTTGGTGCCAGGGAGGGGTGCCGTTGATTGTGTTGCAATCTTCCAGTAACTGGGTGGGGGATCTAGGGCTCTGGACAAGAGGCCTAGAGTCACAAAATGGCTTTAGTCTGGTCCTTTCAATTCTTTATCTTAATCTTCACCTTCTTTGTGATATCAGGGGCCAACCTTAGTGGCTTCAGAACTGGGGGGGGAACAAATCCTCCACCATCACTTGAGGATATGGTTTGGATCATAAATGCCCCCCCAAAGGTCCATGTGTTAAAAGCTGATGGCACTGTTAGGAGGTATTGCAACCTTTTAAGAGATAGGGCCTATTAGAAGGAAGTGAAGTCACTGGTGGTGTATCCTTGAAGAGGGACCTTGGCCTCAATGCCTGTCTCTTTTGCATCCCAGTTGCCATGGGGTGAGCAGCTTTGTTCCACTATTTACTCTTGCCATGATGTTCTGCCTGCCACAGGCCCAAAGTGATGGGTTCAAGCAACCATGGAATGAAAACTCTGAAATCAAGAGCCAAAATAAACTTTTCCTCCTTTAAGTTTATTTTTCTCAGGTATTTTGTCATAGTGATGGAAAACTGGTTAACACAATTGACATAAAGCTTGAGATACTGGGTTTTTTGGGGGGCGGGTACCAGGAATTGAACTCAGGGGTACTCAACCACCGAGCCACACTCCTAGCCCTATTTTGTGTTTTATTTAGAGACAGGGTCTCACTGAGTTGCTCAGTGCCTCACCATTGCTGAGGCTGGCTTTGAACCTGCGATTTTCCTGCCTCAGTCCCCCAAAGTGCTGAGATTACAGGTGTGCGCCATTGCACTCAGCTTGAGATGCTGGTTTGTAAATCCATGGCCAAGGGTCAGGATTTATTTCTATGCTACAAGGTAGCCAGAGATGGAGTGTTCTGATGGAGAAAAGGAGAGGTGATAGAAAATAGATTTGAATTAGGACCATAGGAAGAGGAAGGAGGGCAGTGATTGATGAGGTGGAGAAAGATAAGGAGCAAGATGGCATTCATTTGGAATACAGGAGGCCACCGCTACTCCTGAGCAGCCCTATTCCATGGCCATAGCTTTCTCTGGATTCCAGTCTCCTCTTTTGCCCTTTGGGTTTAGGGGTGTCAATAGTTTTCCTCTATGGCTAATTCTTGGGTATTTTTCTATCCTCTATGATCCCTCTAACATTATTCACATCTTTGTAAAGTGTTCCTTCCTTAAACTCTGCATCCATTTGACTGCCATGTAGTTGCTACCTGTGTTCAGGTTTCTTCTCCTCAAGGAGCATTTTAAGTTCCTGGAAGGCAGAGATGAAGCCTTTCTCATTCTTGAATCTGCAAAGTATTGGCTGCAAAGCATTGTGGGAAACTCTCCATGAATGGTAAAGTCAGGAAAGGTCAAAGGATAGGAGTGCATGAAGAAAGACGAATTAGGAAAGAAGAAAGGAAGAAAAGAAAAACAGACAGGAAGAAGTAAGGTTGGTGCAAAGGGATTATAACACAGGAATGTGGACCTGAATCCAGAAATTATGTTCTCTGACTATTGGGTAAAGGCAAAACAGCCAGGAAGAGCAGAAGCCTGAGCTACCATCTTGTTAGGTCTTGTACAGACAGTTCTTTCTTATTTGTTGCTCCCCATTCTGCAAAATGCCTTCGCTGCTGATAGCTACAATATAATGCTAAGAAAGTAGCTTGGCTTCTCCTTCTAAGTCTAAGGCCCAGGAACCTCCACCGTGAGAAGCCCACTTAATGTTGCATAGTGTCAATCCGAGCAAGCGGAGCGGCCCCAGGACAGCAACCTCAGGGTTTCTAACTGCAGTCAATATGCAAATTATTGAGAGATTCAAGAGCTTAAACACATAGAGGAGAGTCCCTGTCTTCAAAAACTGTGGCGGCACCATCCAAAGTCTATGGAACAAGAGAGGGAGCATTCATAGAGCATCACATCAACCAAAATGGGGGAATTAGAAAGTTCAAATGAAATAATATCAGCCAAGTACAGAGTGCAGACAGGAGTAGTCATGTGGGATGACTCAGGAGGACTGGCTAGATTTTGAGCCATATTTGTGGTGGGAACATTCAACCAGGTAGCTTGGAAAATATATTAGAAGGCAATCTATCAATGTCAAGCAATGTCCTCAGGAATGTGGGTCTCCAGATCCTCTGAGGACGCTTTACTGCTGCTGGAATAAAAACTATTATGTAAGGATGTGTTCAAAGTTCAGTGTGGATGCTTTGTATTTTATTTTTCTTCGTTTGGCAACCCCCACAAATAATGGTGCATGGTAGAATTAAAAGCAATGGAAATTTTCTTCCTGGAACTCAGATCATAATACTGATTGGGTATGCTGATTTGCATCATATTCCTATTTAGTCATTCACTATTGCTGCTGGTAAGGCCATGGTGTGTCTAGCACGTTAGAAGAATCTTTGATCCCGTCTCAAATAAAGTAGACTAATGCACATGTATTTTGCCATTTTCATTATCATTAAATGAAATGCCAGAAAACATTTCAATTTAACCTCTGGAGAAAATAAACCACTCTCCTAACTAACAGCAGTTCTGTCTCTTCCTAAAATGGAACCACACGTTTGGAAGTTCTTCATCCTATTAGGCCAAAGGCACATCTATTCTCCTCATGTTGTTTCAAAGCTGTCGTGAATAGAGGTCCTGTCCTGGGTCTCTTAGAAGACGTTGGTGTCTAGAACCCAGTAAATATTAGAGAAAAAAGGAAGCATCGTCTAAATATGTGTCAAGAAAAGTCCGACATGTTTACAGTGTTTTTCATTGGTGCTCTTTCATCAAGGTAAATGACAAAATGCTGTTCCAGATTGTTTCTGTATTCATCATAAAAATCATAAAGCTAGCTCAACATCAGAAGAGAAATATTTAGTAAATCTTAATAAAGACAAAATAGGGCTAGGAACTGAGGCGGATTGGTCATTGAGTAGTTTAGGAAATAACACACCACAGGCACTTTGAACAACTAAGAGGCCTAGATAAAGCCAGCTACCCAGACATGAAGGAACTTCCAGTGTTTCCATCTGTCATCATCCTAAAGCTATTTCCTGAGGCTGTCCTGTAGGTTCTGGGAATAAAGCAGTGAACAACACATAAAAATCCCTGCTGCTGGGGACAGACAATAAATCAGAGGAATAATCAAGGTAGGGATTCTCCTCTACGCCCTTCTACCCCTACATCTCACAACAGCCTGCATACAGTAGGAGCATAATGAGTTACAGTTAGAAGGCCTATGGTTGCTATCCTGGGGCAGCTCTGCTTGCTGAGATTGACATTGTGTAGTACTAAGTGGATTTCTCCTTGCAGAGGTTCCTGGACCTCAGACTTGGTGGAAGAAACCTAAGTTACTTTCTCCCTGATGGCAGTCATTGGTGGCAGTAAAGGCACTTAATAGAATCAGAGAACAAATAAACAATGGCAAAATAAATGGCATGTTAGATAGGAGAAGGGAAAAAAGCAGAAGGAGCAAGGCAATGTAAAGAGGATGCGTACATTTAGCATCTAAATTAATTAGGCCAAGGGAAATCTCTGCATCAAGAAAGAAAATTTAGAAATACAATGGAGGAGTAAAGTACTTCTTAAGGATCTAGCCAGGAACTAGACTTAACAGACTTCTATGTAGTTGACATTCTAGGTGTTAAGCACTCCTGGGTAGGGAGCTCTGAGGCAGAAGTCCTGGCCCAAGCCATCACTTCTGATTGGATAAAGTTTGATGAATCTTTTAACTTCTCTGAGCCGCACACACATCATCTGCATAAAAGAGAAAGTATCTGCATGGCCCCCTGCACACAATTATGGTGAGCACCTAATGAATATTCAATCTAGAATTCTTTCCTGGTGAAGAATTAGGGGTGCTCAGCAAATACGGATTGCCAGGAACTTGCCCCCAAGAACTTCTGCTTCAGTAGATCAGAGATGGAGCCAGGGTCTTCTCCAGTGGTTCTCAATCCTAGATGAACATGAGAATCATTTGGGAAGCTCTTAAAATATACAGATAACACAGGTCCATCCCAGACTAATTAAATAAAAATTTCTGGGACATATGCATCAGTATTTTAAAAATAATCTCCAGGTTATTGTAATGTAGAGACGGGTAGATAATCAGCAGCACGGTCCATGCTACCCTGAACAGTTAAAATTACAAGCTGCCAAAAGATTCCAATCACCTTCTTATTAAATATCAAAGGATGAGTGGATCACCTTGGTCTTACCTGTATTGATAGAGTACTTCCAGGGTGTGAAGTGGCTTTCTAGGTAGCAAATAGACACACAACATTTTCAAATGTACAAGAATCTATCCTATTTTTGCCATCCTTTCTTGGATTTAATGGTCTTCATGATCAGGAATCCACTCTTTAGATTTACTCTAAGTCCCTGTACCTCAGTGCACTGCCCCTGCCACATGACTAAGTGTAAAGATTGACTCAAGTAAAGGATTAGTGCAAGCATGCTACTCTAGCAGTGTTACAGAGCTGGAACCTCCAGGGAAACTGAGGCAATGCAAAGACCCTGTCTTCAAACCTTGATACTTGTGATCAAGTCAGAAAGACAGGAATGAGTTCATTGAAGGGATAAGGAAAGGGAAAGAGGACACTCTCAAGTGAGAGGGTAAGTAGGTCCTCTCAGAGAGGAGAGGGACAATGTGGTTTTCCTGCACTCCAATTTTATTGGGGATACCAGAGAAGTTTCCTGAGAAAACCATGCAGGTCCACCTCTTGACTTTTGATTAACATCAGGATGACATCAGACTTTCAAGTCCCCACTGCCATGACAACTCTAGGTCATCTTGGCCCATGCTGATTGGATTTTTAACCATTCATTCTAACAGGTTTCATGGTTAGGAGGAATTATTCTTATTTCCCTGAGTTTCAGGATATGGTCACCAGTCTCCTAGTTTTTTAGTCAGCTTTTTTGCTACTGTGACTAAAAGACCGGACCAAAACAATTTTAGGGGAGGAAAATTTTATTTGAAGGCTCACAGTTTCAGAAGACTTAGTCCATAGAAAGTCAGCTCCATGATGATCAGGAAGCAAAGAAATTTTCTGCTCTCCAGATACAAAATATTTACCCCAAAGCCATGCCCCCAAGTCTCACCTCCTCTAGCCCTACCTTACCACTTCAGTTACCACTCAGTGAATCCTTATGAGGGGGTTAATTCAATGATTGGGTTAAGACTCTTATAACCCAATCATTTCTCCTCTGAGCCTTCTTGCATTGTCTCACATGTGAGCTTTTCAGGGACATCATAACACCTTCCATGGAAATTATCTCAGGCCTGCATTTCTCCTGCAGATAATAGGTAGTTTGTTCAGGAATGTGACATATTCTGTCCACTTAAGCCAGGCAGAGATACAGTTAAATTGCTTATTGGAAAAGAAAGCATGTGTGAATCAGCATGGAGGGCCTATTTTATAGAATTATTCTCTTCACCTTGTGTTCCCACCATTCACATCTGTCTACCCCCTAACAACAGGCACCTTTTGTTCTCTTCGACTTGGAATGGAAATAAATGGTGAAGTGCATCTGCTCTGAAAGCAATCCCCAATTAAAGTATCCTCAAGTTCAAAGTGCCAAGTGCAACTCACTGAAGGAAGATAGGTACCACCTACTGTCTGTGGTGGCAACCGAGAAGAGAGTTGGCAAAGAAGGGTGTGTTTGTTTAAAAAAAAAAAAGCAAAAGATGGCAAAACTAGGTCAGATAGTTGTGTCCAGGTTTCTACCTTTATTAAAAAAAAAATCCAATGATGAGATTCTTTTCTGTATCTTGAAATTATTGTTCATCTTTTCTGTATTTCATTTATGTTATATTTTTTTGCCAGATACTTGTATATGGGAAAATGTGAAACTTCAATAAGGAGTATTTAAAAGGGGGAGAAAGGACAACAGGTTCCTGTTTGGGAGCACATCGGTGAGGTGTGCAGCCTGTGGGTGGCAGGGGTGAGTGACAGGAAGCTGGGAAAAGCTGGAATGCTGTGTTGTCTGAAGCTCTGGCAAAAGCTACACAGGTGGCCAAGGAGCCTCTGTCCGGCCCCCAAACCTTGCAGTTCTGATTCATTACTAGTTAAAAAGAACCCCAGGAGTTCAATTACCTGCTGGGACCAGGTGTCTCTGCAGTGTAAGTGTAAGCACAGCCCGAACTTAACATCTTTAAACCTTCTGAATTCATTCTAAAACTAGCTTGTTTCCCTGTAATTACTGCATTAACTATCCATGCAGAAGAAAGATTTTAATCTTGGTATTTCAATTCTGTTAAAATCATATTTATAAATGCAGATCAGTCTCATTTTCACATTTTAAAAATTTTCTTATCTTAAAGATAAGAAACAACTAATCCTTTGTGAAGAAGGGCAAGTAATCTGTCTGGTTGTTTGAAAGTTAGTTAAAAAGTTAGTAACACATTTCAATAACATCTTTATAAGTGAAAACAGCTGATTTCTATTTTCCAGAAAACAGAAAAATAAAAACCGTCACATTTAAAAAGACAACATTATGAGAAATTCTCAGCGTGGTGAAGACTCCAAGACTAATTTCATTGTTTAGAATACCTTTAAAAAACGTCACAGGGAGCTCACATGGTCAACTATGACACTTGCATCGAGCCATCTTTACACCTGTGAAATTTGGCCTCAGGTTGCTCTTACTTAAAAGCTGTTCATATTATTATTTTGTACTCATCATTTTTCATTTTTCTTTTTAATTTTTGTAATTAGTTATGCATAACAGTAGAATGCATTTATGCACTTTGATACATCATACATAAATGAGGTATAAATTCTCATCCTATTATTATTCATCATCCATCATCCTATTATTATTCATCTGGAAGATCCAGAAATGATTGTTCCCAGCATGTCAGCATGCATTAATGTATTGTGTTAAGTTTCTCTTTATTTTCTTTCCTTCTGAGTGTAATTTGCAGTTCTGCATTAAGATGGAAACCAAGATTCAGAAAACTCCCTGAAGGAATGATTGCTTTTTGGACAAAAGATTTGATTTTTCTTATTTCTTAGATGAAAATCGATTTTCTCTACTAAGCTACATTGGGCAAATGCAAATTAAATAAATTTACTTTAATAATATGATTATTTCTGAGGGCATCTTTGTCATTGCTTTATCATGTCATTTTATTTATTTATTGTTTTGGTACCGGGGATTGAACTTAGGGGCACTTGACCACTGAGCCACATCCCCAGTGCTATGTTGTGTTTTATGTAGAGACAGGGTCTCACTGAGTTGCTTAGCGCCTCGCCGTTGCCGAGGGTGGCTTTGAACTTGTGATTCTCCTATCTCACCCTCCCAAAGTGCTGGGATTACAGGCTAGATTTTTATTAAATAAATGGTTATCCCTTCCAGTATTTTCAAGCCAGTTTATGTCTTTTCTCTCACCTCACACTATCCCCACAAGGTAGGACAAGAATGACTACCTCCACGCTCAAGAATTAAGAATCTATATCTTCAAACCTTCTAAAAACGTGGCCAGGAGTTTCCCTCTTTGCATTTCCCTCTGTCTATATCTTTGTTCCCATCTCGGGGTAATCTTCTCGTCTCTCTTTTCAGGGGAAATTGGAGACATTTTTGGTGTTCACCCCAGAAGGATGCTATTTGCATCATTTGGTAGAGACCCGGGATGGTGCTAGACATTCTCCCATGAGCAGGACAGCCTCACAACGAAGAATCATCTGGCCCAAATATCAGTAGTGTTGCTGCTGAGAAGCCCTGCTTTATGTGTACCAGAAGTACTGACAGTTTCCACGGCTAAGGACATCTGAGGGGCTAAGCTCCTGTAGCTGATTGGAGGATTGGCTCATTGGCAATGTAAGAACCCGGTGATAGCTGAAGGTGCATCTCTTTTTACCAGAGGTTGAAAGTCACTTGACAAATTAATGGATGCATAATATTTAATTTCAGATATTTTCTCTGTAGTTAGGAAAGGAATATATGCTCCATGTATACAACTTATATTAATGAACATCTTTGGCAAGGCCATGAAAGGACCAGACTAAAGCCATTTTGTGACTCTAGGCCTCTTGTCCAGAGCCCTAGGTCCCCCACCCAGTTACTGGAAGTTGCAACACAACGGCACCCCTCCCTGGCGCCAAAAAGTGGTTCTGCAACTTGAGTCAGCTAATCAGAAGGCCAGGCAATGAGCTCACTGTAGCCAGACCTATCAATAACCTAAAGG
>CM053408.1:25229151-25300368 GCA_028644305.1 Xerus rutilus
ATGCAATGAACTTTCCTCTTAGCACTACCTTCATAGTGTCCCAGAGATTTTGGTATGTTGTATCAGAGTTCTCATTTACCTCCAATAATTTTTTAATCTCTTCCCTGATGTCTTCAGTTACCCATGCATTGTTCAATAGCAAATTATTGAGTCTCCAGGTGTTATAGTGGTTTCTTTTTTTAAAGCTGTCATTAATTTCTAGTTTCAGTCCATTATGGTCAGATAGAATGCAGGGTAGTATATCTATTTTTTTTGTATTTACTAAGACTTGCTTTGTGGCATAGCATATGATCTATTTTGGAGAAGGAACCATGCGCAGCTGAGAAAAACGTGTATTTGCTTGTTGAAGGATGGAATATTCTATATATATCTGTTCAGTCTAGATCATTGATTGTTCTATTATGTCTTGTAGATTTTTTGTTTAGTTTTTGTTTGGAAGATCTGTCCAGTGGTGAGAGCGTTGTGTTAAAGTCCCCCAATACTATTGTGTTGGGATCTATTTGGTTTTTGAATTTGAGAAGGGTTTGTTTGATGAACATGGCTGCCCCATTGATTGGGTAATAGATATTTAAGATTGTTATGTCTTGTTGGTGTATGATGCCCTTAAGCAGTATGAAATGACCTTATTTATCCTTTTTCACTAATTTTGGTTTGAAGTCTACTTTATCTGAGACGAGGATGGAAACTCCTGCTTGTTTACGCGGTCCATGTGAGTGATAAATTTTTTTCCATCCTTTCACCTTCAATCTGTGAGTATCTCTTTCTATGAGCTGAGTCTCTTGGAGGCAGCATATTGTTGGGTCTTTTTTTTAAATCCAATCTGCCAGTCTGTGTCTCTTAATTGCTGAGTTTAGGCCACTGACATTCAATGTTACTATGGAGACATGATTTGTATTTCCAGACATTTTGGGTTATTCTTGGTTTTTAACTTGACTTGGTTTCTCTTTTGATTGACCTTTAGTGTAGCTCCTCCCTCTGCAGGTTTTCATTGTTGTTTATCATTTCCTCCTCATGGAATATTTTACCAAGAATGTTCTGTAGTGCCGGCTTTCTTGCTATGAATTCTTTTAATTTTTGTTTATCTTGGAAGGTTTTTATTTCATCATCAAATCAAAAACATAATTTTGCTGGATATAAGATTCTTGGTTGGTAACCACTGTCTTTTAGTGCTTGGTATATGCTTTGCCATGATCTTCTTGCTCTCAGGGTCTGGGTTGGGAAGTCTGCAGTGATCCTAATTGGCTTCCCCCTATATGTAATCCTATTCCTTTCTCTTGTGGCTTTTAGGATTCTCTCCTTGATCTGAATGTTAGGTATTTTTACTATGATGTGCCTTGGTGTAGGTCTGTTGTGATTTTGAGCATTTGGTGTTCTGTATGCCTCTTAAATTTGATTATCCAATTCATTCTTCATATTTGGAAAGTTTTCTGATATTATTTCATTGAATAGGTTGTTCATTCCTTTGGCTTGGAATTCTATGCCTTCCTCTATCCCAAAAATTCTTAAGTTTGATCTTTTGATGTGATCCCATAGATCTTGGATGTTTTGTTCATGGTTTCTTACCATTTTCACTGTGTGGTCAAGTCTGTTCTCAAGGTTAAATATTTTATCTTCATTGTCTGAGATTCTGTCTTCTAAATGGCCTAATCTGTTGGTGATGCTTTCCATTGAGTTTTTGATTAGGTTTATTGTTTCTTTCATTTCAAGGATTTCTGTTTGGTTCCTTTTCAGAGTCTCTATCTCCTTATTGAAGTGACCTTTTACTTCCTGTATTTGCCTATGCATCTCTTTATCGAAGTGATCTTTTACTTCCTGTATTTGCCTGTGCCTCTCTTTATCGAAATGATCCTTTGCTGACTGGGCTTGCTCTCTTATATCATTCTTAAGTCACAGAACATTTTAATTATGTACATCCTGAATTCATGTTCTGTCATTTCTTCTGCTGTACTGATCATGGATTCTAGTATTGGAGAATCTTGGTTTGTTTGAGTCATTTTCTTCCCTTGTTTTTTCATGATGTTTGTGTGTCTTTCATTCTAACTCTGTTGATCCAAGTTGTTATAGTTTTTACTCCTATATGTGTGTAGATTCCCTGCAGGGTTTCAGTACAACTCCATGTCCCGGCTTTTAGGGGGCTGTGTCCTCCCTATGCTTCTCAGCACCTGTGCAGCACGGAACCTGCGGTCCAGGAATAGGAAGCGGAGTCCACCGACGCATTCAGAGCAGAGTTTTAGATTTGCTAAAATGAGATTTTAAAGTTATATGTTTATTTGACTTATTATTTAAATCAATGTTGGGTTAGGAAAAGGGGCCTTTATGATTCTGAAGTTTTGAAATATGTTAAGATATCTTTTTTGACATAGAATGTGGTTAATTCTGTAAATGCATCTATTAACTAAAGGTTTTTAGTTTCCTTGTTTATACTTTCAAACTTTTGCTATTTTTTTTCTCTGCTTGATCTATTGTCTTACAGAGATGTGTCAGGGTCTCTACTAAGATAGTGGATTTGTAAATTTTGCATGATTTTGTCTATTTTGGTGTGTATGAAAGAATATATTCAAAGTGATATTTGGCACATGAAAGTTCATTATTATTATTATTATATATTGTTGTTCATAACTATGATTATTATGTTGTATCCTTTCATTTTCCAAAAAAAAAGCTTTTTTTCTCTTAACATCATTTTTGTCTCAGGTAAGTATTTTAATATTGGTATGAATGCTCCTTGACTTATGATGGAATTATGTCCCTGTAAACCCATTGTAAGTTGACAATGTAAGTCAAAAATGCATACATTACTCTTAACCTTCTGAACACCATAGCTTAGCATCATAATGCACTGTAAAGTATTGTTTTTTGGTCCTCATCCTCTCTTGGCTGCCTGGGAGCTGCAACTCTCTGCTGTTGCTGCCCAGCATCTTGAGGGAGTCTCATACTGTACATTGCTAGCCTGGAACTAGAGCAAAATTCAAAATTCAGAGTATGGACATGAATTTACACCATTGTAAAGTGAAAAAATCCTAAGCCAAACCATCTTGTATTGGGGATCATCTTATTCTCTTTTATGTTGTTTGGTTTTGGTGTGATTCTTTTGAGGAGCTGCTCCTTTAAAATATATATATATATATATATATATATATATATATATATATATATATAGGTGTATACATATTTATATATACATACACACATAAATACATAGATACAGTATATAGATATTATATAATGTAATATAATATATAATATAATGTAATATATAATTAATATATTACAAATATATTCATATAAATCATTTCTAGGTACCTCAATAGATAAATATAATTAATTTCATTTGTTGTGATTAAGAATGTTTTAGCTCTATTTTAATCATATGAATTAGTGTTTTTAATTTATTATCCTTTCCTTTTGTTTCTATTTTTCTCCTTTTCTTCCTCTTCTTCTTTCTCCTCCTCCTTTTATTTCTCCTTCTTTCTTCTTTTTCTAGTGCAATAATTATTTTTTATGTTTCCTTCTCCCTGTCGCCTGTGCTGGTAAGGCAGATAAATGTCATGTTTGTAAAATCTATTTAAAATATATTTTTAGTCATTGAATGTTTATCTTTAAATTTGTCACACAACTACACATATATATTTAAGTATATACTTTAACACAATTAAAGAGGTTCAGTTTTTCTAGTCTTCTCTTGAGTGAGAATTATAGCTCTCTTTATCCATTGAACTATACTCCTGTTTTAAATTGTAAAAAATTTAAATTTTCTTCTTGTAGCAACAAATGCTTATTATTACTTATTTTATAGTAAATACTTGACTAAATTTATTGACATTTTAAATCAATTTTCTGATCATCACTGATCTTTATATTTACCTTCTGGGTTGACGTTTTTCCCCTTAAGTATTCTCTTCAAAATTATTTTCTGTGGAATATAAATGCTTTTTATTCTTATGTGACATGAGTATTCTTATAACTCATATATTAGGAAAGTGTCTTTTTTTTCAACCTTCCTTTTAAGTGATAGTTTTGCTGAATATGACATTCTGGTCAACTTTTGTTTTCATGTAGCATTTAGTATTTTTTTTACCACTGGCATAAATGTTTGTTTACAAGGTGTGTATTACTCTGGTTACTCCTTTATACATTACATATCTTTTGACTATAAGGTAGTTTCCTTATCCTTGATACGTTACAGCTTTATTATTATGGGTTTAATGTGTGGAATAATTGTATTTATTCTTATAGGTATTTATAGTGGATTATAAATCTGAGATGTCATGTTTTCATTTTTAGAAAATTCTTAATACATATGTCTTTAAATTTTACTTTCTCATCATTACTTCCATTTTTTTTTTCTGAGACTCCATTAGACTAATGTTGGTATCTCTAATTCTTTTATATTGATTTAAGTGCCTTTGTGTTATGGGTGAATTCCTTAATTCTGTCTTTACTCCAATCCACTCTTCAGTCATAACCAATTTTGCCTAGCATATATGTAGTATATTGCATTTTTTATTTCATATATGATATTTTTCATTTCCAAGACTTCTCCTTTTAATTTTTGTTTTCATTGTACTTATTTATGTTTATTATTTTAAATTATTTTTATTCTTTTTTATCTTATTCTTTCTTACATTTTTTGTCTTTCTAAACTTCTATTAATACTTATCAGACTAGTTTATGAAATTAGCTTAATCTGGGGAACTTCATTTTCTCCTTGTTGATTTCTCTTAGCTTCACCTCACGGTAGACACGTCTAGTTTCAGTCATTTCATAGGAACGGATTTTCTGTTCACTCTCTCTGCTCTTACCTACCATCTTCCAGTCTTATAGCCCAGGAGGTCACTGGCTTCAGCTCAGCTCACCAGTTTACATTTATGATCAGTTTATGCCTAATGGTTACATCTCATTTTTTGATGTTCTGTTTATCTATTATTGTTATGTTTTGGGCATAGAGGGTATCTGTGTATATTTATGTGTTTTTAGGCATGCATTACTGTGTCATTTTGAACAGACTTCTTTTTTAAAATCCCTCCAAACCCTTCTTTTTCATTAGGAAGTTTTCCAAATCATTACTCTTCAGTTAGTAAATGCTCATCATCATTAAACACACTATTGCTCTATTATGTTTAAGACCTAATGGTGCAGCCGGGCATGGTGGCTCAAGCCTGTAATCCCAGCACTTAGGGAGGCTGAGACAGGAGGATCGCGAGTTCAAAGCCAGCCTCAGCAATGGCGAGGTGCTAAGCAACTCAGTGAGACCCTGCCTCTACATAAAACACAAAATAGAAAAAAAAATAAATAAATAAAACACAAAATAGGGTTGGGGATGTGGCTCAGTGGTCGAGTGCCCCTGAGTTCAATCCCCAGTACCAAAAAAAAAAAAAAAAAGACCTAATGGTGCATCCCAAGTATACACAAAAATAAAAATTTAAGTCCCTGACCTCAAAAGAGTCACATCTAGTTATAGAGATGAGTAAGAAAGAAAGTTCACAAGAAGGATAGTTGGACTTGGTGTTGACTGGATGTGGGAGGCCAACAAGGCTGCATGAATGAAAGGCTCCTGCCACACATCCATTTCCATCTGGGGTCCTGAACACCTCAGTGCTCTTGGTGAACTGCCCAAGAGGATTAATTAATCCTTCCACAAGGATTAGTTAAAACAACATAAATTCCCTAGAACATAATAAGCATTCAATATTTATGTCTCATGTTTCTGTTTTGCCCAGGTATCATTGGTAAGCGGGCTGGTGTAAAAATAGAATTATCATAGGTTTTTGAATCAGATAGGCAAAGATTAGGTGCTTATCATTCCTTACTAATTTAAATGCCAGGGACAAATAATTTTAATTCTGAAAGTCTTGATATTTTTATTTCTGAAATAGAAATAATAATAATTATTAGCATGTTAGACTTGGTAGCTATAAATATGAACAAAAGAACTTTGTCTTTTCTCACAAGGAGCTTTCAATTGCTAGAGGAGAGAGATGTTGAACAAGCAGCTCAATGTGCGCTGAGTATTTTGATGGAAAAGTTCAGGGCACAATAGAAACTAGTAAAGACCAACTTAGCTAGTGTGGGGAGTCTGAAAGACTGAAGTTATGGAGAAAGTAGAATTTCATCTGAGATTTAGAGGTAGTATTAGTTAGGCAAAGATATTTGACAGGTAGAAACAATAGCATCTATGAATCTTTGGGGAAAGAAAGTAGTATAGTGTGTTGGAAAAACTGAAAAAAGCCTGGGATGCCTAGAGGGTAGGTCATAAAATAGGTGAGAAATTGCCTTTAGGCACTAAGGTTTTGCTCTTCTGTATGTTAGGGGCATGTATTTATCTTTTAATCCTAAGAATAATAGAAAGTCATAGAATAATTCTATTTTAACCTATTACCCCATGAACTATAAGCATGAAAGTCCCACTCACATGGAGGATGAAATGTAAAGGAGGTGTTGGAGAGGAAGCTGAGACACCCACTGGGAGGCAATTGCAGTATTGGGGGAGAGATGAAGGTGACTGAGATCAGAGGCAGTCTGTCCAGCGGAGAGGATAGAAAGACCTGAGAGAGACTTGGAGGGTAAGTCAATTGGACTTGGTGTTCACTGGATGTGGGAGGCCAGCAAAGCTGCATGAATGAAAGGCTTCTGCCATACATTTATTTCCACCTAGTGTCTTGAGCACCTCTGTGCCCTTGGTGGACTGCCCAGTGTTGCCTCTTCCACAGCAGGAAACTCAGATTCTTGGACTAAATAATTACTAAAATAATTAGTGGGAAGATGGAAACACTTTTGAGCTAAAGGGAAGATTTAATGGCTTAAACCAATCCATCCATCCATCCATAAATCCCTCCCTCAATCCTTCCCTCCCTCTCTTTCTTTCTTTTTAAAATTATGGTCAAATTCAACTGATCATGACTAAAATTTCTGTTCCTTTCCCCACATCTTTCACATCATAAATTTAAAGGATTGAGCTCATAAAAAAGATCACTAAAAACTGTCTCACATGTATGCTTTCTTAGTTGATGACAAAGGATATACATTTTATTATATTTTTATTTATTCAGTTGGTTTGTTATTATTTAGTTGGTTCTGGGCTTACAAGAAGCTGTCAGTCCTTTAATAAATGCCCCTCAGTGTCAAGGAGGGGCATAGACACCAGCCATCTATCTTATAAGTAGTTCATAGACATCAGCTGTCTATCTCCCTTATCCAAAGCCTTCAAGTGGTGAAAGTGAGATAGATGTATATAGTGTAGTGATTTTTTCCCTTTGTTTATTTTATAGAGTATACTGATATTTTTCCTTCTCCAGTTGTGTTTTCCTAGGTTTAAGAAGAGATGGAATTGAAGGATGGAAACAAAGGTAGTTCAGTAGGAATGTGGCCCATTCAGGTTCATGTCTTTCTCTCCCCTGGTCAGATTTGTCTGGTAGTAATTATCTGTTGGTGTCACTTGAGGCAGCTCAGCTTCCCAGAACAATAGTGAAGCTCAGATCCTGCTCCTCTAGAAGTGGCATCATGCTGTCAGGCCCTTTAGGATCATTATTGGGGTTTTCTCTGATTGCAGCAGTTTGATGGACATCAAGGCCAATGTAATCTCTGCTTTTTCTAGAACAAGCGATTTAGGAAACTGAAATGGATTTAAAAACAAATACTCAAGTAAATATACAACTATATTTATAATAAAACTACTGACTTAAAACATCTTTTCCTAGAGTGAGCCTGGGTGAAATTGTCAAAGTTCTCCTGACAATGAGGTCTTATTTCTGGCATATGTCTTCAGTTGGCATTCAGGACACCATCTGTGCCTGTCAGCATTCCATTACTGTAATAAATATCTGAGATCAAGCAAATTACAAAGAAGGAAGGTTTATTTTGGCTCATGATTTCAGAGGTTTTAGTCTGTTATTGTTTGGATATGAGGTATCCCCAAAATCTGTTAATGCAAGAATCTTCAGAGGTGAAATAATTGAATTGTGAGAGCTAAAACAATCATTCCATCCTAGTTTGAATGGAATGACTGGGTGATAACTGTAGGCAGATGGGATGTGGCTGGCGATAGTGGGTCACTGGGAGTGTGCCCTGGAAGGGTGCATCTTTCCTGGGGCCCCTTCCCTCAGTCCTTGTTGACTCTGCCATAAACTGAGCAAGTTTCCATTGCCATTCCCTTCCTGCAAAATGTGCCACCTCACCTTGGGCCCAGAGCAATGGAGTCGGCCATCCGTGGACTGAGATCTCTGAAACCGTGAGCCCCAAACCAACCTTTCCTCCTTTAAGTTGTTATTTTTGGATATTTTGGTCATAGCAACACAAAAGCTAAACATAGTCCGTGATTGTCTGGTCACATTGCTTTGGGCCTGTGACAGCATGTCATAGTGGAAGTACAAGGCAAAGCAAATCTACTCATCTGTGGCAGAGGGGAAAGAGAAAGAAGAGGAGGAGTCTGGAGTTCCTTCAGGGGTGTGCCCAGTGTCTTAAAGACTCCCACCTGACCCCACCTCTAAAGGCTCCACCATTTCTCAGTAGCACCCATGCTGCAGACCAAGATTTTAGTACATGGACCTTTGAGAGACACTTGAGATTCAAACTATAGCACCATCAAAAATAAAAAGTCCTAAAAGTCTTCTTTTATGCTCCATCAAAAACCAAGATGAAAGGAACTATATATATAGGGAAGTTATCTGAAGCAGAAATTCTTAAGTGTGAGGGGGCAGGCCTATGCCCTGAAAAGTATCTTTCAGAATAGATGGTAGCACCTTTGCATCCCTCTCCCTCCATCTTTGAACATTACTGTATGTTATAGAAGATGTTACTAATGAAACTATAAATGCTGCAGAAAGGGAGGAAAAGCACGAGATCTATACAAATAAAGGGATAATGCTGTCCATTTACTTTTCTAAGGATCCATTTACACCTCTAAGTTCTAAACCTTGGCTTGCATTAGACAACTGTAATGCAGAACACTTTGTTGCCTTTAAATTATGCTTTAATAGTATTCTTTTAGCCTTTTAGCAAAAGTTGTCAGAAGAGACAAACAGATGACATTCACTTTTAAATTTGCTGTCTAAAAATGTGTAAGGATTTTTCATTATATCACTTCAGGCCTTCTGGACAAAGCTCCATGTTGAGCAATTTCATCTAGGATCTAGAAGATTATTTTTCTTCTTTAAAAACCTGATTTGATTGTTTCCAATGAGAATGATATAGCCAGTTATCTTGCCTTACTTGCCTTGGCAGTAAGGAATTTTGGAATCAAATTTTTAGCCTAAGTGTTTGAAGTAGTATACTCATGATGTAGTATATGCATTACTTTACTTTCTTTTTTTGGTATTTATATTTTACTAATATTTTTTGTTAAATGGCTTTTATGTAAGCCAAGTCAAAATTTCCTTTGAAAGGGAAAAACTGTGGATAAGTTTAATACATGAATAGATGTCCTGTTACATGGTTTCCAAGGTTTATGGCAAATCTTTAAAAGGAAGCAATTTGGGACTTGTTCACCTCTCATTCTAGGGAAAATCTTTCACCTAAAATTACATCTCATTCATACATAATTCCATGAAAGCTACAATTAAAGCCCTGAATCTTCTGCTGAATTTAACAGATCTTGCTCCTTTAACAGATCTTACTACAAGAGGCTTAAAACTACTCCAGGAAGCCCACACCAAGCATCCCCAACTCTAGACACAACTATTCACAATGGACTTGCCCAACAAAGCTGTACATGTGCAGTTATAAAGACCTTGTCCCAATGTTTATTCTTGAAAGTCAAGAAGTTTGGCCTAAATTTTACTTCATTGCAATTAAATTTACTCATGTTCAGGAATCTTCTGGATGGCATTCTGACCCATATACCCTGTCTGATGACTCTCGGAGCATGTCTAAGAAATGTTGATAGCCCTGTGTCTAACAGGGCATCTGTCACATAGCAGATGATCAATACATTGAATTACCTTACATCACCTGTCATCGCTGTCACTGAGGCACAGAGAAAATGTAAAGAGCTCATGTTAATTTTGTCCTGGATGAGGCACTCAAGGCCTCCAAATGCAGAACTCACACATCCCTGCCTAGAACTCCAGGGACTTTTAGAATGTTTGTTCAAGCTCACAAAAGGCTTTTGTGGGTCCTTAGGCACATTATATCATCCTCTAAGCCATTAAATCAATCTATTTTAATTGGATAATGACTCCCATTTTGAATCTGGGAGTCCTTGCTTACCTCCATTTGTATCTCCAGTGGCAGATTTCCAGGGTCTTGACAGCAGCAGGGCTTTCTGTCTTCCCTGCAGCCCTGCAGTCACTGGGGTCCAAAGACCAATTTGCTCTAATGAACTTAATATGTTTAGTCTGAGTCCCATATTTCCAGGCCTAGCAGAGAGAGACCCTTTGAGGGTTAGTTTCCATTAAATGAGTCAAAGAGGTATGTCTGTAACTGAAGGTCAAGTGTTCAAAACCCTCCTAGTGAAAATCTTACTGGATGTTCAGCTGGTTTCCAGTCACTTATGGACTATCCCAGCCCCATTTTGGTAGCAGTTTATCAGCGGTTCCTGGCTTCTGGAATCTACACTATATCACACCCAAGCATGTCTTGTAACTCTTGGAAGATGACCTTATTGATTTCTCATCTAAGAGTTGACCGTCATTAATGACAAAAGATGATTTTATGAGTGATTGATTCCTTTGGATATCTTGGAGACCTTGTTTTTTTTTTTTTTAATGGTTATTTATATTTAAAATGCAACTGAAGCCAGGTGTGGTGATACATGCCTATAATCCCAGCAGCTTGGGAGGCTAAGGGAAGAGGATCACAAGTCCAAAGCCAGCCTCAATAACTTAGTGAGTCCCTAAGGAATTTAGAGACCCTATCTCTAAAATGTGTGTGTGTGTGTGTGTGTGTGTGTGTGTGTATGTAAAGGGCTGGGGATGTAGCTCAGTGGTTGTTCAGTCCCTGGTACTAAAATAATAACTAAATAAATTAATAATACACCTGAAAATTCCAGTTTCAAAAGAAGACAAATGCAAAGTTTAGGGAATGCTAAATTTTAATACTTTAAGAGATTATTTGGTCCAGAAACCTGTTTCATCTGATCATCTATTTATTTATTTTGTCAACTTTATGATCAGGTATTTGGCTAGACATTATGAGAATCAAAGATGAATTACAGAAGGTACTTGCATTTAAGGATTTTACAGTTTGGTTCAGGAAACAAACAAAAACATGTCATGAAAACTGTCAGAAAGATATGGCAAGAGGGTGTCCCTACTATCAAAAGAAAATTAGAACCAAGAAAAGCTCACTTAAAATGAACCCATTTAAAATGGAGACCAACTTTTTGGAAAAATAAGGTTTATTTGAGAATTTGTCTTGAAAGATAAAACTAAAAATATAAAAATAAATCATTTTCATTTTTTAAACAAAATTTAGATTATTTAATTTCATCTATATTGTAAACTTTTAGAATATATAAAGAATGAATCAAAATAATATTTTGGGAGCAAATAACATTATAGCAGGGGAATAATATATTGGGAATATTTTGAAAATATGCAAAAGCTTCATCAATTTTTCCAAGGACTAGGGTTAACTTTTGATATCTAATCATTTTATTTTGTATCCTTGTGCTTCATTGTCTTTATTGATTTTTGTGGTCTTCAATTGTCAATACTTTCAAAATTGCTAGATTCTCATTAGTCAATAGCTTTCAATGTGATTCCAACAATTGTTTAAAAAACTTCCCTCATCTGTACAAAATCCTACATTACAAGATTCACAATTTCATTTTACAACTGAAAAGCTATCCAGACCAGAGAAAGGAGACTCCAGTGTAAAGCTGGTGGCATGTTTTGGTGGAGACTAATTTTAATACGGAGAGTTGATTTAGTTAACATTGTGTGTTATGATAACTATTGGTTCTTCTCAAAATCTTAGTTACAAGGATTTGGAAAATATTCCAAGATAATAATCATCATATCCTCCTTAGTAGACTAAGAACTCAGGTAACAGACTGGAAAGATATTAGAACTGATATTCAGTTTGTTAACTAATAAGAAGTGGCCGTATTCCTGTCATGGTTTAGATATGAGGTGTCCCCCAAAAGCTCATGTGTGAGACAATGCAAAAAAGTTCAGAGGTGAAATGACTGGGTTACGAGAGCCTTAACCCAATCAGTGAATTAATCCTTTAATAACAATTAACTAGGTGATAACTTAGGCAAGTGGGGTGTGGCTGGAGGAGGTGAGTCCTTGAGGCTGTGCCTTTGGGTTTATATTTTCTATCTGGCAGGTAGTGTCTGTCCTCTTTCTCTGCTTCCTGGAGCCATGCTCCCAGCTGCTTCCCTCCAGTACACTCTTCTACCATGATATTTTCTCCCCTCAAGCCCTAAGGAACAGAGTCAACCTTCTATGGGCTGAGACCTCTGAAACCATGAATCCCAAAATAAACTTTTTCTCTAGTTGTCCTTGTCAGGTCATGTGGTCACAGCAGTAAAAAGCTGACTAATTCCTTTGATTGAGTCTCAGGATATATTCCTCCATGAGTATGACTTATCTATTAACAAGATCAATATCTACATATGTTATATATTACATATGACATATTATTTATCATTATATGTCACTAACATATATATTTATGTATATAATATACAAAGGTATATTATCCTTAACTAGACTATTGGTTATTAAATTTGTTTACCTTGTATTTCTTTTACTTCCAACAAAATATGTCCTGAGGTTTTCTAATTCTAAATCTAATGAAGTACCCTTTTAACATATGATCATCTCTAAACTACTCATGAATCTGGAAAGATGCTATTTTTGTTATGCCTATTGTAACAATCTCATAACATTTCAATTTTTACTTGATGCTACAGAGAAGGCTAGAAGTTGTTTTATGTGCTATCCAGATATGATTTTAGCAAAGCAATAAAGATGTTCCTGGAGTACAGAATTCCCTTGAACCTACTTTGCAAATCATTTGTTAGCTTGTTAAAGTGCTATCAGGAAGAAAACTCAGAACTTTAGGTAGATTATGCACAAACATTTTTAAGAGCCACACGATACAAAGATATATTATCCTTAAAAATTACAAGACATTTATCATGGATATATAGTATGAAAAATATTATCTAAGGTGTACTGGAAAACAGTTTGAAAAAATGGAGCCAGATTAACAGCAAAAGTGAGAATATCAAATTAACAGAGACCTCGTATGTCTCAGTCTTATGCCAGACTGGGAAGAAAACATCGGCTTTAGGGACTGCTGATTTAGGAAAAATCTTTTAGTTTCAAGTGATAGCAATCTAACACAAGCCAGGTTTACTCAACAATGGGAATCGATAACCTCATAAAACCAAGCTATGGACTTAGGAACGACAGCGCCAGCCCCTGGGTACTATGGAAGCTGTCCTGTCCATTTCTGTTTAGCCTCTCCACTTTTAATCTGCATTGACTGCAACCTCTCTCTCTTTATTATTAGGGCATTATATTTATGTATAATAGTGGGGTTCATTTTGACATGGTCATACAAACATGCAATATAAATACTCCCTCCCTCCCTCTGTTCCCTTCCTCTACTCTACTGGCCTTCCTTCTACTGGTTTCTAGTTTTTTTCAGATTAGATATACATAAAGGTGAAATGCACTGTGATATATTCTTACATGTACATAGCATAATTTGGCCAATTTCATTCCATGGTTACTCTCTTTTCCTGTCCCTCCCTCTCCTCAATTCTCTTCCTCTCTTCCAGCGTGACCTCCCTTCTATTTTCATGGGATTCTCCCCACTCCCAACATTTTTTTCTCTTGAGCCTTGATACTTGTTTTCAAAGGTCATTAAATGCACCAAAAATTATTTAGCTGCTAAACTTTGCCCTTGGCTTTGTTTAAAGAATCAGCCCACCCAACTATACAAATAAGGATATATCGATCCTTTTAATAGTCATAGACTTTAAGCTAGGAATGCAGCAGGCAAAGCGAAAATCTCCAACAAGTTCACCTTCTAGCTAAGGAGATGAGATCAAGACATACGAAGAAGTGTGTGTGACAATGTAGCGCATGTACATCAGCAATTTGATGGGTGAAATTTAAAGGAGTGATCAGCTGCATAGACTTCCTGACACTAGTAGGGTAGGGATAACATTGCAATCAAGCAATAATGACATTTTTTTCCAGTCATTCTTACATTCCTTGGTCCTGAGTTCTATAAGCTTCAGTCCCCATTTGTGGCAAGTATACTTAAAGTCATGCTAACTGCGGTGACAAACAAAACCCATATTATGTAATGGTTTACACATGATAAAAGCTTAAAATGGGTGTTCATGATCACCAAGAAGTGATTCAGAAACCCAAGCTTCTTTTGTCCTGTGGCTCTGGGTCTTCCCAACAAGGCTGCTCAGGATGCTTTGCCTGTTTGAATCAATCCAGAGGACAGATCGAGGAAGAGCATGCATGGCAGGTTCTTATGGACTAAGTTTGGAAATGGCACACATCTCTTCCATTCACATTCTAACGAGAGGTCAGGCCCATGGCTGCATCTGACTGGCTAAGACATGTAGGAAGAAGAAACGGGACTGGTGAATGGGTAGCCATGACATCCATAAACATGTAATTCAAGAATCAAGAAGGGCAGTCGAGATGGGTCCATTGATGATCCCCACTTCTACCTTTTAATAAACTTGCACTGAAAAAGCTTGCACTCTGAATCTTATTAATGAACATCTTCTAATGCCAGGCACTGATTTGTGTAGAATGTGTTCAAAGATGGCTGAATGAATTGTAGATATTCTCAGCTTGTATTCATGCATATGTGCATAGCTAGAGGAGCTCCACTGTAAAGCTTCCTTACATTCTCATGCATGCACCTATGCAATATAAAAAGATTGTGTGTCTGTGTATGGGGAGTAGGAGAGTGCATGTGTATCTTCATGAATAATATATGTATATACAAGTCCTTGCTATTATTAAGAGTAGAATATGCATGTTTCTCAAATTAAGTGCACATGTACTTGAAGTTCCTGCTAAAGTGCAAAACAAAGTAATAAGTTTTCAAAATTTGTTCATTCCTTTCACAAGGTAAATTTTACATTTAGGCTAAATGGAAACACTCTGTGTTGGAGATGATGGATGTTATGGGTTGAATTGTGACTCCCAAAGATACATTGAAATCTAATGTACTTGTGTCTATGAATGTGATTTTATTTGGAAATACGGTCCTTGTAGACATGATCAGGATAATCTGAGAATGCACTAAATTTGGGTGGGACCTAATCCAATGACTAGTGTCCTTGAACGCACAGGATATTTTCATTCAGAAAGACAGATGCACATTGGAGAGGAAACTAGGAGATGACAAGCAGAGCTGGAATGTCTACAAGTCAAAGGACACCAGTGGTTGCTGGCCACCACCAGGAGCCAGGACAGAAGCATGAAACAGATTCTTCCTTAGAACCTTCAGAAAAGACCAACCCTGCCAACACCTGAACTTCAGACTCCTAGCCTCCAGAACTGTGAGAGAATAAACTTATGCTGTTTCAAGCCATCCAGTTCATGGTAATTTGTTATGGCAGCCCTGGGGAACTAAAACATAGGTTATATATTTATTTATGGCATGGATGCTTTCCTCTTATAAACTTTCAACTTGTATATTTTCATGCATATAAAAAAGGGCATGAACACCATAAGTTCCATGACTCTACCCATCACCAAAATGTTGGCATACCAGCTGCTTTTATAAAATCACTTTGGTCTTATAAGATGTTTATAAACAATCTTGAGACTACTTCCCAGAACCTGGCCAAGGTGCCAGTAAAGGAGCTTCTGTATCATTCAAATTATTTGTGGATATTCATCTCATGAGAGATGCATTTGATTGCATTGCATCCATGGAAGGAATGGAAAGTCATACATAAAATAAATCTTTCTTTCAACTGATGTCTCAGTAAGTGGGAGTTTTGCCTCTTACACATGAACATTCAAAATGCGCAAACAAGCAATACGTGCAGACCTCTTTTCAAAAAGCTAGTCCAGATTCAGTGCTTCTGAGATTCAGTTTAGGTAAACTGAATGTTGACCTGCTAAACACAGGTGTTGCTAAGTGTTTCAGATTGTCTAATTGCATGAGACCAATGAACTTGACCCCAGTGTCACCAGTGACAGGGCTGCATCTCATGGTTGGGACATGTTGGGGAGTTGGCCTCATTTTCCAATCATCTAGCCCTCTGCATTGCAGTGGATCAGACCTACATGCTTGAGAGTAGGAGGCAGATACTCAGGATGGCTTTACAACCAATTATTCCTTTTACTTTTTCTTCTGATAATAAACAGCGCCTCCAGGATATAGTTCCTATTATAGGAGCTTCTTGTTTTTATTGAGAAGTTGGGATAAGTAGCTAAAACTGGTATTCCTTAAGATTTTGTACCTGGTTGCAATTGCATTTATGGAAGAACACACTTGTACATGTTTTCAATTTCAGTTTCATGTAAGACAGCCTACTGGGATACCATTTACCAAATGCAAACCTTAGGGTTTATCTGAGAATAAAAATGAAGGAACTGAGATGACATCCCTTTTCAAGAAGAAATGATAGAGTGAAGAATAGGCAAGATTCCTCATATTGAACCAGAAAGTATTAAGATAGCATTTAATTGCAAAGATTCCTCCTATCCATCCTTTTAAAACACAGGCAATAATGAAAACAGTTTCCTGCATTTTGTCATTTGAATGAACTCTTGTATAGACATGTGTTACATTTTAATGAAGGTGTGGTGAGAGAAGAAATTGTATACAAACTGTATAGTCAACCAGAGTGGATAAGTTCCTTGCAGACATGCAAAGAATTACATTGCTGACCACATAAATTTGATTTGGGATACATGACAGGATCCTATGATCTATTTCCATGTTGTTTATAATGCTGGGACCTTTTGCTTCTCAGAGTGGTCCCATGTAATTCTTTATCCCCGCTGGTTTGTTTGTTAGTTTAACTAAGTACCTTTGACAAGGGAGTTCTTGGAATTGGGTAGTGTATAATGTTTGTGGCAGAAGAGGAGACATTGCCAATAAACAACAACAACAACATACTAATGGGGTGTGAAGTTTATAAATGGAAGGTTTAGTTGAACTAAAAATGGAAAATTCAAGTAATGAATCTTAATAAAAAAGTGATCATCTCACAGACTGTAAGTTTCTCAGGGTTTTGAAAGGGCTTTTTTTTTTTTTTTTTTTTTTACTTGCTTTAAGACCTTAACTCTCAAAAGAGCAAAAGAAAAAAATAAAATGTAGGCTCAAGATTTAAAACACTGTTCTAAATTAATACAATTTTTTTTTACAGGAGTATTGCCTTTCCATTTGGATCTGATAATATTTAGGAAAATGCTCTAGAGTTTGGGAATTTTATTTTAATACAAATGTATCTAAATTATTTCTAAAATTATCTTAACTAGCCTGTTTTTTTTTTTTAAATAAAAAATACCACCATGTTGGGCGTGGTGATGGTGGCACATGCCTGTAATCCCAGCACTTTGGGAGGCTGAGACAGGAGAATCTTGAGTTCAAAGCCAGCCTCAGCAATGGTGAGGCACTAAGCAACTCAGTGAGACCCTGTCTCTAAATAAAACACAAAATAGGGCTGGGGATATGGCTCAGTGGTTGAGTACCCCTGAGTTCAATCTCCAGTACCAAAAAAACCAAAAAAAACAAAACAACAAAAGAACCCCGCAAAATTGTTATAATCTTGATGAATTTATTACACCTAAGTAAGATTCCAGAAAAGCTTATATCTCAGACAAACTATACATGAGGTTAGTCAATTTTCCATAGAAAATCAGCTTAAGAAGAAGAAGGACTTATTTTGACTCACAATTTTGGAGCTTTCTGTCCATGGTTGGTTGGCCCCATTCCTTTTGGACTTATTGTAAGGCAGACATTAGAGTGGGAGTATGTGGTGAATTCAGCCCATTCAATTCATGGCTAGGAACAGAAAAAAGAAAAGAGGAGAAGGAGGAAAGGAACAGGAGGAAAGAGGAGAAGTAGAAGAGAAGGAGGAGAAAGAGGTGGAGGAGGAAGAAGAGAAAGAAGAAGGAAGAAGAAGAAAGACCAGTGTCCTACCATCTCCTTCAAAAACACACTCCTAATGTCATCAAACCTCCCACCAGGCCCCACCTACTAAAGACTCCACCACCTTCCAATAGCACCACAGCTGGGAACCAAGCCTCCAATACATGGCCCTTTGGGGGAACATTCCAGATCCAAGCTGTAGCACATGGCAATTAACAAAAAGAACAAGATCAAAACCATTCATAGACTGACAGAGATTATCCTAATGGTCGCTGGCAAAGCATCAGTCTTTCTGGTCATAGAACTTGGCAAGGTAGCATAGGTTATAATTAATTTAAAAGGCTGAATTTCTGATTTGCTGTGTAAATTTATACAACCACATCATTTTGTGTTGCTAGTAACTCTTACAATTTATTTCTATCTGAAAGCAAAACGAGGAAGGAAATATAATTTAAAATTGAATTTAAAAATAAAAAGAAGAAACAACAGAATCCTTAGTTAAGAATTTCAAAAACAGCTTCTTGGAATTCAAAGCCGTTAACTCAGTCAGATAATAGAGGAAATTGTAAAATAGTTGCCTCTACTTCTCCAAGGCATTTAGTAGTGTCTTTGCCTTTTCAGAGTGCAGATTAAAGGCTCAAATAAACCTGAATATTCCCAGTTATGTAGGTCACCAAAAAAATTCCTAGGAAACGTATAAGTCAGAGAGAAAGGCCATACATAGAACTGACATAATTTTTAAAGTCTAAAATTAAATAGTGCAAATAAAAACAATAAGAAACCATTTCAAAATATCCAATTAGCAAGGGTTCTATTCTATACTACCGAACACCAATAAGAGTTGAGTAAGGGTCTGGGGTTGTGGTTCAGTGATAGAGCGTTTGCTTCACACGCATGAGGCACTGGGTTCAATCCTCAGCACCACATACAAAATACATAAATAAATAAAATAAATGTTTTTAAAAAAAATCTTATTAAAAAAAAAGAGTTGAGTGAGTTGGGCTGGATGCAGTGGCGCACACCTGTGATCTCAGCAAATAGGGAGGCTGGGGCAGGAGAAGCAAGTTCAAAGTCAGCCTCAGCAACTATTGAGGTCCTAAGTAACTTAGCAAGACCCTGCTTTAAAATAAAAAAGGGTTGGGGATGTGGCTCAGTGGCAAAGTGCCCCTGGGTTAAATTCCATTATCGAGGGGGGAAAAAGAGTTGAGTGAGATGCACACACTTCTACACTGCTGTCTAGATGATTCTACTAAACAATTTAATACTACTTATAGAAGGACTTTATAGCATTCAGACAGTGTGGCCCAGTAGTAGTTTTAGAAAGTAATCAGAGTTTTGTTCAAACATATGTGAATAAAGATGTTCACTGTGATTTTTCATAATATTATAGAAAAACAGAAATGAAATTTTTTAATGTCCAATAAGAGGAAAAAGGCTAAATAAATTATCATATAACTGTCTAGTGGAATAGTTGGCAGTTAATTGACAAATGGGCTCAAAGCATGGTCTTGAGGGTTCATGAGTGAAGTGGACTCTTGCTCAGAATGTGTCAAATCGTGTCATCTCCAATAAGAAAAAAGACCTGATTGAGCCTGTGAATAAGATTTAAAAGACTGATACCTGGGAGCCCGAGCGGGGGTTCCTGCAGCTGGCTTTCTAGGGCATGCTAGCAGCACTACTTTGTCATGATGCACTGGACTGGAGGAAGAGGGGATGATGTTCAGCTGTGATCATGTGTCAGTGACTGGATTGACAGCAGTCATGAACGGATGAGGCTTCAAAGACTCCAGCTAAATTTGAAGATTGCAGTCCAAGTTCCCTGAATGGAGAGATCGCCAGGTTCTTGGATAATTTAAGAGGGAAATACTGGGATTTCCTCCCAACCTACAACTAATTTAAAAAATTGAGTAGATATGTTTGTGATTACCTCTGAAGTTGGGGAAGCTAGCTAAACCAAACAGACGCATGGATGGGCTGATAGTTATAGAACACTGCAAAAGAAGTAGACCAAAATATTCCTTCCTTCCTTTCTTTCTTTCTGGGTTGTAAAATTTTGCATGAGTTTTAAACTTCTTGTCAATAATTCTTTGGGTTTGCATATGCAACTAGAATTTAATATTTTTTATAATTAGAAAAATAACTATAAAAAAGGTAAAAAATTAATTATGTTCTAAAAACGAAAACAAAAAAATAGTGTTGTCTTCCCAGAGGAGCATCTTCTCTTGCTCACTGTACCTACCTTCCTAAAGAAGAGTCTGGTAGAACCTGGATTCAGATCTCATCTAACCATCTAACACTTATGAAGTATCTTCATTTCAGAAGGTGTTTCTGATTTGAGAAAATTTAAAGCTCCCCTTAACTCACACCATGGAGGCAGAGGTCCAACAGTTCCACTCTCTCTCTTTCTCTTTTCCCCCTTTAGGAGAGCTTGCTTTGAATTTGTGGAGCACAACAACAACAACAAGAATTGAAAAGAACTGATAAGTTTATGGATGGGAAGAAGGGTTGCTTTTGTTTCAGCTAAGAACTTAAAACCAGGAAGCATTCTATAATTGCTTTTACAGATGAAGTTTAAATCATATTTATACATAAATGTGGTTTACTCTAAGTCCTTGTGGAACCAACCTGGATAATGGGAAAGACACATGTCTTTGGTTTCCAAAGGTCCAGCCTTATGTTGTGGTGGAATTGTGGGCTCCTGCCTCTTTGGGTCTGCTGGTTGGTCCTCAGCACCATCTCTAAAACCCACGAGAATCCCTTACAGAATGGGAGTGTGTGGTCATCTTTAAAGTCTGTGGAGTTTTGAATAACAAAAATGAATGAAATGCAGAATAATTAAAATCATCTTTGGAAACATTCTTTACGGTATTCTACTAGAATGTAATTGCTATTCCTTGGAGGCTAACAAGCTTCTGATGGACACGCACACACACACAAAAGACTTGGTATGTATTTAAAAGATTCATTTTCACAATGCTACTTTTAAAGGGACAATGCAATTTTTTTTATCCTTTGAATGGTGAACATTGTAAAGTCTCTATAGATCTGGAATTGCCAGAATGGAAGCATTTGTTTTCACAAGATGAGAGACCTTGACAAATTGAAACATGAAATTTAGTGTAAAAATTCTTGAATTTAACTCCATTAAAATTTTTCAGAAAACTATACTGTAGATTTCCTTCCCTAGAGTTGAGTACTATGAAAATTTCTATAAAGAGCACATCTTTTAGAATCTGCAACAGAGCATTTGATTGCAGAAGTCTTTCTATGTTCTAAATTCTGTGGAGTATGAAAAGCAAGCTTATCTTGCTAAAGCTGATTATTTAAAATTCAGGCTCATACAATGATATGAAGAGTGACTTTTTAAAGAATTATTAAAAATTTAAACTATATAAATCTAGATAAATAGGAATTTTTTTTCATTTCCTCAATTTATATAACTATAAAATTATGGCATTTTAAACTTAGCTTATAGTTCAAGTATGGTTGACTTATTCACTATGAAAAGAAGCATAATTTTGTGGATGATTCAAGCAATCTCTTCCCTCATCCCCATCCTCACACTGATAAGCACAAATAATGCAAAAATTTTATATTCTTTATGTAATTATCAAATACCTCGATCTTTCATTCTCTTGTGTGCAATTGATCCTACCAGTGGGTGGAGATACAAAACGAAAATAGATAAATCCTTTGTATGGAAGCTTTAATTTGTCTTAAAATGTTCTTGAACAGGAGGAAAAATCCTTCAATGAGGGAAAGAAATCCTTCAATGTCTGAGTGACATTGGGGAGGCCAGTCACCAGGAGATCTGGGCCCTGCTGTGGTTCAGCTTGTTCTCACCATGGGCCATGCTGGCTTTGGCAGTGATATGCCTGGAACCACTTGGGCCCAAAGCAAGAGCTTTACAAATATAAATTTATTCAATGCGAATGTGTTGGTTTTGTTGTTCAAATGTTTTCCCCAACCTCCCATTTCAAAATTAAGAAGTCCTCAATGTAGAAAACTTAAGAAACAGAAAAAGGAAAAAACACATAAACTTTAATTTAACTATCTGGTAGTAACCTGTTTATATTGCCTTCTAGATCTTTCTCTGCTATGGTTTGAATGTGTCCCTTCAGGTATTGCAATGCAGTAGTCTTAAGAGGTGGGGCCTTTACAAGGTGATTAGGCCATGAGGGCTTCTCTCTAGTAAGTGGGGTTAGGTGCCCTTGGAAAGGAGCTTCATAAATGAGATTGGTTTTCTCTTCTTATTCCACTTTCTTCATGTGAGGACTCAGCCAGAAACCCCTTATCAGATGCCAACACACCAAGAGCTTGTTATTTCTCAGAACTGTGGGAAAAAAACCAAAAAAATCTATTCTTTACAAATTTGCCAGTCTCAGGTATTCTGTTATAGCAGCACAAATACACATATCATACATACTTCATATAGCTTTATATAGCACACTATTTATGTTGTCATCATTGAAATTTTCCGATGCTCATCAGCACCTGCTTCTGTCATTTCTACAGTATGATTTTTTGATGTCAGTACCCATATTTCAATGCATGTGCTCAACATAATTTATTTTATAAGTCTCCTGTGGTTGGATTTAGTTTGTTTCCAGGTTTTCCATAATTATAAGTAATAGTGAAATTGAAAGCATTTGAAAATGCTTACAGCTCTCATTCTGGAGAGAAAATGAGTAGATCAAGCCTTTTAAGCACCAAACCATTGTGAAGGTTATTGATTCCCTGCTAGTGCAGGCATGGCATGTGTCTAAACTTGATGTGACATATTAACTCATAAACCTGAAAGGCAGGAAGATTTTATGTCTCCACTTTGAAAATGTTCCACAGACTATGATAGGGGTTACAATGGTTACAAATGATAAATTCAGTTGGTTTCAATCAGAAAAACAAAACCTTAAACAGAATGTGTGCAATATCCCTTGCTCAATTCCTGGTAGTGTGGCCATTCTGTGCTGGCTGGTTTAGCATCTCATCATTTTCTTTGTGTCCACCAGAGGCCAGGCACACTTCCTGTGGAAGCTCTGGGGAAAGAGGTCAGGCCTTGGCATCACCTGTCTCATCCCCACCTCCCTAAAGCTCATGCTCTGCCCTGTGAAAGGAAATAAACAATAATTACCCCATAGAGTGGTTGTAAAAATAAAATGGAATGTAGATATATAAAAGTGTCTTATGATCTCTAAAACTTCAGGCAAACAATTCATCATCGTCATTCTCACACAAAATGGTAGTATCTCATATATGTGTGTGTTTGCTTAGTTGGCTTCTATACGTAATGTCTACCAGGGACAGTGTTGGAAGGAGGAAGGACAGGAGGTAGTGACAAGGTCCCCTGTGGGTCTCTGGCTTAGCCTAAGCTGTGGAGGGACCTGTCTTCCAATTCTTTTTCATGTGTTTGTCATAGGGTGAGTTCTTTATCTGGGAGAGGAGACATACACAGCTTTCTGTGATGTGGCCCGTGAGTGTAAGCTACAATCTTCACTTGGTTCTCCATGTTGGAAATTTTCAAGAGCAACTTTGATTATACGTACATGTGTTTTGCCTTATCTACAAAATTTGAGACAGAATCCCTTGCCGCCCTTCTCAGAAGTATCTCCACTGGTTATCTTCATTTTATGGAGGAGGATGCTGGTAGAGATTACCTGTCACTGGAGTGGGCAGGACCATGCCCACTGACTTGCTGTCAACATTACTGCAAAATGGTGGCATGCTCAAAGACCCCCTTATTGTCCCCAGAGTGTATCCTGTAAGGTCATGAAACAACGTCTCATGAATGTGAAGGTCCCTCTTTCTTATGGAGGTTCCAGTGAGTGAAGCCCATGAAAAATGGAATTTACCAAAACCCAGAGAACAAAAATCAAATATAAGGGGACCATAATGTCTGGTAAATCCATTTACAATAAAAGATCATTTGTCCTGAATAAGCACTTCCGCCTTGTCTTCTATCTCCCCTGTGATTTCTTTCTTTTTTTTTCTTTCTTTCTTTTTTTTTTTGAAAAATTTATTTATTTATTTATTTATTTATTCTATTTAGGTTCACATGATAGCAGAGTGCAATTTGATTCATTGTACACAGATGAGGGACAGCTTTTCATTTCTCTGGTTATATGTGATGTAGAATCACAACATACATGCAATCATACATAAAGCTAGGGCTATGATGTTCATCATATTTCCCCTGTGATTTCTTATCTGTTGGGGTGGAGGAGGCTTAGGGCCATCCTGAGGAATGGACAGGGACAGCTAGGCCCCAAGAGGACACAGTTTGTCTTCAGTTTGAAGATCTGAATAGCGTTTTACCTTATTCTTTGCAAAAGCGTTAATGTTCTTGTGGTTCCTGGCTTGTGGGGATAGCTCTTCTGTGAATGACAGTTTTATGGGGTGATTTTGATCCAGGATAACATTTTACCAGTTCACCAGGTAAACTTGGCTTTTCCTTGTCTCAGTGGGAAATTTAGTGTGAAACCCATTTAGTCACAGGTGAAAATTGACTATATCGCAGATGTGGTTTCTTACCACCAAAAAATAAAACCAGTGTCCTTCTTGGGAAAGAAAGCACCAAAACCCCAAACCGCCTTTCCTTTTCATAAGCAATTTTCAGCCAAAAGGAAAAGCAGTTTTATTTTTTGTGAACCCACAAAAATGTGATATTCACCAGTGAGGAAATCACATTTGTACAACTGTATTAAGGGATTTAAAGATGTTTTTCTCTTCCAGGCAAATGGGAACATTTCACAAGAAACTGCTTTGGGGACAGAGGTGATGGGTAGAGCTTGTATGTGAAGGAAATGGTCTTTTTTTGCTGTGGAAGTAGAAATTGCTCTAAAAGTAGACCTGGAAGTGCCCTGTTCTCTCTGCAGCTGTTGTTCTACCACAAATTTGATTTAAAGAAGGAATCTCTAGACTACACCTTGAACATTCTCTTAGTTGAACATTTTTGATGGAGTTAAGACTATGGCTTGAAAAATTGGCATGAAAGTGTACATATGACAAGATCACTTTTTCAAAGGACATGAGAACATCAGACACTTCTTGGGGAAGATGGGCACACTCTGTAAGGCTGGTCGTCTGTAGGAAGCAGACCATACCAGCTTTTCACACCTGTACCTCTTGCTTCTTCCTTCTGCAGGGCAGTTGACACTTTTTCCACAGGATCTGGATGAGAATGCGTTGTTGTTGCTGAGGTCCCATCCTCTGGCACTGGTAACTACCATGGCTTTGTCATATTGATCTCCATGAGACAGCATGTGGCAAATCTAGAACAATAGAGAAAATCTCTGCGAGGTACAGATCCTGCTTCTTCCTGCTGGCTTTGCCAATAAGCACGCCTGGCCCCCAGCATGTCCTCTCCTGCGTGCACAAGAGTCCAATAACACATCCTGACCCAATGTTTTTAAAACAGTCAGAGAATACAGTCTTCTTGTCATTGGGGGCTTCCTCTAACTCCCAGCACAAGAGAGATCTTTAACTTGTCCCCTTTTTAATTATTACATGCATCAATCTATTTATTCCCAATCTAAAGCTCCTTGACTCTGAGAGTGTACCTTTCAAAAAAAATGGTGCATGGGCTGGGATTGTAGCTCAGCGGTAGAGCGCTTGCCTCGCATGCGTGAGGCCCTGAGTTCGATCCTCAGCACCACATACAAAGCAATAAAATAAAGACATTGTGTCCATCTACAACTAAAAAAAAAATATTTAAAAAAAAAAAAAAGGTGCACATTGCTCCCATTTAAATAAGCCCTGAAGAGTAGAAGAATGCTAATCACAATGAAGTTAATCACCACCAATTTAAACCAAGTGAACAAAAGAGAGTTTACAATACACTAACATTTGAATAATAATGGCATTCATCAACTAGACTTCTTTTTTTTTTTTTGAGGACAAAAAAATAAAGTTAAAATATAAATGATAACAAGATAATGAGCATTAGATACAGTCATCCCCAGGTATACATAGGGGACTGGTTTTGGGACACTCCCAATACAGGATATCAAAATCCACTGATGCTCAGTCCCACATATAAATGGCATAGTATTTTCATGTAATATGCATGTAGTTTCATATAATTTAAATCACCTCTAGATTACTTATAATATCTAATATAATGTTAAATGCTATGTAAGTAGGCACTTTTTTCCTATTGTTTGGGGAATAATGGCAAGAAAAATATCTGTATTTGTTTGGTACAGATGTAATTTTTTTTCCGGATATTTTTGATCTGTGGTTGGTTGAATCTATAGAGGCAGAACCCACAGATATGGAGGACAGATTTTATTAGCACAAATAGCTGGAGAGGTTGTGGCAACTCCAGCTGCAAAGAGCTCCATCAGTTCAGAGCTCTGATGGCCTAATAGCTTTCATTTAAAATGTGATAGTTCTTCCTGAGAGGAGATGACCTGGAAGCCCATCACCAATGCTGCCAGCATGGTGTTAAAGAGTGAAGAGACACATAGCTGCTAGTAAGCAGTTAACTCTGTTCCCTCCGGCACTGTACAGATTCTAATAGAGTTCTCGGGCTGACTGAGAGGGCTTGAATTGATCACACAAGTGAGCCTCTTCCGCTGCCACATAGTCCTAAGTGCCTGAAAGTTGCTTTTTATACTAAATTCAGATTCCTTTCCTCATCATTTCCAGCAAACCCCAAGATCCCTGTTTCTCTCCTTCCTCATGTGGTTACAAGAGCTCTCAGCCTGTAATGATGGGCAATGATGCTCAGCCACTGACATCCACGGCCGGTGGTGTAGACCATATAACCTACTCAATTTTGAAAAAATAGATTGCAATCCAAATGTGGCTGAATGTCCAACAACTCAGATCTCTATTGCCTGTGTTTATCATAAGGTTCTTTATTATAAACCAAATGAGTTGTTAATCAACTTTTCATCACCATGCAGCAGCAGTATTTGTTTAAGCACTTTGTCCCACAGCCTTTGTGGGATGTTTTCCTACAAGGCAAGAGGAGGGAACAGAAGGTAAATATAAATCTCTTCTGGGAGTGCCTCATGCAGTGACGCTGCTTTCTGGCCTGACGGTTAGTACTCATGGCCTTGCAGGGAGAGGGGCTGAGTTGGTGGGTAGTAGAGATGAAAGCCCCTCAGAGAAACAAGCTCTAGATCTGTTCTTGTGGGGAAGGACCTCAAGTTACTTCCACGCAAATTCCTTCTGGGACTTCGTAAGGAAGCTTCATTTTCATGTGCTAGACTGTGTTTTGGAATTTTTTTTCTTTCTTTGAGAAAACAAAACCAAAACCCCTTAGAGTGTTATTCCTTTTTGTAGCCCTTCCTGCAGTGGCAGTGGTCAAAATGAAGTTCAATGGCTTCATGACTTCTGGCCAAAGCAAGAACCATAAAAGGCATTTCAATGCACCCCCTCACATTTGCAGGAAGATATGTCTCCCCCTTTTTCCAAAGAGCTGAGACAGAGGTATAATAATGCTTCATTCAATCTGTCTGAAAGGATGATGACGTCTCATGTGAGGACACCATAAAGGTCAGCAGATTGGCAAAGTAGTCCAGGTTTACAAGAAGAAATATATGATTCACATGAATGGGTGCAGTGGGGAAAGGCTAATGGCATTCACCCCAACAAGGTGGTTATAACTAAAACTAGACCAAGGCTGCAAAAAGATATTTGGACAGAAAATCAAATCTCATAAAGTTGAAAAGGAAAAGAGCAAATACAGGGAAGAAGCCATTGAGAAGATGCAGGAATTAAGAAATCCCTTATATATATATTTTCAAAAAACATTGCCAAAACAAAAGCAAAAACAACAAAACAAAACAAAGCAGACTTTAACGCTACAGAGAAGTCTCTTTGAGAGTTTCCTCAAAGCATTTGGTAGATACATTTGTATAGAAAAAGATTTGTGTGGAAGTGGATAGCCATAGTCAGATAATTTTACCTCAATTTCTAATCGATTAGTTGCCTAATGTGTACTGAAAAGAAACAAGACTTAGTGTATTAAGCAAAATGGAAAGACTCAAAGGCAAAACTCATTTTCATGCTGCATTTTCTTTTGTCCAGGGGACTCTTTTGTAACTGAATATGAGCATAAATGAGGCTGTGTGGTCTGGTGTGAATTCCAGTTGATAGAGCCAGGAGCATAACTGAAGAATGGGAGGCAACTAAGAATATCTAGGTCTCCATGTGAAAAAGGGAATGGAATTGCTGTGTAACTGGATTTATGGTTCTTCAGTGTTCCATGCTATGTTCAAAAACAGCAATGCTTTCTGCATCTTGGTAAAAGTTAACTATGCACTGTTCTTTCATGAAAACAAAAGGATAGGATGTCTTTCTTGTGCCTTCAAAGGAATGAATATAGACAACTGAAGTTTATAAGTCTAGAAAAACACAAACGCTTCTTAGAGATAACTTAATACAAATGAATGGGCTGCTTAAATTTATGTCATATATGTTAGTCTTGTGTGAGTGTAGCCTTTAAAGTACTAAAATTATTGTTCAATGAAATAATAGTAAGAGATCTGACTTCAGATAGGACAGTTTTCATAACATCCAGTGGAGAGCTACAACTGCTAGGAACCAATTATCCAGCTTTCTGTTTGCTTCTGAGTTTCTCAAAAATAATAAAAATAAATAAATGAACAAAAAAAGAAAAGGAAAAAAATGAGTTCTTCATTTTGTTGCAACACATTGTATATGAGAAATTCCACACCACATAGAAGGTAGCAAAGATCACATATAGAAAATAATTTTAGAAGTCATCTGAGCTCACAGCTTTTAAAACAGCAGTTAGTGTCTAAGTGAATGTTGGCTCTAACAATTTGTCTATAAGTTTTGCCTATGCATCTTTCCATTTTTCTTAGTATACTAAGTCTTGTTTCTTTTTTTGTAATAATTTGGAGTGTGTTCTACAAACTGAGGTAGATGGCTAAATCTCTACTTTTTGAAGGGATGTTGTAGTGATGTATGTAAGTGTGTGTACATATTTTTGTGTGTGTGGCATATGGTAAAACATTTATATAGGTATGCAATCAAAATCTTGGTTGAGGGATCTGAAATACCAGGAGATCTAAGAATGATAACAATAACAAATTAAGGTTAAATGGCCATGAACTAGAAGAAATACAAAAATACCTACAAAAAACACAAACCACTGAAACTGACTCAAAAAGAAATAGAAAATCTGAATAGATCTGTAACAAGTAAAGAGGATGAATTCAAAATTAAATAATTCCCACAAAAGAAAACCATATTTGGATGGCTGTATGTCAAATTCTGCTAGACGTTAAAAGAATTAGCATGATTCTTTGCAATTTCTTCCAACAAGAACTCAAACCAGACTAAAGCAAAATAAAAAACAGAAAAGGATAGAACACTTATTATCCCACTTTACCATTATCTTTATAACAAAACTAGGCAAACATTTCACAAGAAAGGAAACTATAGAATAGTTTGTATATAATAGTTTGACACAAAAATCCTCAATAAAATACTAATAAAACAAATCTGGCAACATATAAAAAAGGCTATATACCACAAACAAGTGGGATTTAGCCCATGAATGCAGTCAATGTTGTCCACCGAAAAGGCATTGGAAACATTCACACATCTTTTCATGATAAAAGTACCATCAAACTAGGAATTGAAGGAAGCTCCTTCAATCTCTATCCAAGAAAAGCCTACAGTTACTATCACACTAAATGTGAAAGATTGGATGTTTCTCCCTAGGATCAGGACTAAAACAGAAATATCTCCTTTTACCACTTCCATTCAACTTTTCATTGGAGGTCTTGGGTATGACATTTGGGGAATAAAAATAAATAAAAGGCATCCAGTTTGGAAAGAAGGAGTAAAACTGTAGTCACAGACAACATGATCTTATATAAGATAAATTCTAAGAACTTCATTAAACAACTCTTTTAACTAATAATTAAGATCAGAAAGGTTATAGGAAACAAGATCAATATATACAAATCAAAATAACTAGCTGGGTATGGTGGCCAGATCTATAATCCCGGTGGCTTGGGAGGCTGAGGCAGGAGGATCACAAGTTCAAAGCCAGCCTCAGTAAGGGTGAGGTGCTAAGCAACTCAGTTAGATCCTGTCTCTAAATAAAATACAAAAAAATAAGGATGGGGATGTGGCTCAGTGGTTGAGTGCCCCTGAGTTCAATTCCCAGTACCTCTCCCCCCAAATCAATCATCTTTCTAGACAACTTCTATATAAAAATCTATTTCCTGTCTATACTCTAGCAATGAGCAATTTCAAAAGGAAATTAAGGATAAAATTTATTGAAAAGAGCAACTGTATGTGGTAGGGCATGCCTGTACTTCCAGCTACTTGGGAGGCTGAGCAGGAGGAATTCAAGTTTGAGCCCAGCCTGGGAAACCTAGCAAGATTCTGTCTCAAAATAAAACATACAAGGGCTTAAGGTGGAGCTCAGCGGTAGTGTGCCCTAGGATTCATTCCCCAGTACCACACAAACAAACAAAGAAAACAATAAATAAATAAAATAGCATCAAAAAGAATAATATAAATAGAACTAAATGTAACACAATAAGTGTAAGACTTGTACATGGAAAACTGTACAAGATGTTGGAGAAAAAAGTTCAAGAAGATCTAAGTTAATAAAAAGATGTCATGTCTGTGGACTGGATAACTTAACCTTATTAAGATAGCAATACTTCCCAAATTAATTTACAGACTCATAATTCCCTATAAAAATTCAAATAGTCCTTCTTTTCAGAAATGAAAAAACTGATCCTAAAATCCATATGGAAATGTAAGGAACCCAGACAATCTTGAAAAATGACAAAGTTGAAGTTACAGAAAGACTTACACTTGTGAATTTCAGAACTTACTACAAATCTACAGTATCAAAATAGTGTGCTGTTGGCATAAGAAAATTCACTGGCAGTAATATAAGATGATACACCTGTTTTGGGAAGAGTGTGACAGTTTCTGAAAGTGTTACACAATTAGCATATGCTCCAGGAATTTTACTCCTAATTATATACTTAAGAGAAATTGAAAACATCTACCTCTCCAAACTGTCTACATAGATGTTCATAGAAGCATTATTCATAATAACCACATATTGGAGACTACCTTGAACTGATAAGTAGATAAACACATAAATAAAATGTGACATATCCATATAATGGAATAATATCCTGAAATAAAAAGAATAAGGTACCCACACATGCTGTGATACGGTCAAAACTTGAGAACACTATACTAAGTGAAAGAAGCCAGAAACATCACAAAAATTCACATATTGCATGATTCCATGAATATGAAACATCTAGAATACACAAATGTAATCTAGAAGATTAGTGGTGGTCTGGGACTGAGGAAGTGGAAAGTCAAGTAGAAATGAGGCGTGACTACTCCTGCTGAGGGGTATGGTGTATCCTGTAGGGTGATGAAAATTTTTGAAACTTAACAATGGTTACACATAACTGTTACACTAAAACCATTTAAATGTACACTTTAAACATGCAAATTCCTTGGCATGTGAATTATATCTTCATCAAGATATTTAATAACAAATACTGTGGTTTTAACTTTGAAAATCTAAGTTGTGTGCTATATAACCATTTTTCTTATTCTTATTTAGCTGATAATAAAATAAATGTATTACCTTTTCCTACCTATAGGTGGCATCTACTTATGATTTGTTTCCTTACTGATGTGGAGCTTAATTGTGTTTAGGCAGAAACCAGACCTTCACAAGGTGAAGAGAAAAAGAACTTATTCTCCAAACACCTAAAATCTCATGCTTGTATATGTGGTATAAAATTAAAGAAGCTTTTTGTGTTTAAGATACTTATTTCTGTGTTTCTTACCAAGGGCATTGATTAGGTCTAATCAGTAATGGAAACTTTTTTTTTTGGTACTGGAGATTGAACTCAGGGGCACTCGACCACTGAGCCACATCCCCAGCCCTATTTTGTATTTTATGTGGAGACAGGGTCCAACTGAGTTGCTTAGCACCTCGCCATTGCTGAGGCTGGCTTTGAACTTGCAATTCTCCTGTCTCAGCCTCCCTAAGTACTGAGATTACAGGCTTGTACCACGGCACCTGGCTAATAATGGAATCTTGACAGTCCAATATAGGAAGGCAAACATAGTTTGACAATAGTTGTGGGGTAAGACAGGTCTGGGATGTTGAAAAGGAGAGGTGCATCTCATTCCACAAACATGTTTCATTGATGAGGCTGAGTAGTAATAACTTGGTAAAAATAATTGCAAGCATTTGAACCACTCTTTCCAATTTGCATGGCCCCTTGCCAACCATTGTTTTATTTACTCCTCCTAATGTACCTGTAAGTAGAGTATTTCCAATCCCCATAAACAGAAGATGCAAGAGTGGCTTTATATACAAGGTCTTCTCACCTAAACTCTGGCCATTTTTTAAACAAATCCATGATTCTATGAGATTTTACATGGAAGAATTTTTGATAGCACTTTTGAGACAAAAAAGAAAGAAGAAAAAGAAGAAAGAAAAAAAGAAAGAAAGAAAAGAAAGAAAGATCAGAAAAACATTACTGAGGAAAAAATTGAGCAACCCAGTTGCCTCTGAGAAAGGATAACCCTTTCCTCTGGAGATGCCCAGACCATCACTGAAGCACCTGAAGGTAGAGATAGAGAGCCTAATCTACTTAGACATCTGCTAAAAGACCCATTTTGCTCAATGCAGAGCCTTTGTTAAATTTGTTATTTTCCTTACTATGTAGAGGAAGCAAGAAATGGACTTGTTACTTGGCCTTAATTCCATATAACATAGATTAAAGTCAGAACTAGAAATAATAAAAACTTCACAAAAGCATGATTAGGTTATCATTGAATAATTTTGTCAAGAAATAATCATGTTGTAAAAGCTATCTATGCTAAACCCAAGGCCAACATCATCCTAAATGGAGAAAAATTGGAAGCATTTCCTCTAAAAACATGAACAAGACAAGGGATACCCTCTTTCACCACTTCTATTCAACACAGTCCTTGAAATTCTAGCCAGAAAAATTAGACAGATGATATGAGTAGGGTGAGATTAAAAGGATATGAGTAGGAAAATAAGAACTCAAACTATCATTATTTGTCAACAACATGATTCTATACTTAGAGGATCCAAAAAATTCCACCAGAAAACTTCTAGAATTAATAAATGAATTTAGCAAAGAATCAGGATATAAAATCAATACCTATAAATCAAATGCATTTCTATATATCAGTGATGAATTCTCTGAAAGAGAGATTAGGAAAACTATCCCATTCACAATTGCCTCAAAAAAAAAGTTTGGAATCAATCAAAAAGAGGTGAGAGACCTTACAATGCAAACTACAGAACACTAAAGAAAGAAATTGAAGAAGACCTTAGAACATGGAAATATCTCCCATGCTCTTAGATGGGCAGAATCAATATTGTCAAGATGGCCATACTACCTAAAGTGCTATACAGATTCAATATGATTCCAATTAAAATCTCAACATCATTCCTTATAGAAATAGAAAAAGCAATCATGAAATTCATTTGGAAAAATAAGAGACCCAGAATAGCCAAAGCAATCCTTAGCAAGAAGAGTGAAGCAGGAGGCATCACAATATCAGATCTTAAACTATACTACAAAGCTATAATAACAAAAATGGTATTGGTACCAAAATAGACATGTAGACCACACCAATGGTATAGAATAGAAGGCAGAGACAAACCCACATATACAGTTATCTCATACTAGACAAAGGGCCAAAAACATACATTGGAGAAGAGATAGCCTCTTCCACAAGTGGTGCTGGGAAAACTGGAAATCCATATATAACAAAATGAAACTAAACTCCTGTCTCTCACCATGCACAAAACTCAACTCAAAGTGGATCAAGGACCTAGGAGTTAGACCAGACACTCTATGCCTAATAGAAGAAAAAATAGGCCCAAATCTACTATGTTAGATTAGGCCCTGATTTCCTTAACAAGACTCCTAAAGTGTAAGAAATAAAATCAAGAATCAATAAATGGGATGGATTCAAACTAAAAAGCTTCTTCTCAGCAGAATAAACACCCAATGAGGTGAAGAGAAAGCCTACATTTTGGGAACAAATTTTTGCCACATGCACATCAGATACAGCACTAATCTCCAGGATATATAAAGAACTCAAAAAACTTAATGCCAAAAAGACAAACAACCCAATCAATAAATGGGCTAAAGAGCTGAATAGACACTTCTCAGAAGAAGATATACAATTGATCAACAAACATATGAAAAACAGTTCAACATCTCTAGTAATTAGAGAAATGCAAATCAAAGCTGTCAGAAAGGCAGTTATGAAGACTATAAACAACAATAAGTGTTGGCGAGGACATGGGGGAAAAGGCACGCTCATATATTGCTGGTGGGATTGAAAATTGGTGGAACCAATCTAGAAAGTAGTATGGAGCTTCCTTAGAAAACTGGAACTGGAACCACCATTTGACCCAGCTATCCCACTCCTTAGTCTTTACCTAAAGGACTTAAAATCAACATACTACAGTGATGCAGCCACATCAATGTTTATACCAGCTCAATTCACAATAGCTAACTGTGGAAGCAAACTAGAAGCCCTTCAATAGATGAATGGATAAAGAAACTATAGTATATATACACAATGAAATATTACTCAGCATTAAAAGAGAATAAAATTATGGCATTTTCAGGTAAATGGATGGAGTTGGAGAATATCATGCTAAGTGAAGTAAGTCAATCCCAAAAAACCAAAGGCCAAATGTTCCCTCTGATAAGTAGATGCTGATCCATAATGGGGGAGGGGGCATGGGGAGAATGAAGGAACTCTGGGCAATGGGGAGGGAAAGGAGGGGAGGGAGTATGGGGGCAGGAATGGTGGTAGAATGAGATGAACATCATTACCCTAGGTACATATATGACTGCACATATGGTACAACTCTATATCATGTACAACCAGAGAAATGAAAAGTTGTGCTGCATATGTGTACAATGAATCAAAATGCATTCTGCTGTCATATATACCTAAGTAGAATAAAAGAAATTTAAAAAAAGAAATAATCATGTCGAGCGTCAGACATAACCTATACTTTGGAAAAGAATTTTCAAAAAATTTAGGAAAATTTTAGATAATTTCATAGCCAGAGACTTCAGAGGCAGGATGTCCCAGCAGTACAGAAGACTTGACATAGGCAAAATTTGATCCTAAAACTTGAAGAGGGATAAAAAGGAAATGCTCAAGAAACCAGCATGATTCCCAGAAGGCCCTTGGAGAAGCTAGGATAGGACTCATGTTCAAGGTGAAAGAAGGTCTTCCCAAATAGAGAGTGTGACCAGTGACAATAATGCCAGGTAGGCACAGCATCAAAATGTACAGTCTACACATAGAGAGGTCACTGTAAAGGGACATATTTTTAAAGTATTAGTTAAATAGGCTCAAATGGACAGAGAAAGCAGAAGCTTTCATCTCCTGCCCATATCCAGATCCTCCACACATGAGAAATTCCAGTGCAGTGGGTAACCAGATCCAAAAGAGACAAGACCACCAAAAACCCAACACAGGTAGTTCAGGGGCAGGAAGACATGTATAGGACACCTTGACCCTAACTAAGGCAGGTGCATTTAGGAAATGAGAAAATAAATGAATATGCAAATAATTAGCCAATGAAAGAGTGTGTTTGTTAACTGGCAGCTCAAAACGAGGAGCAGCACAATGAGCTGACCGCATAGTGAATGGCTTTGGGAAGTAGTAAAAGTCAGGGTTTTGTTAATGAAGTGTTGAAAACAGGCAGACAGGCAACCCACCCTTTGGTGCTGGCTAGACCACATCTAGGTCTTGGGTCTCATCTGTGACTCACACTTTCAGAAGAACAATGAGAACTGGAGCACATTCTTTATTTTGATAGAGAAATAATTGAGGGAAGGTGGACAAAACAATCTCAAGTTCCTTCTAATGCTAAGATTTAAGAGTGATCCTTGAAAATGCTCTTCCCCTTCCTAGCACTACCTATCTCTTGAGCACTATCAAAATAACTGCCTTTCCTCCCCTGGGCTGTTCTCCACTAAAGAGGTGCAACTCAGGACTTCCCTGTGATGGTGGGTACAATTTCAGGCTCTACTCTCTGACAGGATAATATCGCAGCCGGCCTGCCACAGTCAAAGCAAAACCACCACTGATTATTGCTCTACTGCATGAACTAGGTGAGGCAAGTTGCTTTTTTCTATACCTCATTTTGCTCATATGTAAAGTGGGGATAAGCAAGAATATTATGCCCAGATTGTAGTGGGGATGAAAAGGCATAACATGTACAGGGATTTCAGCTCAATACTTGACATATGGTAAAATCCAGCAAATTGAGAACTACTGGAATTAGAATTATTTATTAGAGAATTATTAGAGATAATTCATTTTAGAAAGAGTCAACCCTGAGCTAGTCTGCCAATTCCAAACATCCTTCTTAAAAATGCTTCTGTACCCCACTCCTTTTAGAAATACAGTAGGGTCAATATTCCCAGAATAAAATGAGGAAATGATGAAGCAAAAGTACCCTTTGCTACTGTTTTAGTCTATGTTTTTGCTACTGTGACCAAAAGACCTGAAGAGAACAATTTTAAGGCAGAAAAGTTTATTTGGAGGCTCATGGTTTCAGAGGTCTCAGTCCATAGATGGCCGAATCCATTCCTCAGAGCCTGAGGTGAGGCAGAACACCATGGTGGAAGTATGTGGCAGAGGAAAGCAGCTAGGGACATAGCACTAGGAAGCAGAAAGAGAGCGGGGGAGTGGGGGGGGGCTCCCCACTGAACAAGAACAAAATATATACTCCAAATGCATGCGCACAGGGACCCATTAGCCACACTTGCCTGCAGTTAACATCCAGTTATCCATATCAGGGCATGAATGCACTGATTAGGTTAAAACTCTCATAACCCAATCACTTCACCTCCAAACTTCCATTGTCTCACACACGAGCTTTTGGGGGACACCCACATCTAAATCATAACAGAGCTACTTATTAAGCAATTTCAGTTCACCAGGTCTGTATCAACTTTTCTAGAGATTTGATTAATTCCCAAATCACTACAGCAATAGAGACAATGAGGACATTCTCAGCCCCTTGAGTCTCAATTGATATTTAATAAGGTCATGTAGGGTGCAGGTGGTCTGGCTCTTAAATGTTCAGCATTATCCAGATCAAAAAAGGCACTTAACATCTACTAAATGAAAAGCTTTAGACATATCAAATGCAATGGATTAATTGAGCAAGAAAAGATTTGTGAGCTGGGCAACCAAAAGAACCAGAATGGATTCCTTCCCACGTGGGCAAGTTGTATTTATAGCCAGAGAAAAGGAAGTGACCTACAGAAAACGGAAATGAGGTAGAGGAAGCATGAGGTCATGTCTGTCTTATACAAACAGAGTTTGAACAGTTGACCACTTATTAGTGGTGGAGACTCAGCTACCTCTTAAAAGACTACGTTACAGTCTGTGACTATATTAAGTAAGGTTGCAGTTCACTAATGCGCAAAGGAAATGTTTAAGCCAAGATTAAAATATGTACTGAGGCTGCGTTAGGCCAAACTTAATTCAATTTAAAATTCTGACCAGAACTCGAAAATGTCAAGGATCTTTCTGGCTACTCACTGGTTCCTGTTCCCAGCAGAGGTTGACAGGATACCACGGTGCCAGGCCTCAGACGGGAGGATTCTATGCTAGGCCCTCCATGTCCTGGCCTGGGTGGACCTTAGGAAGGAGCTGAATGTGAGCCATTCTGGTCAGTGCTCATTTGGGGTGACCACAATACACCTACCCACTCAAAGGAGAAGGGTCCATTGGGCCTTCTGGATACCAAAGAACTGTTATAGGGTAGCATTTTAATGAACTGAGTGTAAATGCATTAAAAACACATGGGCTTAATGTTCCTTGAAATAAACATAGGTTTAAGAAAAATGAAGAGAAAAGCAAATGTTTTGGCAAAATGCACTTTGGGTTTTTGTTTTTTGAACCCCAAATATTTGAAAGCAGTTCAGGCAATCTTACTCAATTCAGAGTGCCATTTAACTCTCCCATGGTGACGAACACTACACACCAAAGTGGAGAAATTCAGCATCTTTCTCTAGTCCAGAAAGACACAGACCAACAGCAAGGTTTTCAGAGAACAGTTTTTAAAATACTCAAGAAATGAAGGTTTTGACTGCCTTTGACTTCATTGAACCCAGGGCTTTACACATGCTAAGCATGCACATTACCTCTGAGCAACACTCTTAGTCCCAAAGAATTTGATTTTTGAAGAGAAATGACAGGAGGTAGGTATGTGTGGCTTAATGGATGGGAGATGAAGGGGTAAATAGCTACTAAATTATTTAGTAATGAGATGCATGGTTGGGCCCAAACACTGTAGGTTAATGCTTATGACTGAAAAACTCACAACCAATCTTGTTTTTAAAAACAAACAACAGCCTTCTTTACCACTTGGTCAGTGCTCACTGACAATTGGGGGTGCCCATCCCCTGTTACCATCAGTTCCAGACCTGGAAATCTTGTGACACCTCATCTTGTGATGAGCCCGGTCATCCTAAGGTCCTTCAACTGTCCTTCAATTGCCCCCTCTGCTGCCTGCTGTTTCTCCACCTCTGTGGGAACTGATTTCCCAGCAGGCACTTGTTCTCAGATGGCTGTCAGCTCAGGTGTTAGCTAATAAGCAAGGTGTTTGGTGACAGGAGTTTAACACCTCCCAGAGGCATTTGCATTTTAATAGGGGACTGTTACAAGAATTCAGACCCCGAAGGAATGAAGTTATGATGGTAAAATGCCAGGAACCAGTGTGGGTATTTCAGAGCAGGGAGCCCTCTCTTTGGATCCTAACACCTGCTGAACTGGCCCTGTCTACAGCTCCCTGGAGTGGAACATGAAATCATTTCTCTTCATCCTGCTTGGGCTGGAGATCAGCTCCCAAAGTGAAACAGGCATTTCTTAACAGAAGAATCCAGAGCTTCAGAAATCTTGATTCTGCCAGATGAGGTATCGGTGGAAGCTTCTGGAGAACTGGAGACCATGTCCATTCTTGGGCCATCCCTATTGGGCCAGCTACCAGATTAGATGCTGAGCTTACAGGTACCAGTTACATGAAGTTTCTGAACTCAGAAAACTCATTGTTTAAAGGAGGAGACCGAATTCAACAGAGAGGGTGCCTAAGGAAAAGAGCCAATGATTCTGCTGGAGGTGGGAGAGGCTTCCTCTTCCTCCCAGCCCACGCTGTTCCCTCACTGCTCTGCCTTATTCCTACTCCTTACACCCCTGTCCCCTCCCGAAACACACATTTGCACATTTGGGGACTTTTTAAAGTCAAACAACACAGGCAATTTCATTTTAGAAATTTTCAAAATGTAGAGAAAAACACAAAGAAGGAAGCAAAGGAAAAAGAAAATCACTGATACTTCCAACAGGATTAACCACTATTTCGTGTTCTGCTAATCTTTAGATTTAGAGATGTATTTCTAATAAGCTAATGATAACACCTATATTTTTTTATTTTGGATGCTTCCATCAATTATCATTTTACTAGAGTCGTTTCATGTTGTTAAACAGTCTAAAATATGTTGTATTTAATAATACAAAGGGTAGTCACAAAATAGAGTATTGCGATGGGTTTAGGTATCAGTAAAATAATCTCCCCTTTCTCCTTATTAACTCTCAGGTTCATGGAGAAAAGAATTGTCCAGGTGCAAAAATCTTAAGCATAGGGGCTTGCACTGAGGAGTATATGCATTTAGGGTAATACAACTTAAGGAAGGTTTGAAAGTATTTTCATCGACATGAACTCATAAAAATTTGAACAATTATCTTTCTTTATATCGGCCACTGTGTGTGTGTGTGTGTGTGTGTGTGTGTGTGTGTGTCTGTGTGTATGACATATTACCTAAACAGGGTCTCGCAAATCTTGATGTAAATTTAGGTTCCAAGTCTTTATTGCCTAATAGGGAAAAACTAACGAACCTTATGATGTCTAGGATCATTTTTATCTTTTTCCCTTTGAATGTCAGGATCTTAGGGAACAGTGAAGGAACATACTTTGAGGGCAACAATATATTTGCCTCAAGATTTTTTCCTCCTTAGCTTAACATATCTAGCCAACATGCGTCTTATACTAATTTATTTTCGTAAAGGGAAACTCACATTTCTGAAGACATATTTTTCTTCTGAAAGATGAGCTTCTTGGTTTCCTTAATAGCATGGATGTAGCCAGCCACTTGTCTAAAACAAAGCTTTTTGGACAAATTTTCTACTCAAAAAATCTTCTTGGACTTTTCATAGTATCAACCAAGACTATAAACAAGAATCACCTGGAAAGCTTATTAAAATGCTCCAGATCCTATATTCCAATTTATTAATTCTGGGATGAGTCCAAGGATCCTTACTTTTAATAACCACTTGGAGATTTTAATACCTAAGGCCTATACTTTGAGAAATAATGTCTTCCTGTGTTATATTCCATTACTGTGACCAAATACCCGAGAAAATGTAAAAAAGGAAAGGCTCATCATTTCAGAGCATTCAGTCTATGGTCTGCTGGGTCCACTGCTTTTGGACCTGTGATAAGGCAGAACATGTGGTAGACCAAAGCTACTCACCTTGTGCTGGCCAGAAAGCAAAGAGGACGAACTAGCCATGGTCCCAATATCCCTTTCAAAGCTACACCCTAATGACTTAAGTGTCTCCCACTGTTTTAGTCAGCTTTAGGAAAAGTTTGATGGCTTACAGTTGGTCTTAGTCCATAGAAGGCTGGCTCAGTTCCTCAGGGCTCGAGGTAAGGCTGGACATCATAGTGGAAGAGTGTGGCAGAGGAAACAGCTTGTAAGGGTTCTGTGTTTGGGACTGGGGTCTCTGATGACTTCATGACTGTGGCATGCTTGGTATCTATGAATGAAGGAACTCACTTGCTAGATAACTTCTATGTTTCAGCAAGCTCTGCTGCTCCTGGACCTGCTCATCTAACAGTAACTTCAAACAATGGAACTTTCTGGAGAGCTACACAAAGTTCCTAACATTGCATATTATTATGGTAAAATGTAACTGAGAAATAAGCTACATAATGTTGCTGATTCTGTAACCTGCCTAATAATACAATGAACAATAATGTCCTAATGTTCCCAATGACCTAAGATAACCTATTGATATCAACAATGCTGGCAGCTCAGATGAGCAGCTTTCTCTTTGCCACTGTGCTTTGCATCTGTGTCCCCCTTTTGGCTTTCTTTACAGCAGCTCACATCACGGTGAACAGGAAGTGGAGAGAAACTCCACTTGCCAGATATAAATCTGTACCCCAAAGCCGCATCCCAATTCGCACCTCCTCCAACCACACCCTACCATTTCAGTTATCAGTGAATCCCTGTCAGGGGATTAAATCACTGATGGGGTTAAGACTCTCACAACCCAATCATTTCTCCTCTGAACCATCTTGCACTGTCTCACATGTGAGCTTTTGGGGGACACTTCACATCCGAACTATAACACCCACAAAGCCTCCTGGCAAGTTTCAATCCCCTTCCCCCAATAGTGCCACGAGCTGAGAATTATGCCTTTAACAGGAGCCTTTAGGGAACACATATCAAAATTATAGTCCTACCAAATAAAGGCTCAACTCCTTAGCATAGAGGACAAGCTTCCACCAGGCTCAGCTCCCACCATTAGACCCACCTATTCCAAGTCACATCCGTCACCCACTCTTCCCTAACACACCATTCTGCCATATCGCTTTATCCTTTTTGGTTGAGCAGGATGGACCTCCTGATGCTTTCATGATCTCTGTGGGTTCAGATCCAATATTTCTTCCATGAAAACTTTCCCTATTCTACAGGCAAAATGAATGGATTCCTTGTGTGTCATTTTAGAACCTGCCGTGCTTGTTGTTCTGATCACAGACTTGTCTGGGTGCTTTTCTGCTAATTGAAGCTCCCATGGATATAAGAAGCCTTGCATCCTACAATGTCCCTGGTGGTTTCCTCATGCTGTTCAAAGCACTTTAGACATACCAATTTATTTCATTGTCCCAGCATCTCTGCTACACTCTTGTCATTCCCACATTGCAGCTGAGGCAACTATGGCTGAGTTAAATGAGTGAACAGATAAATGAATATCATGACGATTTATTGAATGTAGAAACTAAGCCAGGGAAACAATAAGGAATGCAGCCAGCTTCCTAGGCCTGAGTCTTCAGGGCCGTGGGGAATCATTATTGGTATTTCATAGATTATGAAGATAAAGAACCTTACGAGACATCTGAGTGTTTGTGACCCTACTGAATTCATATATTGAAATCTTAACCCCCACAGTGGACTTTGGGAGGTGATCAAGTCTTGAGAGCTGAGCCCTCACAAATGGATTAGTCCTTTTGGTCCTGGGGATTGAACCCAGGGCACTTAACCACTGAGCCACATCCTCAGCCCTTTTTATATTTTATTTAGAGACAGGGTCTCACTGATTTGCTTAGGGCCTCACTAAATTGCTGAGGCTGGCTTTGAACTCGCAATCCTCCTGCTTTAGCTTCCCAAGCTGCTGGGATTACAGGCATGCACCACTGCACCTGGCAAGTTAATGCCCTTTTAAAAGAGGCCTGAGGAAGCACATTTTCACCTCCAGTATGTGAGGACACATTGAAGAGTTGCCATCTCTGAGGAGCAGGCCCTCACCAGACACTGAATTAGCTGGCATCTTGATCTTGGACTTTACAACCTCCAGAACTGTGAGAGAGAAATTCCTGTTGTTTATAGGCCACCCAGGTGACAGTATTGTGTTATAGCAGCTTAAAGGGACTAAGATAATGGAACCTCTGTAATTCAGTATTTGAAATAAGATTGTTTTAAAAAAATTTAACTCAGTCTTGGTATAGATTGTTCAGAAATAATAGTTTGGCAATATGTCTTTTCATACTTTTTTTTTTTTTTGCACTGTAGATTGACCCCAGGGGCACTCTACCACTGAGCTACATCCCCAATTCTTTTTATTTTTTCATTTTGAAGCAGGGTCTCACTAAATTGCTAAGGGTCTTCTCTAAATTATTGAGCCTGGCCTCAAACTTGCAATCTTCCTGCCTCAGCCTCCCACTTAGCTGGGATTACAGGTGTGTGCCATTGTGTCCAATTCTTTGGGTACATTTTTAATACCTCATCAAAAATATGCTATGGAGAGCTTTCATTTATGGGCATGTAACATGTCCCTTTCAAAGGGTGTTGTGCAGAGCAGGCCTTTCCTCTGTTGCCCCAGATAGTTTTCAGTCAAGCTATCTCCAGTGAGACACAGTTCCTCAAAAGCATCATTTCTTTCTCTTGATCCGTCAATTCCAACTCAAGCTGCAGAGTTCAGATTAAACAGACCTACACCCAACAGTTCCAGAGCTCAAAGCAAGAGTGTAATTGGAGGCTCATATTCTTTTTTTTTTCTTTTTTTCTTTTTTGGTACTGGGGTTTGAACTCAGGGGCACTTGACCACTGAGCCACCACCCCAGCCCCATTTTGTGTTCCTTTTTTTTGTAGAGACAGGGTCTCACTGAGTTGCTTAGCGCCTCGCCATTGCTGAGGCTGGCTTTGAACTCATGATTCTCCTGTCTCAGCCTCCCTAAGTGCTGGGATTACAGGGGAGACTCATATTCTATAGTGCTAATTCAGGCTTTTCAGACTCCTTGGAATTCCACATAGGAATGTTGTAGTATAAGAATGAGGACGGGGGCTGGGATTATGGCGCAGTGGTAGTGTGCTCGCCTAGCACGCGGGAGGCACTGGGTTCGATCCTCAGCACCACATAAAAAGAAAATAAAGATATTGTGTCCACCTACAACTAAAAAATAAATATTTAAAAAAAAAAAAGAAAAGAATGAGGACGCTCCTGGCCCTTGGCTAGTGACCAACGCCTCCATCTCTCTTCTTTCCCTTCTTTGGTTCCTTTTCACTTTGTGGAAGGAGAGACTTGTGCGTATCCCAGGGTGCACCTCAAAGTCCCCATGCTTTGCCAGCAGCCTCTCTTAGAAAACCACCCTGAAGCCTAAGAACATACATCCTTGCCGATGGTCCCCCTTGGGATAATGGACCCAGAAAAAAGGTCTAAGCAAGGCTCAGAGAGGTGCTTTGTATAGAAATTGAAGGGATGGGGGAACCTTCAATTTCTGTGGTCTAGAATGGGGAAGAGTAGATTCCTTCAAACTTCAGGACCTGGGGCTCTTGCCTGGAGCTACAGGTGGTACTAAATTCAAACAACCCTTTCTCCAAGTTTAATGTCCAGTTAAATTTTCATGGCACTCTCTCTTTCTCTTTGGAGCACTTACAATGCTAATTAAATAGCTCACAGTTTAACAATTTGGTTAAATTGATGGCAGAAGGTCTAACCTCCATATTTAAAAGTTGGTTTCACAAAGGTAGGACTGAATATCATTTTATTCACTCCTGGATTTCCATTGCCTGAAACGGTGTCCAGAAGTTATTCAATGTGGATTTTGTTGAGTGGATAAATGAAGGGAAACTTCACCGAGACTTCTAGAAATAGTCTTTTCAAAAAATGTGACACAAACTCTTTTTCTTATACTTTTTTACTATGATCACCATTGACGATTTTACAGACTAAAAGTTTAAATATTACAAAAGATCTTTTAGCACTTTAGTTCTAAAAGGTAAATTCTCCAGTGGGTCTGTTGGGATGAAGGACTTGGATAAGATTGCCAGGCACAGGGCCATACAAATATGTAGAGTGTAAATCCTATAACGCAATGGCAATATCATACTACACATTCCTTTCTTCTTTCCAGAAAGTCACAAAATTAGAATTGAAAAAAATTAAACTGGAAGTAAAAAGAATGAAATTTGCCCTTCACAAGACAGCATGCGATTCCACTTAGAGATCCTCATAAAGTCTTGAGGGAAAAAATCCATTTTGAAACAAAAACAACCCTGGTAGGTCTTGCAAATGCAGAAGCCTGCTAAAAGCTTTGCCAATGACAACTGTAAGTAATAATATGGTATTAAATTTTATTTTCCATTTTTAAGACTGGAGTTTTTCTAAAAAAAAAACCAGCAGGTATGTGGACATACATTTCTAACAGATATTCTGAAAAATAATGTAATAGTTTATTTATTTTAGTTGGTACGAAAATCTTGACCTTCAAGGGTAAGGTTTTGATTCATTGAGAGATGAGATCCTTATGAACACAAGGCCCAGTTGCCTTAATTTTAGGTCTTAAGTGCTTTCCAAGATTTTTTTTTTCTCTTTTTCCATCTTACAGCTCGGTGGGCAAAGAATTATCTTTTATATCTGAAAATCTGTTCTCACTTGAAGGTTGTTTTGTAGTTCTGAATGATCTAGCAGAGATAATATCAGGCATATATCATTCTTCCTTTTAAAAAGCACTGAGAGATGACAGGACCACTTCAGCCTGAAAACCACTTTGGACAATGACCATCATTATTCAGTGAAAACTAAGGCCTAAGCCATGGAAATTCAGAATGTAACAGAAATAAACTCTCCTCCTTTATAACTTCTGAATTTCCTAGGAACTTAAACCTCTGCCATGTATTCTCTCTGGGAAAGGCCAGACAATAAACATCATGCTCAGGATATTAAAATAAAACCAACTTGGTCAATACACAATGTAGTAGAAGACATTCACTCACCTGCTGGACTTCCTGTAACTGAGCTTTCTCAGCCTTGATCCATTTGACACTTTGGGTTGGATAACCCTAATGCAACTTCTTTGGCTCCCAGTTTTACAAATTGTGATAAAATATATAGTTGAAATTTGCTTTGGGCATTCATTGAGTACAGTTAAATCATCATGCAACCATTGCCCCCCATCCATCTCTAGAATGTTTTCATCTGCCCCAGCTGAAACTCTGTACTCATTAAACAATAATTCTCCAGTATGCCCAGCCCCCAGCTCTTGGTAACCATTTCATTTATTTACTTTTTGGATTAAAACTACCCAAATCCTTGGAGCTGTTGTCATTGTGCTGCAGGTGCTAGAACACAAACGCCATACTTCACTGAGCTCCTCAGCTCCTTTCTCCATTATGTGAGCCCCAGGCAAGTTTTTTTCCTTTTCTTTTCTTTTTTTTTTTTGGTACTGAGGATTAAACTCAGGGGTACTCAACCACTGAGCCACATCCCCAGCCCTATTTTGTGTTTTATGTAGAGATAGGGTCTCACTGAGTTGCTTAGCACCTTGCCACTGCTGAGGCTGGCTTTGAACTTGCATGTTTTCTTGTTCAAATCTTCATGCGATCTACCTAAGAAAAGGTATTACCATCCCCAATGTGCAAATGAGAAAACTGAAGGTGCAGGAGATTAAGAAACTTATCCAAGGTCACAGAACTAGTAAATGAAAGGTCAAAAGTCTAGTTTGGTCATATTCTCATTCCCTATGTAACGTTACTTCTTGGTCAAAATGTTAACTCCGAGACCTGTTGATGTAGTAATGATAGTTGATGAAATAATAATCATATCACGGAGCACTACATCACATACAAAATATATATTCTAAAATCCATGCATTGCTTTTTAAAGAAAATCTATTTTATATAGGGTACTTGCAGTCTGCTAATTTTAGTTTATCATGCACAACACCACGTGTGCAATTTAACTATGGTATTTGGTCAAAACAAAACCCCTGTATATGAATGATATTAAGGTTATTTATTTATTTGCCTTGAAGTTTAGTGATTATAAAGCAATCTGTATAAGACTCTAGCTTGCTTTCTGCTCATTACTTCAAACTCTAAGAACTAACACATACAATAAATAAAAAATATATAAACTGGTTGACTTTGAAAAATCCACTGTTTGAGATTAGTGCAAAAACAAATTATAACTTTAGGACAAAAGCAAAAAACAAAACATACCTGAGTGCTTGTTGCTTTCCCAAATTTTGACATGTAGAAAGAAGTTTTCTAAAGAAAGCTTGGTGGTGGTGGTAGGGGGGAGAAACCTCGAGAACTCCACAATATGCAATTTGCGTCATTTGCTTTTCTAAATTGTTGTTCCTCGCCAATGTCAATAAACTGCTGTAAGTGGTTTAGCATGTTTGGTTGGCTGCACCTATGTATAAAATAAACAACGTGTCTAGTATTCTTTTTACAACTGATGACGGTGGGTGCTGTATAACTACCCTATATAACCCTTAATGAGGGAATAATGAAATTTACCTTGCACAAGTATCAAAAAACAAACATGTTTCCTTATTGCCAGGGTCCATGACAGACTTCCCAATTGCTGTGTAAGAATTTTATATGTAGGATGTCTTAAATTCCACTCCACATGCCAAACAAGCATTTTAAAACCTGTGCTTGTCTTGTCTGGAATGACATCAGTGTGATTAAATTTTTTTCACCCTTCTAGGACAGTGTCAGCTGGGATTCAGAAATTAATCAGGAGAGCTCAAGTCTCAAACTGCTGAATTAAGACAAGATGTTTGCACCAAGAGCTAGCACGAACAGGGTGCTATATGTAGTAACTCGTTAAAAAATGTTATGCACTGAGGTATTTACATGCATTTTCATAAGAATCTTAGTTAAATTTTTAAATTATACAAGTAAGCCTTAAGAACAATAACAGGCAGTACATTGTGAAAGAGTGTCAGAGGAGACATCAGAAAGCGAATTCATTTTCAAATTATGAAATCTAGTATCAAAGGAAGAATTTTAGTTTTGTTTCTTTTTAAAGGAATAATAAGCCAATAATGCCAATATATAATGAATTCTGGTTATCTTAAAACTAAGTTTTTTCAGGAAAAAAAAATTGCAAAAGTTAATTACTTTGTTCTGTGAGAATCCTAGTGATGCTTAAAACTGACCAGAATTTCTAAAAAGTGAGGTGAGGAGGGGGACTTTTAATAAAAAACTTTGGAAAGCCAAGTTTATGGTGTCCTTCCAAGCTGGATAACTCAGGAAGAATGTTCTTTACCCAGAAAGGGATGGTCTTCTGGAAGAGAGTAATCAACCTAGATTCCTTTTACTGGGCATGAACATCAAAAGTTCTGGGGTGTTTCATAGAAGAATAATCTGCATCCATACATTTGGTCAGATTTTTGGCACCTGGTTAAAAAGATTGAGCAACAAAAAGCCTGGCTTGAATTTCATTAAAATTAAATATTAAAAGCATACTCTTACAATTAGAAAGTCCTTTGATTGGGACGGCTCTGTAGCACATGCATGGCTTCTAGAACTTTCTTTGTTCATTTAATTGGAACACTTGCTGTTTTCATCCCTCTGTCCAGCCATGGCTGTCTCTCCTCACAATATTTTTTGAAGAACATCTAATTCTCCATAAAACATCTAGCAAAAGAAAAAAAAACATGGTTTTCCAAATGCTTGTCAAAATAATAACAAGCAAAGGAATTTTGTACCAAGTCTTTGTCTCTTTGTGCTCTTAAATTTGATTAGATGTGATGCTAATGATTAGGTAAACATGAGTGATGATAAATGGTTATTTGTTAAGCTAATTAATGGCATGAATGTGACTTCCCAAAGCAATCCCCCTGACACCCTGTTGCAGGTTTCCAAGGAAGCCTGAGTTTTCCATCCATTCCCAAGGAATTTGAGGGGAGCCACCCATTTTTGCCAGTGGTTTAGCTAGAATTAAAATTAATAACTTTTTGGCCCACTGCCTCTGCTCAGACTGTTCAAACCGTTTCAGTATTGCATGAGTCTTCCAGATTCTCAGTTGAGAAAAATGCAGTCTGTACTCTTGGCCTTGGGCGTTGGAACCTTCAGCCAGGAAATGAGTACCTCGGGTTTTCCCAGCAGCATTGAAACCCCCACAGGTCAGCAACCTCAGCAGCTAACCCTCTTTGTCCAGCCACCATGGAGAATGCATTGGCCAATATGGAATCCATCTCTCTCAGACCTTGCTTCACTCTAATCAGGTCAGACAGTTAACTGTTTTTCCTACAACTTTTTTTATTTTTAAAATTTCCATATTAACATAAAGATAAAGGTCAGCACAATAAAAAAAAATCCATATGTCTTACGTCTAGATTCATCAATTTTTCACATTGTACCTTATTTTCCCTCAGTCTCTCTTATTTGTTTATGGACTTACATATTTTTGCTGAACCATTTGCTAATGAGCTGACACTCTGACACCTCCACACCATGCACCTTACCATAAATTTCCTGAGCATAAGGATATAACGACAGCACCATCACCCTGCACCCCCAGATGCACGTCCATGACCTCATTTCATATGAAGCCCATGTTAAAATCTCCCCAATTGTTTCTTGAATGTCTTTTGTGTGCTTATTTGTTTATTTATTTATTTAGTATAGGACTCAATCAAGGTCAATGCCTCGCATTTCAAGGTTGATGCTTTGCTCCTTGTTTGTTGTTTGATTGCAATAGCTTTTGAGTGCTTTTTAATGCAGAACAGGTCCACCACGTTTTGTTGTTGTTATCATGATCCTTCTTGATACAGTTGGGAATAGTGAAGTGGTTATTCTATTATTCTATTATTAACTTCATTTGTTAGCTGAAATTCTACTACAAAGAAATTTTTTATTCTCTCTTATTCCTTCTTTACTAACATTATGAACCTATTTTTAAAAAATTAAATGCAAAACAATTCATTGTTTTTTTTTGACATTGAAATATTCTAAATTTGGTTCATGGGAGGCACTTCAGGGAGGCTCCTGTGCTTCTTCAACAGTCCTGAGTGTATGAGCATTGCTGTTTTCTTACACTACACTGTCTTTTTTAATTTCCTTGTCCCAGATTTGGAATTAGCTATTACTATGGATATTGTGCATTTTAGAAGGTTGTGTAGAAATCAATACCTGAACACTAACATTGTTCCCACTAGGATTTTGTGATTTCTAGCTGTTTTAGCTAGATCAATGCTAGAATGTATGCAAATTATGGGATTAACTTCTATTATGATTATAATTCATATAACAAGATTTTTAACCTACTTATAAAATTTTATATCAATACCTCTTTTAGTTCAAGTCTTAAACTTAGTATTCTCAGTACTTGCAGTAAAATTGGTATTTAATTATGAAATTACTTTCTGTGCATCTTACATTGCACATGAACATTTCATTTCAGTTCTATTTGTTCTTAGACTATGTCCCATAGAGGTTGTATAAATGAGAGGAAGTGCATTCAAAAGTTGTTTTATTTTCTCCATTTGATCATGCCTATAATTTTAAAGTGCTTTTACTGAGGTATACTTTACCTATGGCAAAACTCACCCTTGTGGAGTTCTATGAGGTTTTTTTTGTGGTTTTTTTTTTAAATGTTTATTTTTTAGTTGTAGGTGACAGAATATCTTTATTTTATTTTTATATGGTGTTGAGGATCGAACCCAGTGCTTTATGCGTGCTAGGCGAGCACGCTACCACTGCGCCATAATCCCAGCCCCGAGTTCTATGAGTTTTGATGATTGCATACAGCCACGGAGCTCTGGTACAATCCAGCTAATAGAGCATTTCCATTACCCCATTAAATTTCCTCAGACTCCCTTTTATTCAATTCCCTCCTCCAGTGTAACCTTTAACCTGTTCAGTCCCCAGCAACTATGATTCTAAATAAATAGACTCTGGTATTTCTGGTATTTCATTCTTCTTTATGGCTGAGTAATATCCCATTGTGTATATATACCACATTTTCTTTATCTATTTATCTATACTGTCCTCTGTCCCTATAGAGTAGCCTTGCCCAGAATGTCACACAAATGGAATCATATATCACATAGCCTTTGAGTCCAGTTTCCCTCATTTAGTTTTGTCCACTAGTGCAGTGCAACTTAACCCACACTGGGCAAATTAGCAGATTGTTTCTTTTTATCAATAGGTGGTACTCCACTGTTCGTGTGTACTACATATCTTTGAAATCTATTGAAAACATTTGGGCATTGGACATGATTTTGAATAAAGTCACCACAAACCTTTATATGGACGTAGATTTTCATTTCTTTTAGATAAATAACTTGGAGTAGAATTGCTGATTTTTATTTTAAGTGTATTTTTTAACTTTTTCAGAAACTACCAAATTATTTTCTAAAGAATCTGTATCAGTTTGCATTCCTACCAGCAACATATGGGAGTTCCAGTTGCTCTATACATTGGTGTCAGCACTTATTATTGTCAAAATTGGGTTGTTTATCTCTTTTATTTTTATTTTTTAAATTTGTTGATTTTTTTCTGTCATAATAGTTGTACAGTGAAATCTAAAAATGATTGTAGCTTATAGTTCTCTAAAGACTAGTAATAGTAAGCATCATTTTATATATTTATTTGCCATCTGTGTATCCTCTTTGATGAAGAATCTAGTCAAATATTTTCCCTAGTTAATATTGTTAAATGGAATTAAGTTTTGAGTTATTTATTTGTTCTGGATACCAGTTCTGTATCAGATAGATATAGTTCTACATCAGATTTGTTTTGCAAATGTTTTCTCCAAGTTTATGTTTTGTTTTTTAACAGTGTTTTCTGAAAAACAAAAATATTTCATTTTATAAAGTCCACTTAATCAATTTTATCAATAATTTATACATTTTGTGCCTAACATTAGAGTCTTTGCTTATCCTATGATGACAAATTTTCTACTAGATTTTTTTAGTAATTTTATACATGTAGATTTGACATTAGGTGCATGATCCATTTTTTAGTAAATGTTTGGAAGAGGTAGCAATTAGAGGTCATGATTCATTTATTTACACAGGGATGTCAAATTATATACCAATATATGGTATTAGAATGTGATATATTGAAGAGAATAGCCCTTCTACATTTACTTGGAACCTATTACAAAAAGAAATTGACCATATATGTGAAAATCTATTTTTAAAATCTTTATTTTGTTCCAATATTTATGATATTCCTATTATTTTACCAATATCATACTGTCTTAATTATAGATTTCTAGTAAGTTTGAAGTCAGGTAGTATTAGTTTTACAACTTTTTTCTGAACTATTTTGGTTATTCCTTGCTTTTCTGGTTATTAATTTCTTTACTATAATAATTTATCTTGTCAACTTCTATAAGAATAGCCTACCAGAAGTTTGGTTGGTATGCTTGAATCTATGTATCAATTTGGGGGAAAATTGACATAAAGAAAATGAGTGTTTTGTTCCATAATATCTTGATTTACTTGGATCTTCTTTGATTTCTGTTATCAATGTGTTTTAATTTTTGATACAGGTAGTGAGTGTAGACAGGAGGGACAGAAGCTCTTTCTCACTATTTTGCTCCACCCTTGGTTTTCAAACATGTCTGTTCACTCGCACCACACTGGGGGACTTTGTTCCATGGTCTAGTCTCTCCTCTTTCTTGTTAATAATTTATTTTTAAATTTTTAAAAATTCATTCTTTTTAGTTATACATGACAGTAGAATGTATTTTGGCAAATTATACATGCATAGATTATAGCTTATTCTATTTAGGATCCTACTCTTGTGGTTGTACATGATGTGGAGTTACCCTGGTCATGTATTCAAATACAAGAAAAGTTATGTCCAGTGAATTCTACTCTTTCCTTTTCTCCTCCCCCTCCCTTCCCTTTCTTTTCCGTTGTTTAATCTAATGGATTTCTACTATTCCCCTCTCTAACCTCCTCTGTTTTGGGTTAGCATCCACAAATCAGAGAGAACATTTGGCCTTTGATTTTTGGGGGGGATTGGCTTATTTCACTTAGCATGATATTCTCCAGTTCCATCCATTTACCATCAAATGCCATTATTTCATTCTTCTTTATGGCTGAGTAATATCCCATTGTGTATATATACCACATTTTCTTTATCTACTCATCTATTGAAGGGTACCTAGTTGTTTCCACAGCTTGGCTATTGTGAATTGAGCTGCTATAAACATTGATGTGGCTGCATCACTGTAGTACACTGTTTTTAAGTCCTTTGGGTATATGTTGGGGAGTGGGATAACTGGGTCAAATGGTCTTGTTAATCATTTCTCATGAGCCTGGAATTGGGGACCAGGAGATTTCTCTGTTGTCCTGTTCCAGCCTTAGTCTGAAATGGGCCTTGTGTGCCTGGGCCTCAGGGGTGCCATTTTCTGCTCCTCCTTCCCATGGCCATTGGCCAAACACTACTCTCTGTCAGTGACAGATCTTGGATAGTGGAGATTCCATCCCTCTCTCAGAGTGAGGAGAGCTATGACAGTGTTGATATGGGATAGGGGGCTCTCAGCTTTCTCGTCCCTCTGCCAGGAATAGACAGTTTTCTCACCTGTCTCCTTTTCCCAGCAACAGTGGGTCTTTGCTGTGCCCTGAGGCAGCCTCTCCCTAGGGACGTAAGCCTTTTGAGAGGAGAACCCAAGCAGAGGAAAGAGCTTTATGACTTTCTTACAGTGGTAGCTCATCCACTCTGGAATTTTCTTGGCAATTATATGTTTATTTCCCATGAGAACATTAAAATCAACCTGTCAAGTTTGATTCTAAATAAATAGACTCTGGTATATTTGTCACTATACATTCACACTTTAATTGCTGACAAATGACATTTTTTAAGACCTCGAGTCCTTTTCTCCAAGAGCAAGGTATATCTTTTTTATTTGTTCAAATCTACTTTTTTATGCCTTTTAGGCCTATTATATTTTGCATATTTCTTGTTAGGTTTTCTTTAAAGCAGTTTATAGTTTTCTTTCCTTTTCTTTCTTTCTTTCTTTCTTTTTTTCTCTAACAAATGGTGGAATTTTTTTCTGGTGCCCCTAAATTCATGTCAGAATAGAATCTCCACAGATTAATGCCTCCAGGGGTCTAATCATATAGTCAGTCTTTCAAACCAAGACTAGAATATCTTGTTCTGTGAAGGCTTCAATAATGACACTTTCCTCTGGGCACGGTGGCGCATGCTTGTAATCTTAGCAGCTTGGGAGGCTAAGACAGGAGGATCATGAGTTCAAAGCCAGCCTCAGCAAAACTGAGGCACTAAACAACTCAGTGAGACCCTGACTCTAAGTAAAAAACAGAAGAAGTCTGGGGATATGGTTCAGTGGTCAAGTGCCCCTGAGTTTAATACCTGGTAACACCCACCCCCCACTCCCCGAAAAAAAATAAAAAAAAGAAAATGACACTTTCCAAAGTCCCCATTAAGGAAATGTTACTAATTGAGATGAAAAATGCCAGTTCATCTCATTTTCCTTAGTTGGTTTGTCTTACAGGTCCAACCGTGAGCAGAGGTAGGCTCACAGATGACATGAGGGAAGACTTCATTTTCTGGATTGTCGAGAACCTTGACGGTAGGCATAAAGGGAGGCAATGCTATCTCTATGTGTCAAGCTGACCCCAGTGGATGGAAAATGAGTCTGCAGTCCCTGGGTTGATCCACTGGTTGCTCTTCAGCACCACCAAATTCAACGCACACATACAATGGCAAAGTATTTTTGGTTTAGATTGTCTACATCTGAGTCTCCCCCTTCCTCGGTGACTCCATAAGACTCCTGGTAACTAATACTTCCAAAGGGATGGAGCAAGAATGTGTGTGGTGGCTCATGCTTATAATCCCAGCAGCTCAAGAGGCTGAGACAGGAGGGTCGCAAGTTAGAGGCGAGCCTCTGCAATTCAGCGAGGCCCTATGCAACTTAGTGAGGCGCTGCATCAAAATAAAAAAAATAAACAACATAAAATAAAAAGAACTGAGTATGTAGCTCAGGGGTAAAGTGCCCCTGGGTGAAATCCACAGTACCAAAAAAAAAAAAGATTTGTGTCACCTTTATATCCTCAAACTCAATGTTTAAAATGAGTACGGGTTTCTTACTTGCAAGCAGATAAATTCCAGGGTAAAATTAGTACTACAGAAAGATTCCTCTCATTACTACATAGCAAAATGCCCTCCTTCTTAAAAAGTGTGATGGGTGCAGAGTCTGAAGTCATAAAGAGAAAAACTGGGTGTGACAGCACAGTAACTTTATGTAGAAATTGAGTCGACTCAGTGTTCAAGTCCTCATTTACTTTGCTGGCAGATGATAAACTTGCCAATTCAAGGAGTTAGTAGCTGTTAATTTAAAGTCATCTCTTTGGATGAATTCTTCAAAGAATCCTTAAATCTTTATCCATTGCTTTCTTTCACCCTAATGGGTGAATGTTCCATCCTGTGGAGTTAGAAGACAACTTCAGTTCTGATCTCTGTGACTGGCCTCTTTGGGCTCTGAGGTACAGCCTGTCCCACCTGATCTCCAGCATCAGCCCCTGCTCCTGTAGCACCTTCTGGAGGAACCACAGTCCTTCCTTGGTGTCTGAGTATATCTAATCAAGCATGGGGGCTCTGTTTCCTCGTCCTCTGAACCCAAGACCCCTTTGAATACTGCCCTCTTTTCTGCTGGACCCTCTGCTTCCTCCAGGCTTTGAAGCACTCTGATGTTGGTGGGTTTAGATGATTTGTGATTCTCCTGGTTCCCTGGGGTGCCTCTTATTCCTATGAGCTACTAAACATTGAAGCTTCTTTAAATTTTCCTTTATTCTCATCTTGTTCTTTTGTCAAAGTTCTTCTTCTTCTTCCTCCTCCTCCCCCTCCTCCTCTTCTTCTTCTTCTTGTTCTTCTTGTTCTTGTTATTCTTCTTCTTCTATCTCTAGTATTTTTTTTTTTTTTGGGCAGGGGGAACTCAGGTGTACTTGACCACTGATCCACATCCCCAGCCCTAGTTTTTTTTTTTTGTATATTTTTAAATTTAGAGACAAGGTCTCACTGAGTTGTTTAGCACTTTGCTTTTGTTGAAGCTGGCTTTGAACTTGTGATCCTCCTGCCTCAGCTTCCTGAGATGCTGGGATTACAGGCATGAGCAAGCCACTGTGCCCGGCTCTCTCTAGTCATTTGTAAGCATCTTATTTTAAAAATACCTGTAACATCAACTTCACTTTTGGTATTGCTTATTCTTTGGCCTCAAGTCCCTTGATGTGTAGCTTTTATTCTCCTGGCATTTGTGACGTCTTTCTTTTATTACAAGTGCATCTTCAGTAGAGATTCCCTGCCCGGCCCCACTACAGTGGTGAATTTTTCAGCTTGGTGTTGTAGTGCTCTACAAATCAGATCAGTTTGAGTTCCTTACTCACACTGGACATATCTGGGCTTGTGGTTTTCCCTGGGTGATGGGCTTATGGAGAGATCCCTTGGTCTTCCTTGAGTCAGTAGGTAGAATTTTTCTCTTCCATGTTAGGGTACCTGCATGTCTGCAGCCCTGTGGCATGACATGGAGCCATCATGTAAATACTGAGATGCCAGCAAAGTCACAAAGCTCTTTCAATATGCTTCATAGAGTCAGTTTCACAATATAAAAAGAGATAAGAGCCAGGTATGGTGGAGCACACTTGTAATCCCAGTATCTCGGGAGGCTGAGGCAGGAAGATCGCAGGTTCAAAGCCAGCCTCAGCAACCTAGTGAGGCCCTATACAACTTAGTGAGATCCTGTCTCAAAATTAAAAAAAGAAAGTGTGTGTACAGGGGCTGCTGGAAATGTGACTCAGTGGTTGAGAGCCCCTGGGTTCAATCTCTGGTACAAAAAAAAGGGAAAAAAAAGGATGAATGCCTACATAGTTTATGGTTCATTCACTTGAAAAATATTACACTGAAAGGCTGAAAAGCTGTGATGCCAGGGACTTTTCAGACTTTGCAGTTCAGCAATGAACTCAGATACCTGGAGCCTAGATCCTTGCAAAGAGACAGTGTCAAAACAATATGATCAATAACTTCTTGCCATTGACATTTTCCAAAGGAAAGTAACACAAATTAGAACTAACAAGGAAGAAGGTGACACTTGAGTTGATACATAAAGGACAGGTAAGAAGTTCACTAGCTAAAGGTGGAGAATGTTCCAGCAAGAGGGAAATTTCTGGCTACATTAAGACTACGAATCCTAAACTAGTGGTTTTCAACACAGGCTGCATAATAAAATCACCTGGAAACTTACATGTAAGTACCTGGCCCTGTCCCCAGAGATTCCAATTTAATTGTTTCAAGATGATTCCAGAAAACTGTATTTTTAAGAGCTCTTCAGGTGACTCTGCTTTGTATTCACAGTTGTAAATACTGGATGATCAATGCCAGCAGCACCTGGGAAACTGTTAAACATGTAGATTCTCATGTCCATCCCAGACATGCTGAATGAGAACCTCGGGGCCTGAGGCTGGCCATCTGTGTTGTAACAAGGCCTCTGGATGATTCTGCTGAGAATCACTGCCATGAGCTTTGGACAGCATAATGGTGCACTCTTCTCACCCCTTCCCCTAGTATGTGTCTAAAAATAAGCACTTAACCAGACAGAACCTTCAGATAAAGTAGGAAGACCAACAATTTGTCATCTTTTTCTTACAATAACTATTTTAATACTTTCTTATAAATTTCCAAATATGTTCTAAAAGGTTTGGGGTGAGGGTGGTTATTTGTTCACCTAGACTTTCCTGGATTTAATAATAGTCTTCTTATCAGACAATAAACATTGGGAAAACAGCATGTGCAACAGTCACGGGGCAGGAAATAACATGGAATGTTCCAAGAACTGAGGAGCAGCAGCCGGGAGGAGCGCAGTGTGACTATATGGAAGGTCCCAAGGAGGATCCAGAGACAAGGGAAGCTGAATCATGCAAAACCAGGGATAAGCTCCAAGTAGGGTACTTAGATTTGTATTTTGTCAAGTTTGGCTGGTGTGTGGAAAATAGTGTATGTGAACACAGGGTAGATGCTGGCCCACTGGCTGTTACAGTCAAGATGAATAATGATGGGGACTTGCTGAATGAAGTCAAGTCAATAATGGACTGGGGATGTGGCTTAGTGGAAGACCGTTTGCCCAGCATGTGTGAGGCCCTGGGTTCCACTCCCAGTACTAGGAAAAAACAACAACAACAACAACAAAAAACCAATATGTAATGATGGGGACTTGCTGAATAAATACTTGAGTCCAGGAGGATGGTAGATTGCAGAAGGTAGATTGCCCTTCTTTATGTAAGAAGGGCCATTGAATAGTGAGGCAAGTCAAACAGTTCACGGCAGACTAGACAAGTGGAAAGACCGAGAAGAAGAACTAAGAATAATAAAGGAATAACTCGCTGATATTATCTGATCTGATTATACCTATCAGGTTTTCCCAGCCCCAACTCCTAGAAATCTTGACTCTGCATATGCCCACCGTGAGCCTAAGGGGCAGTACTGATGATGTGTTTCCAAGTGACTTTGCCAGGAGACCAAAATAGATGGATTTGGGAGCAAGGATGAGGCTGAAAAGATGGCTGGAGACAAAACTGAGTGGGCCCTTGTGATGTTTATGATAAGTAATGACGAAGAGATAATGTTGAGAGATGAGAACACTATCAAATTGGGGGCAGGGCTGCCGAGGGAAGTAAGGAATGTGTGGAGACGATGTCCTCATTCTATGCCTCAGAATATAGTGGGAAAAAAGCAAGATATAGCTGCAGCATCGAAATGTTTTTTTTTTAACATTTCAAAATGTTGAACACTTCAGCCTATAGTTTTGTCCTCTGGATGACTCCATTATCCAGACATCTTGGAAATTGTTGGTGAAAAGTTCTGAACAACAGTCAAAGCAGGCAGCTGTGGTCTTTAGTCCTTCATTCCAGCTGCAGGCCATGAAGTCCTCCAACTAACAAGCACCAGTATTCAGGGATGCAGGAAGAGCTCCTGTCTCTCCTCTAAGTGCTGGTAATCTTACTTTTAGACTGGCTCCTTCAGAGTTTTTGGAAACTCCCTAGTAGCATGTCTAGATGGTTACTTGCATAGTGTAATGGCTGATCTGTTAATTTATCATCACACAGTAAAATACGAATGCCTATCTTTCTCCTGAAGGACAGCAAGACCCTGCAGGATGAATCTGCATGAGTGTTGACTAAGACGTAGGCAGAGAAGAGGAGATGCAAGATGCAGGGGACCGTGCTGATTCCTGGACATTAGTGAGTGACATTAAAGGGAAGAGCACCTGAACTGCAGGTGGGAAGTAGAAACCAGGACTAAAGAACAGGAGCAGGTGGGATGGGATGGTTTGAATGCGCGCACTAAAAACTCATGTGTTGGAATCTTCATCCTCAAATTCACATGTTGATGGTATTTGGAAGCGGGGGCCCTTGAAAAGTGATGGGATCTAGATGAGGTCATGTGAGGGGGGTCCCCATGATAGCATTAGTGGCTTAATAAGCAAAGGGAGAGAGACTGAGCTAGCACACTTGCTCATTCTTGCCATGTGATGACTTCTGCCATGTTGTGATGCAGCACAAGCCCCTTACCGGATGCCAAGCTGATGTCAGTACCCTGCTCCTGGAATTCTAAGCCTCCAGTCAAATAAATCTTTATTCATCACAAATGACTTCATCTCAGGCATTTTGTTATAGTACTAGAAAACAAACTAAAACAAAGAATAAGGGGAGCTGGGCGCGGTGGCGCACGCCTGTAATTCCAGCACTTTGGGAGGCTGAGACAGGAAAATTGCAAGTTCAAAGCCAGCCTTGGCAGCTGCGAGGTGCTAAGCAACTCAGTGAGACCCTGTCTCTAATAAAACACAAAATAGGGCTGGGGATGTGGCTCAGTGGTCGAGTGCCCCTGAGTTCAACTCCCAGTACTCCCCCCAAAAAGAATAAAAGGTTTCCAAAAATAAACTAATATAAATTTTCCCAAAGGCTTGCATAGCCTGCCTGAAATCATAGGAGTTTATGATTTCTTTTTTTACATACAACTACTTTTTTCCTCAGTCAAAAAGGTAAATCTAGTTTTTTGGGGATCTGAAGCTGTATAATTGTGGGGATGAGTTTTTTTGAGGAAAATTAATACAAACTGTGAGATGAAAGTGAACATTATTTTGTAATGACATAGGCCATCACAACAAATCACAAAATTCAAAAATATTATAATTATCATATTACAAGACTCCCTAAAATCATATAACATTTTAATTAATTATGACACATTTACAAAAATAATCTTTCTTACATTTTTTGTCTTCATACTCCTTGATCACCGCTTCATATGAAAATGCTTTTATCATTTCTTTCCTTGAGATATGAAAGCAAATTTAATATTTCCCCCAGCAACATTTGTTGACTTATTGTTTAGTGCAAGTTTTTACCTTTAAACTTGTTAATGGTATCGCTCTATAAATGTTGAGAATTATTTTAAATTTGGAACAAGTTTGCCTTAGGTTATTTCAAGTTTTACTGTGTAGGATAGACTTTTGGAATTGATGATATTCAATACTCATTTTGTTGCTACAGCTATATCTTGCTTTTTTTTCACAATTAGATGAACTTGGAAATGCACTTGCCACGGACCTTTCCAGGTAAAAGAAATGTAAGTGAGGGACCTTGAAGTTAGAGCTTCCTTAAACCACAGTAAAATAATCTCTTTAGCCAGGTGTGGTGGCATGTTTCTATAATCCCAGCAACTTGGGAGGCTGAGGCAGGAGGATTGCAAGTTTGAGGCCAGCCTCAGCAACTTAGTGAGGCCCTAAGCAACTTAGTGAGAACTTGTTTCAAAATTAAAAACAACAACAAACACTTCTTTATAACTCCATATTCTTGTTCTTTACTGCTAAAAGAAAGAGTATAGTTTAGCCAAATTGTGTCATTTATGTTAGACATTTTGTGAGTTAGCTATGAGTGTCCCCACTTTACAGATGAGCAAACTAATATTCAGTGAGTTTGACTTTGGCTGAGAAAAGACCTGAAATGGACTTGGTGTCATCCCTTCCCTAATCTCCTTTCCTTGATTTTTCTCTTTGCTGTTACACATGAACTTTGTACCATTCTTGCAAGCCAAGTGAAAATCTCCATAGAAATTCCCATAAGTCGAAGAATAAAGAATAATCGCAGATATGTTGTGGGTTTTGCCAGACCAAGGAGGTGCCCACGTCTTTACAAGAGACTTTCCACATCTTGCTTTTGAGTCTCTGCTTTATCACTCAGTGAAAGGGGAGCATCTGGATTCAGATGGCAGAAGACCTATCAGGGTCTCAATCATCTGCGACTCCACAGATGTCAGACTAAGAGGCTTGGAGTAGGGGCAAGGGGGCTGGCACATGTGACGTATTAATGGGCTAGAACTGTTTGATGGGTTTTGTAAGTGAAAAGAGATTTTAGACCATCTGACTGAATGCTAATGGATTGGTTCGAGGCAGGTTTTAAAAATATACAGTTTTATCTATTCATTATGAGTTAACAGGTTTTGATGACTCTGGCCCTTTCTTTTGGCTGTGCTGTGTTACCAGGCTAAATAACCTCGCTGCATTGGAAACTTGTTTCAAATTGCTTGCAGATGGCTGGAGGCAGATGAAAGCCTCCATAGAGGTGTTCCTCGGCCTATTCTCTAGTCCCCAGACTAGCAGGCCATGTGCTGACACTTGGATGCTTGCTTTACAATATCGTTTGACAAGTGGAATTTATGTGTCAAAATTTCAGCGAAAGCCAAGAAAATGTCAGGGTAAGTGAAGAGAAGTATGGGGAAAGGGGGAAGGGGCTGCTTCTCTAACCCAGGAGGGGGGGAGCTGATGATGCCAACTCCTACTCTGTACCAAACACACGGGGAAATAAGCCTGACTGCCAAAAACCTGAGATTTCTTTGGTGTGTTTTTGTTCAGTGTTTTCCTTGCCTTTATCATTAAGGAAACAATGTCATAAAAATAAGACTTTTTCCTTGAATGCATTAATCAAGATAACTTTTTTGGTTCAGATCCAAAACCACTGGAGCCACGTTTAATTTATGGCATTTATTGTGCTGGAATCTGCTATCCCGAGGTGCTCAGGGCCACAGCAATATCTGTAGAAACACTGAGAACAAGTACAGAAGGAAAGGTTACTGTTCTGTCTTAAACTCTTTAAAATGCCCTACTTACTAAATATTCATAAACCCTCTTGAACTTGGTTGAACTTTCAACTTATGGTTATTTTTAAAGATTACACACATACACACACACACACACACACACGCACTCCCTAGACCCTACGTGCAACTGTTAAGAATGTCCTATAAACTCCCACGGATAATAACTTTCTCCCTATTCTTTCCCTTTTGGTGTGAAGGACTGAAAGACAGAGATTGAATGTTTAAGTTCCCCTAAGCCTTGGGCCATTGCTTGCCATATTAAGAGCATGTGTGCATTACTTCATAAACTATCGGATGACTTGCTACTTTATTTAGACTCAATAAAGAAAAATAATGAGTTATGTAAAGTTATTTCAGACACAGGGCAAAATAACTTTGCAAAAAAAGGCACCATTCATGGGGACTGGCCCAGCCTGGCTAAGGGGCCATCATCTATTAGCTCCAAACTAATTCAGGAAAGAAGTACAGCTGTAGATACTATGTCATGTGCCAAATGTAATAAGTAGGTTATGAACCAGTCATGATAAAGCATGATAACAAATGCCCTTATTCTTTCCATTCCATCCCTCTCTGAGGATTAAGGGTCTCCAGGGTCAGGATCAGCTGGCCCAGGGACGGCTTCGGCAGTCTGAGTATGTCTTCAAACAAAGACAAGATAGAATTATGCAATGACCATCCACCTGGGGATTGAAAATATCTAAAGCCAAATTGCTGAGATTTAGCTAAAGTTTGAAGTACATTAGATTTCTGTCTCCTGATCTCTGAGACTTTTGTTTAATGGCAACCTAGAGGTAAGGCAAAAAGCACTGAAATGGATATGTAGGTTTGTTTGATAGGGAGGGGCAAATACTGAGATTTATTTGGAGGCTGTCATACCTTTGTATTCTTCTCAGCCCTCCTGTATGAAGCACAGAGTGTGTTCTGCCAGGATCCAGGCTACTCAAGTGTTCATTTTCCCTGATCTACAGATGACTAAGTAATTTCTCCCAGTAGAAATGGTGTTTATGGGGGGAAAACATCATGTGTGCAGCTGCTGCTTAGTTCAAATAAATTGGGGGAAATATATCTGGAGCTCATCGGTATCAGAAGTGTTTTACAAAATGGCCCAAAGGTGACTTGCTGATTTAGAAATTTGGGAAATGAAAAGATTGGGGTTTTGAAGAATTCTCATTTCAGATGACATCAGCAGGTTAACTAGGTGCTGTTCACTGCTGAGATTGGCTTTTTTTGTTCCTGGTGGAATGAGTACGAACTGCTTAACAGGAGTCAATAGAAACACGATGGCTAAACAGAACATGCACAAATGTTTATTTTCCCGAGTTCTATTAAGATGATCGATTGCTAAATAAAGACATAATTTTACTGACTTATTAGAGAATTCTTAAATGCATATGTATGTGTGTGTAAGACTTAGAGAAAATTAAGCATAGATATTTACTTGTTAAATGCAAAGGGAAAAATAAGGAGACTTCGTTTCTCTCAGTGATATTATGATTATTTTTCAAATGATTAGTTTTAATGTTTCTATGTGATTAGTAGGGAAAGAGGATGGGGTGAAAGGGAGAGAACACAGGCATTTGTAAATATGGCCTGAGGTTTTAGAGAGGGTTAAAGTCAGGGAAAGTGGGTGAAGGTGCATTTATTTGGAGATGAGAGGAGGCGGTTGAAGGAATTTACATTTCCAGACTCTTATTTGATGTTCTAGGAGACTGGTTCATTTTGTTGAGTCAGGTGGAGAAGGCGATTTGAGAATTCTGATATAGCTAATATATGGGCAATAAGGGAAAGGCTGAGAACAGAACAATACATGAGCTGTAACAAGGACCCTGTCTGGGTAGAAATGATAAACATGCACTAATGGCTCAGTGTTCCAATGTTGTTATTTTCTTCAACTGAACTCGGCATGTCAGGAGCAGAGGAAATGGATGTGATGGGTGCAGGAATCATGGGGGTGAGGGACACAAAGGTGTGACCAAGGATGTAGGTGAAATTATTGAGTATGTGCTTCCAGCTGGGTGAGAAAATTGAAACCAAGAGAAGTTTGAGAGGTCAGGGAGGCATGATGTGCTGGGGAATTTAATGGAAGAGATGTAGTCAGAGTGTGAGAAGTAGAAGAATTAGAGGTAGACATCATAGAGTGAAGTTTTACTGAGAGGACATGTGATAATCTGAATGTGTCCCCCTTGAAATTTGTATGTTGGAAACCTGCTCACCAATGTGATGACATGAGGAGACGAGGGTCTTTGGGAGATGTTGAGGTCACTAGGGCACCCTTCCTGTTAAGGGAATTCGTGTCCTTAAAAAAGAAGTCCCAGAGAGCTCTCTTACCCCTCTATACCATGCGGAAAAAACACCTGGAAGGCTCCATCTGTGAACCAGAATGTGAGGCCTCACCAGACATTGACATTGGGCTCCGAACTTACAGAACCGTGAGAAAGAAATTTCTGTTGTTCATCTGTTAACCAGTTTTTGGCACTGTGTTACACAGTAGACCAGATGGACTAAAACAACAATTCCTGTCAGTGGCAATAGCTAGTTTATGACCCTGGGAGTGGACTTAAGTGTGGAAGTCAAAGAAATAAAGGACAAGGTCAAGGAACCGTGAAACTGGGAAGATGTCTGAGTCAACACGTCCACTGACTCACATAGGATGAGGTCTAAGATCTTGGCCGCAGACAGTCTACATACACTGTGGACAAGTTGACTCCCCAGAAGCTGTTGCCCTTGTTGATGTAATGTGTACATGTTGTTAAATATTTAGTGTGTAGTGCTTTCAAAGAGTCCTAGGGTCAAAGATGCCCAACAGAGAAGATAAACCAGCTAACTCTGAGCAGACTGTGAAATGAAAGTAAGGCATGATGGGTAAGTCAAAGGCCCTGCTCCTGGAACTGGATCTCTGCAGTGCTGTTATGGCTTTGCCTTTGACTTACTTGTGTAACTGGGACTAAATAACAACCTCTCTGGGCCCCTTATCTGTGAAATGAGAGGTTTGGCTTATGCGGTTTCCCAAGAATTTCTGGCTCTACACGACATTCAGTTTCAGCAGAATATTTGTTTCTAACCTTTCCCATGGTGCTGTTGAGTTAGCCTAATTGCTATCCCTCTACTGATTTCATTCTGTCCCACCTTACCCTCACATTACTCCTTCTTTCCACTCACAGATAACAGTCTCAACTACCTCAGGATAATTTCTCCAGCTGCCAAAACTATTTCCAAAATGTAAACTTGTGGCTGCTGAGTCACACACTGCTGGAGAAGCACTGTTTCTTTCTGACAGATTTCATGTGCATTGCCACTTCATCCAGAGATACCCAGCCACTGGTTAAAGAGCTAGGGTAACCAGGGAAAATGGTCCCTGAGGATGTTTTTATGAGAGTCAAACATCACCACCATCATCACTTTTAAAACGTGACAAGTTAGTTTATGCCTTTTTAAGGGGTATCTTAAAATTGAAAACATAAGTCTCCAAATGTTACCTAAACATCTTGTAGAACAAATACATAAATATGTGATTTAGATGGCCATAGGCATTACCCAAGAGCACTCTGCTGAGGTTTCATGTCTCATTGGCAATATAATATTTGGAGGACATTTTTCTAAGTCCAGTGTCACAGGAATGAACGAGACATAGGCAGTGAGAGATGGAGTGTAAAGGGAGACATTCTTTGCACTGTGTTCAAAGGAGTATCCTCTTTTACAGGGATGGATGACAGAGGAAGAAATGCAACAAAGCAAAGAGAAGACAGAAGAAGAAATAAGATGGAGACAATGAGACAGAGAACTAAGTGGCTGATGTTATATAATAAAAAAAAAAAAAAAAAAAACCATGTAGTCCAGAGGAAAGAGAGGTCTACAAAGGGCAATGATGCCAGTGAGTCAAGAAAGCAAAGATTCAAATCGAGTATAGGATTGGCCCATTAAGATGTCATGGAGAACTTTGTGATGAGAGTTTCTGTAGAATCATAGGCTAGGAGCCAGATGGTATGGATTTACGTAGCAAATAGTTGGGATAAAAGTAATGTTTCTAAGATTGGTACATTCTTTCAGAAAGAGTGAAAACAAAGTTTGGTGCTCAAGGGCTTAATGGACACAAGGGAGAAACTTGAGGAAGAATAAAACTTGGTCTATGGTTAAAGCAAAAGAGAATTAAGGGCTGGGGTTGTGGCTCAGTGGTACAGCACTTGCCTAGCATGTGTGAGGCACTGGGTTTGATTCTCAGCACCACATAGAAATAAGTAAAATAAAGGTCCATTTACAACCGAAAAAAAAGAGAGAGAGAGAATTGATAGGAAGAGAGCGTAGGAGATGCATAGAAGAAGGATGCAGTGAAGGAAGCAGAAAGTAGGAGAGAGATGAGATAAGTGAAGGAGTGAGAAGACAGGAAGATGAGACTTTGAGGATGAGATTAGTATATACATGCTGATGTAAAACTGGCTCGCAGCTATATCATATTATGTGGCAAGTGTCTTGAACATATTGAACACAGGAAGAGAGAAGAAACAGAATGATATGATCCAATAGCCAGACTTAGAAAGTTCTAGAAGCAGAAGAATCAGAACAAGTAAGTGACACTACCTCTAAATATGCTCAACGTTGGGACTGAAGGCACTGCCTCATCTGCCTACCAAGGAATCATTTCAAGACAGCAAGAAATGATTGGAGCAACTCTCATTTCCAAGGCTTCCTTTTCTATTGCTAACATGTTGGAAGGGAAGAAAGAGAAAACACTGCTGACCCTAGAAAGGCATACACCTGACCCACTGCTCTATAGGGGAGATGCTTGACGAGCCAGAGCCCAGCTGGTGTGATAGGCAACCAGGAAATGAACTAAAACGTTTAATTAGCTACAGAATTTTATGTACTTATATCACCAGCTTCATAAATATACTCTAATATTTGGCCAACAGGAGACCCATGTCCAGAAAGAAGTACGGGTCCACAATCCCTTATTGATATATCACTTAAATACATCCCTGCTTCCTGTACTGAGTTGCACACAGTATGACAGTAGTCATCAAACTTAATTCCGAGATGTCACCTCAAACATGGGAGAGAGATGAACCTTTAAAACTACCACTGTCATCCTTTATAAAATCTTTGAAAAAAATTGATGTACTACTCTTATAAAGTTTTGTTAATATCTTAGTTTTATTTAAACCTGTAAATGGTTAAAAAGGACATCATCTTCTAGTATGTTTTAAGTAAATAACATTTAAAAATAAAACCATTCTTTCATTCTTTTAAAGTTACTGATGACATCAAAATACCAGTGATCTTTTAAAAGCAAACTATCTGTTAAGTATAAAATTTAAAAATGGCCAGCCATAGTTGTGCATGACTATAATTCTAGCTCTTAAAGCTAAGGCAGAAAGATCACCAAGTCTGAGACTAGCCTCAGCAACTTAGTGTAGTCCTGTCTCAAAACAAAAAATAGAAGGGCTGGAGTATAGCCCAGTAGTAGAGCATCCCCAGGTTCAACCTACCACACACACAAAAAAAGAACACAAAGTGTACATCCCAAAGAAGTCCCCATTTTGCTTGTTCTGAGATATCCTTGCTTTAAAGGTAACCATTATTTGGTGTTGAGCTTTTTGAGTTCTTTGTATATCCTGGAAATTAATGCCCTATCTGAAGTGCAGGTGGCAAAGATTTTCTCCCACTCTGTAGCTACTCCCTTCCTGCTCCTGATTGTTTGTTTTGTTTGATGAAGCTTTTTGGTTTGATGTCATTCCATTTGCTGATTTTTAAATTTTATTTCTTGTGCTTCAGGAGTCTTGTTCAGGAAATTAGTTCCTGTGCCAATGTGTTGAAGTGTTGGGTCTTCTAGTAGGTGCAGGGTTTCTGGTCTAATTCCTTGATCTTTGATCTACTTACAATTGATTTTTGTGCAGGGTGAGAGAAAAGGATTAACCTACAGTCTATTCCATAGGGAGTTCCAGTTCTCCCAGCACCATTTGTTGAGGAGGCTATCTTAACACCAAAAAGACAAAACCCCAATCAATAAATGGGCAAAGGAACTAAACACACACTTCTCAAAAGAAGAAATACAAACTGTCAACAAATATTGGAAAAAATGTTCAACAGCTCTAGCAATTTGAGAAATACAAATTTACATTTAATTAAACTACACTGAGATTTTATCTCACTCCAGTCAGAATGGCAACAATCAAGAATACAAGTGACAACAAATGTTGACGAGGATGTGGGGAAAAGGGAATGTTTAGACACTGCTGGTGGGACTGAAAATTGGTGCAAACCCTCTGGAAAGCAGTATGAAGATTCCTTAAAAAAACAGGAATGGAACCACCATTTGATCCAGTTATATATGCACTCCTTGGCATACATTCAAAAGATTTAAAATCATCATACTACAGTGACACAGCCACATCAATGTTTATAGCCGCACAATTCCCAATAGTTAAGATGTAAAACCAACCTAGATACCCATCAACAGATGAGTGGATAAAGAAATTGTGGTATATCTACACAATAAAATATTACTCATCCATAAAGAAGAATGACTTTATGATGTTTGCTAGTGAATGGATGGCTTTGGAGAATATCATGCTAAGTGAAGTCAACCAATCCCCCCAAAACAAATGTCAAATGTTTTTGCTGATATGTGGAGGCTAAACCATAATAAATGAGGGAAGGGGAAGAAGAGAAGTTCAGTAGATTAGACAAAGGGGAATGAAAGGAAAGGACGGAGGATAGGAATAGGAAAGACACTAGAATAAATCGCAAATAATTTTTCTGTGTACACACATGACATCCTAAGTGAATCTCACCATTGTACCTCCCCACAAGAATGGAGTCCTAATTAGAATAAGATATATCCTGTGCTTGTATAATACTATGGAAATGGATTCTACTGTCATGTATAACTAAGAAGAACCAATAAAACAAAATTTTTAAAAAAGTAACCATTATTATGATGTCATTATCATAGATTAGTTTTCCTGTTTTTGAACTTTATATAACTGGAATTATATAGTAGTTACTCCTGAGAGTATGGCTTCTTTTTCTCAGTATCATGTTTGTGAGATTTATTGTTGGGAGTAATAATACTTCATTATCATTGCAGTACTATCTATTCTATGGTAGGAATATACCACAATGTATATGTTACATTGTTGATTTAAATTTAAATGTTTCAGTGTTTGGGTATTATGAGTAGAGCTGCTATACATTTTTGTATAGACCTTTTTGTGAAGTTATGTAAACATTTATGTCAAGCATATAATTGTAAAATTGTTGGGTCATAGAGTCATAAATATATTTGCTTTTTAAACTATTGATGAGCATTTTCCCCTGGAAAACTCTTACCAAATTCTATTTATATTTTCTAGTGAAATAGTCTAAGAGTTTTATTGCTCTGCTCCACATTGTTTGGCAGTCCGTGTTTTTTTTGTTTTTTATCTATTCTGATTGATATGAAGTTTGAGCAGTTTTTAAAATATTTTTTGGCCACCTGGCTATTATTGATTGTGAAGCAATTATTCAAATCTCTGCCTAGTTTTCCATTTGCATTATCTTTTTCTTTTTGATCCATAGGTAGTCTTTATATAATTTTTTTTCATAAGACTGTTGTCCAATGTACATTTGCAAATATTCTTTTTTACTCTTTTTTTAAAATATGTTTTTAGTTGTAGATGGACACAATATCTTTATTTATTTATTTTTATGTGCTGCTGAGGATCGAACCCAGTGCCTCATGCATGCGAGGCAAGCGCTGTACTGCTGAGCTACAACCCCAGCCCTCTTTTTTACTCTTTTGTTTTCATTTTTACTCTAGTAGTGGTATATTTTTATATAAAGTTCTTAATCTTAATGTACCCCAACTTTCAATTATTTCCCTTTATGTTTAGTGACTTTTGTATCCTGTATAAGAAAGTTTTGCTCATCCAAGATTATAAAAATGTTCTCACAAGTTTTCTTCAAGGGACTTTATTGTTTTAGCATTCACATTTGAGTATACCATTACTATTGTATTACTGAATTGATTAGTTAAAAATCAATGTGTGTTGATTTTTGTGTATTGTGTGAGGTTGAGGTAAGGTTAGTCTTTCTCACTCATATCCAAATAATTCAGCAACAGTTTAAAAGGTCTTTATTTCCATAACACTGCAAGGCTATCTTTTCAATATGATCTTATACATGTGGCTGCATTTTGGGGTACTGTTCTATTTGGCTATTGTGCAGATACAATGCCATCTGAATCAACATACACCTATAGTGTGGTATAAGAGTCTCATATTTATTATTCTTTTTAAATATTGCTTTGACTATCTTTGACTCTCTGGAATCTATATGAAATTTAGAATCTGATTATTAATGTACACATGCACACCCATTCCTTTTTGATTTTGATTGAGTTATATCATCGAACCATTTAAGATGGGATGTCCACCACTTATTTAGGCATTATTCAATTTTTTTCAATAATGTTTTGTGGTTTTCAGTATAAAAACTTATACAAATCAATGATATCTATGACTAATCAATTATATCTTTAAAAGTTTAATTTCTCACCAGGTACATTGGAGCACGCCTGTAATCCCAGTGGTTTGGGAGGCTGAGGCAGGAGGATCACAAGTTCAAAGCCAGCTTCAACAATGGCAAGGCACTAAGCAGCTCAGTGAGATCCTGTATCTTAATAAAATACAAAATAGGGCTGAGGATGTGGCTCAGTGGTTGAGTGCCCCCGAGTTCAATCCCTGGTACCCTTCCCAAAAAGTTTAATTTTTCTTTACTGGATAAATATATAAATGTTTTCAACATATTAGTCTTGTATTAAGCAACTTCTTAAAATTCTTTACTTATTAATTTTAACGATTTTATTGGGGGATTATATGTAGGTCCTCATGTCATATTTCGATGACCATTTTATTTCTCTCTTCCCACTTGTTTAAACTTTATTTTCCATTCTTTAATGATGTGCACAAGATCTCAAATACAATATTGGATAGAAAATGTGATAGTGGGTAAAGCATCTTTGATTTATCTAATCTCATGGATTTATCTTTCAATATGTAATAGTTAAATGTGACGTCTGTTTTTTTACCAGGGTAAGATAACTACCCCATATTTCTAGCTTACTAAATTTTTTTGTACTGGGGATTGAATTCAGGGGTACTCGACCCCTGAGCCACATCCCCAGCCCTATTTTGCGTTTTATGTAGAGACAGGGTCTCATTGAGTTGCTTAGCACCTCGCCATTGCTGAGGCTGGCTTCAAACTTGCGATTCTCCTGTCTCAGCCTCCCAAAGTGCTGGGATTACAGGCTTGTGCCACCGCGTCCAGCTTACTAAACTTTTTAAAAATCATAAGTTAGTATTAAATTCTATTAAATAATTTCTATGCTTTTTGAGATTACATAATTTTCCTCCTGTTTTCTGTGAATGTG
>CM053408.1:25300868-25332667 GCA_028644305.1 Xerus rutilus
CTCTCTCTCTCTTTTTTGCATATCTATTACTCTTTTAGCTCACTAATCCCTTCCAGTCCTGGATTGGGGATTGAACTCAGGGGTGCTTTACCCCTGAGCTACATCCCCAGCCATTTTTATTTGTTTTGAAACAGGTTCTCATTAAGTTGCCCAAACTGGCCTTGAACTTGTGATCCTCCTGCCTCAGCCTCCAAAGTAATAGAGATTATAGGCATGTGCCATGATGCCCGGCCCAGCTCACTGTCTTTTACATGTCCTATTTGTTATCAAAGACTTCTATTGAGTTTGTTATTTATATCATTGATATTTTTATTTCCCTGACTTTCTTTTGATATTTCAAAATGCATTTCAATTTCCTACTGAAATTCTTTACCTTCCTATCTACTTTCTTAAATATGTTGATGACAGACATTTAAAAGTTTATTTCTAATACTGCAACAGTTTAGGTCATTATAGAGTCCCCTTGCCTTGGTCCCATTTCTTGGTATGCTAACCAATACTTAAAAGCAGAGTGGTATTTCCAGCACTATAAATAAACAATATAGTGAAATTGTGAAACTGAACAGAAGGAACAGAGATTTCTCATATTTCCTCTGTCCCCACATATATAAAATTTCCTCACCATTAAAATCCTACACCAGAATTATATGCATATTCCAATCAATGGATCTTCACTGATACATTATTACCACAAAGTCTACAGTTTACCTTAGAGCTCAGTCTTGGTGTCATTCATTCTATGGGTTTGACAAATGTATGATGACATGTATCTACTATTATGGTTTCATACAACAATAGTCTTACTGCCCTAAAAATCTTCTGTGTCACTTCCATTCATCTCTCCCTTCTCCCTAACCCCATCACTGGTTGGTCTACTTATGTCCCTGTAGTTTTGCCAGAATACTTAGCAATTTTTCAATGAATGGAAGACTATGTTTGAAGAAGTATAGAGGTTGTGGATGATGTTACATTCCTCCTATGAGGGGTATTTTTTAATCTTTTGATAGGAATTTGGGGTAGACAGTTCACTTTAATTCAATCAATCATTTAACTGACTTGAGCCTGAGTCCCAGTTTTGAGAAGTTTGGTCAATTCTTTCCCTTTGCTCCTAAATTATAGATTTGTTGAAATTTCATTGAGAATCTGGGAGGTTTACCAGGTTCTTCTAATTTGGAGATTTATGAATTTTTATTTATGAGTTTCTTCAGCCCTCTATGCTGCTAGCAATACCACTCAGCTTTTCAGAAATGTGTTGCTTGGTTACTTACTCCTTTTGGTTTGAACAAATTAATATTTGGTAAATTTCTTTAAGGGAAAAAATAAATATTGGACTTATTTATTTGTATTTCCTATCTCCAAGATCTTGGTTCCTTAAGTCATAGATTCCTTGGCAACCCCAACTATTATTTTTGTTTCCCCAACATAGAGACTGTCCATGCCTCTCCACCATATTGCTCTACTTGAATTTTCAACCTCTTGTCCAAGGCTGCAGTTAACAAATGCCTCATCAGGAAATTTGCTATAGCGAATGTGAACTCACTTTTCTTCCTTCTCCTGGGGTCCTGCCCCATCAATCACGGTTGCCTTAGTAGATCTCTGATAACCTCTAAGGTAATTTTTGTTTATATTTTATGCAGCTTTTCTAGCTGTCTCATCAAAAACTGATCCTCTGAAAGCCACTCACAGCATGAAAATGACTGAATAAACACTACCCATTTTTTAAAAATGTTCTGTAGGGGTGGAATTTATACATTACTTCTTTTGTTTCTGGAACTGGTTCATTTCTGTATTTTTGTTTTACTCCTTTTACAGGAATCCTATGCAATTTAGTATTCTAATGTGATATAATTTTAGATTTAATGTCTATTGACCACCCTATAATATTTTTGTAAACAAAATAGGCCCACACAGAAACATTAAAAATTTTAATTTTCTATGACAAATGGAAAGTCTGAGTCTGATTCAGTGTTGGTTAATTCTGACTGTATATTTAAAATTACCTAGGGAGAATTAAAAATTGCCAAGTATAGATCCTTCTCCTCAAGATTCTAATTTAATCGGTCTGGGGGGCAGCTTTGGCACTGGGATATCTTTAGATCTTTCCAAGTCATTATAATCTGAAAGGAATCACTGCTCTCAATGTTAAATGTGTCTTCTTCTGGTTTGAGTAACCATAGACAAGTTCTTAGGACATAATAACTGTAAATAAAATACATTACACACTTTGATGAAAGAGCATTCACAGACACCGATATTTCAGGTTAAACCTAAGAAAAGGGACAATAAGGTACCTTGTCCCTGGAATGGCCTTTTAATTCCCAGGAACAAAGCCAAGTCCAGGGAACAGAGATAGCAGGCCAGGAATGCCTAGGTAAACCAGAGGACACTGACTTCCTTTCAAACTAGAGCAGGTTAGTATGTTCTATAGAAAGCTGGAGGTTTTTTGTTTTTGTTTTTTATACTTTTATTTTCTTTCTTTTTTTTTTCATGTGGTGCTGAGGATCAAACCTAATGCCTCACACATGGTAGGCAAGCGTTCTACCTGAGCCATGACTCCAGCCCCAGAAAGCTGGGTTTTTGCACAAACACCAGGACAGAAGCTCCTTGGGGTGCTCGTCATACAAGGAACAAAGCAAACTAATGCTGATGATGTCACTGTGCCTGTAGCCTCTTTTTTAAAATTCCTTCTCCCCATTGTACCTGCTATGGAACTGAGGGCACTCAATGGAAAGGATATGTGCCCCTTGTCCAGTTGGCTGCCTCTGGACAAAATGTCATGACAGGAAGGAAGCATTCTTTTTTGAGGTAGCATTGTGAGGGAGAGAAGCCAGTGCTTGGTGAAGTACCATGAGGTCCTGTCTGGCCATCACTACTGGACTCTGTCAAAGTTTCCTGTCCAGCCTGTCATCATTAGACTTTTCCCATAAGTATTTCCCAACGAACTTCATATCTCACCCTCCATTGCTGGGTGTTTTTCTTGGTCTCACAGCAATTTATCACACTGCCCTAGCACAGCTGGGCTGAGGATGTTACAGTTTGTCACTGCAAAAGTGTTCATTCTTGAGCATAATACATCAGTATGGGTGAGAAATGAGTTTTTCTTTCCAGATGGATAAAATATGCCTTTTTAAAGAAAGGCAAATAAAGGCATTTGTAAACAGGAACAGCAGGAAGGAAGTTAGTGTGGTAGGTCTTCTGGTCATTAGGAGTGTGCTTTTGAAGGGAATTGTGGGACTCTGTGTTATGCTTCCCAGCAATGAGGTAAGGCCTTTGCTCCAGATGCTCTGCCACCATGATGAGCTTCCTTACCACAGCCCCAAAAGCAGTGAGGCCATTCAATCAAAGAACCTCCAAAACCATGAACCAAAATAAACCTTTTGTCTTTATAAGTTGATTATCTCAGGTATTTGTTACAGCAGTGGAAGGCTGACTGATACAAAATCTTCAAGTAGCCTGAGAATCGGTACTTTCTCAGGCAGGTCACTGTTAGGAATGAATACAGATGCAACTGGAAGATCTAAAATCTGATTTTCTTCAAGCTATCCTTTCCATGTACACACCCCTAGGAAAATCTTCACATATCCCCCAAATTAGATAAGGTGCATATGAGTTTGAAATTCACTATCCTATAGTGTGCTAGTTAATGTTCTTTTGCCCTTTCAAATTAACTTACCACCCTCTTACACACAGCTTTCTGGCCTCTGGAGGCCAATACAAATGGATGATGCTAGGATCTTTAGTCTGATGATGCCTCAGACTTCCAACTAGGTTTATTTATATAATAAGTTATGGAGGAGAGTGAGGTCAGGGTGATTATTTTCCAGGCTCCATTTCAGCAGAGTTTTTTCAGGAGCGCTGAATCCCTTGTTTCAAGGTGACAAATGCTCTTTGGCGACTTTTCTGCTTGACTTTATCCCTTCAGGTTTTGCACATTAATTCCTCCCCTTGTCTCCTGAGGAGGTAACAGCCCTAGCATATTTCACTGTTTCTTCTGATTTGCCTAACATCATTTGAAAAATAGTTTCTATATGAAACCCTCCTTAAATTATTCTACCTTGAGTGTGTCTGACTGGTACATAACAGGAGAGGGGAGAACTTGGTGTGACTCAGTGGCTTCTCCAGGGGTTGATTGGGATCAGAGATGTGACTGAACAGGGCTTCTAGTCCCTCATCTTCTCTAATTTGAGAACACAATAACTATTTCTGAACTAAATCTCAATTTTGCCTCAGACAAACCTGGTATTATGGCTCTGTCAATACACAGATCCCAGACGATGAATGCTTCAGCTGACATCATTCAAAACTAATATAATGAGAACATGGGTATTCTGTTCTGGATCATTTCTTGCCCACATCTTTATTCTTGGCAAATGAGGGATAATTTGACAAACACCAAAAGAGGAATGTCAAACATACACAATACGTACATTCTTCCATCACTTTTCCACATTTGCCCCTTATTTATATGTAATTCTGTCTTTTATTGTTCTCAAATTGTTTCTTGGATTGCAGTCTCCTCTTCTTAGCTAGATTGTAAGTTTCATGGGGACATAAACCACAAACTTATATTTTTTTTGCAGCTGCTGCAGCCTGCAAATTTTATACTCTCTTTCAGTTCACTCTTGTTTTGCATATCCAATCTGGTGTCAAGCTCATTCAGTGAATTCTCAGTTTCAATTATTGCATTTTCTTCATTCATTCAACAAAAATATTTATTGCATGCCCACTTTGTGCTAGAGATTGGATGGGCTGTGAATTCTAACAATGAACAGTCACCATTTTGTTGGCTGGTGATTGTTCAACCAACACTAATCAGGGAAGCTAGTCGTCAGGGAACTCTGACTAGGTTTATTAAATAGGAGTGTAATAACTGATTGATTTGGAAAGAATGACTTCAAAGGATCCAATGCCCTTAAGCATCTTTGACAAATCTCTATCTGTCCTCACTGTGGTTGTCAGGGTTCTTGATTAAAAACAGTGCAAGCCAACTCTGGTAACTTAGACAGGGAAGGAATTGACATTAGATTACAGACTCAATCAAAATTCTAGAGAACTAGGATTAGGAAATGGGCAGAGACCTAAGGAGACCAGCAGGTGAGAATTTAGGAAGAGGTGGGATCCAAGCACCAGTGACAGAAACTGCCACATTATTGGACTCTTGACTTTGATGTCTCTAGGTACCAGATTTAAGAAGGTGTTGTCAACTGTCTCTGCTCCTTGTGTCATACATACCCCATGTGGTCATGTGGTGATCATCTGTGGAGTTGTGTTTAAGTCCTGCTTTCCAGGCGTCAGGGAGAATAAGGGTGTTCAGGGCTCCTGAGAGTGACACTTGATTTCCAACTAAGAACCACGCAGTGGAAGATTTCCCAAATATGAGAAGGAGCCCCAAAGGCTGGACAGCCAAAAAAAAAATGTTCTTAACTGTCCACTTTATTCATAATGAAGTTTGCAATCAACATACTGCTGATGGAATTTGCAAAGGTAAATCACTTAGGATGTGCCAAATATTTTAGACGCCCATGAAGCCAGCATGTTCAGGGTAAATATGAAGGACTTTTTAATGAATTAGTTATTCAAGGCAAGATCAATAGTTCACTCAATTATTTATTAGTTCCTAACACGGCAAAGGTAATTTATTCATTCACTTTCATAAATATTTATTGATCACATACTAAATGCATGATAGTAGAGAATAAAAAAGACATACTTACCCCACCTTCCATTATACCAGCATCAGCCTCTAGCCTTGTCTTGGGGGATGTGAAGTTATAGGGATCTCACTTTGCTAAAATTTAACCCAGTAGCTTTGTAGGTAAGTGTGTGTATGTGTGTGTGTGTGTGTGTTTGTGTGTGTGTGAGAGAGAGAGGGAGAGACAGACAGACAGAAAGACATAGTGCATCTCTTGTTGAAGGCTAACTGAGAAATGGAAATTAGGTCACTAGTAAAATGCAGAAAAGGAGTCAGTGCCAGAAAAATGACTATTAAAATTTGAATAAAAAGCATCAGTTGAACCCAAAAGAGAATTGTGACAATGAAAACCATAACATTAAAAAGAAGAAGAAGAAGAAGAAAAACCAGCTAACTAGCAACTATTTAAAAATTTTCCTTGTCTCCTACATCCAACATCCACTAGATGCCAAAGCTAAGTTAACTCCATGAACACATGACCACCATAGGTGCTGTCACTTGTGGAGGAGGCGCAACCCCACTGTGCACAGGACTAGGGGCTTCACGTTCCTATTTCACTTGGCCTTGACAACTAGTAGTAGGTATTATCTTGAGAAATTAGCAAACTGATTCTTGCAGTGGATAAGCAACTCGCTTAGTCATATAGCTAGTAAAAATGGAGCCGAGACTCAAATCCAGCTTTACTCAACTCCAGAGCTGTGTTATTGACCACTGTTCTAACCAGCCTCTCACTTACACAGCAAAAAGGAAAGTTTGTGGGAAACACAAATCTGGGAGATGTTTCTTGGACTTGAAATAGGCATTCTCGCAGCAGGTGGCCCTGGGGTCTGGTTTGGTAGGAGGTGGTGGTTAGGATGTTTCATTTTATTTTTGAATTTGGCTTGTGTAAGCTTATTCCTTGGAAGAATGTTGGTGATATTATTTTTGACCATAAAAGGATTGCCAAACATGTGCAAATTAGGTGTTTTATTGTGGTGGGTCCTGAGTGCTCTTCTAGACATCTTTATATAACTACATGATCGTGGGGAAGGCAGCCTAGAGAAATTTTGTGATCTTCTACAGCTGGCTACAGCATGTGCAAGGTAATCTATGAGCAAATAAGCTTCTGGTTCTTTCTGTAGAACTACTTTTGCTATGGACTTGCCATTTCCATCTTTTCTCACACCAATATTCATGTTTTCTTTGCAAGGATCTTAAATGAAAGAAAAGATGAATCCTGGACTTAACTTTATAGAACGCTGCACGTGCCAAAGCTATTCCAAATCTTACCTCATTTCAAAATGCCTTTGTGGCTGGTTTTATTTTTCATTCCTTTCCCTTATTTTAGATCATTATAATACATTTTATAGGTCAGTGTCAAACAGCAAGACATCAACAGTGTGGGGACCAGTGCTGGAAATCATGCCAGAACACACAACTGTAATTCAGTAATTTAATGGAAATGCAACATTATGGCTGAGATTTTACGTATGTGGAAATCATGAAAACTCACAAACCCAATTCCCACAACACAAAGACAAAAGAGAACTGCCCGCTGTACTGTAATCAGCTGGTCCACATGCCATTAAAGACTCTGCTTGTCGGGTAAGAGACCCTTGTGAGTTCACATTTCAATAAACCATAAACTTTTATGTGCACATTAAACACCAGAGGGCTTGCAGTCATTCTGCTGTTATCTAGATATACTGAATTTGCAGCTTTGCCATTAGAAACCAAAGTGCAAGACAAAAATGCTATTCTTTTAAAAACCCTACATATTGACCAGATCAACAATTCCCATGTCCCCAGGAGTACAGGAAGATGAAAATAAGATTTTTCTAGTCATTTCCACACTCACTGGACATTCAGTGTTACAATGACAGCTTATAGTCCCAAATAAACCTCACATCTTTTTTGCTATGCAGAGCTAGCAGGAACAATATTGTAAAGCAGTGGTTCTCAACCTTGGCTGCACATTGGAATCATCTGGAAAGTTTTTTAAGACTCCTCATGCTGTAGGCTGCACCCAGACCAATGATATCAGAATCTTTAGGGTTGGGACCAGGGTGTTCATAGTTTTAAATCTTCACAGGTAAACATGAATCCAGGCTGAGCCAGAAGTAAACTTTATCCTTGGTAGTCTCTCTCTTTCCTTCCTGTGCATCTTCTTTGTTCTTCATTGGATGCCCCCCTCAACACTTGATCTGCTTAAAGAACTCCCTGAACTCCAAAATGGTCTCCCTCCACCTCCCCCACCTCCCCGCCACTGCATAAATAATTTCACAAGAACATGGAAGTTTAATGTTTTCTCTAAAGGAAAATGGCCTCCTAGAGCAAGAATGTTTTAAATAGAATTGCCTGATTTCTAGGACCATGGTAAGGCTGACTTAAGAAAAGTCCTGAAGTAGGTATTTTATCTCTCTGTTCAACCACAAAGCACTTCGTGAAATAAATGGGCCCTTCTGAGTATTTCAGGAACACTCAACTTCTGGGGCTGTAAATAAAAACAACCCATCTTTCATTTTGTGGGCTGTGGGCCATTTGCATCAGAGTCCTGGGAACTCCAACTCCAGACCACCTGCATGTCTGGGACAAGAGCCTGGTGAGACACATTCTAACAAGCCCCTACCTCCAGTGATTCTTATGCAAGCACTGACCCAACACATTGACTATCTGTTGCCAGTTCCATCTGTATAACAATTTATACAAAAGATAAGAAAATTGAATTTGAAGAAATGTTGACCCCCATGCCAATGCAATTCATAGATGGGAATGAATTTTGATAATTAAGATACCACAGAAACATCTAGTTGCTCCTGAAGCTGTTGGGTCTCATGGACATTGAATGTATTTGCTTGTCTCTTTTGGTAGGTTCTTGGAGATTTGCATCATCAAATCCCACACACTAAAATTTCATTGCTTCTATGTTAAAAAAAAAATCTGTTATAGGCTTGGCCAATTTCTAAGTGTGTGATCTCAAACATATTACCTAATTTCTTTGATTATCATCACCTGTCAAATGCGGACACCAATGCCACACAGACTGTGAAAGTTTAATGAGAAGATAAACATGAAAAGCAACTGGTACTCTATGATGCTGTACCCAAGCCAAGCCTCAGTGGGCCAAAGCTCTCATTGTCTGGGTCCACACCCTCAGGTTACACAAATCTCAGAGAAGTTCCAGTCTTCCAAGGTACACGTCAATCAGTTCAGTGGCTGGGCCGGGACTCCAGTTGTGGAGTACAACTGGGCCCAATTTTCTTTCCACTATTCCTTGGAATATAAATTGAAAAAGCTTGACTTAAATTTGTGTGCGGCTAAGCAAGGAACTCAAAGCAATGATTTGAATTCCTTATAGGACAGGGAAAAAATAAATTTTAAATACAGGCAATCCCTGACTTATGATGGTTCAACTTAAGATTTTTTTGACTTCAAAAATAAGAAAGCGATACTCATTCAGTAGAAATTGTGCGTTGAATTTTGATGTTTTCCTGGCATATTAATGGCATGTATTGGCATGCAGAGCAGCGACAGCAAGCCTCAGTTCCCAGTCCACCACATGATCCCCAGGGGGAAACAACCAATGCTTCCCAGGGTACTGTGTTGCTAAGCTAGAATGTTCCCTAGGTTAGGTATAACAACCACACTTTGGGCTTACAGTATTACCAACTTAAGATGGGTTTATTGGGAAGTCACTCCCTTGTAACTCAAGGAACCTCTGCACTGAAAATCCTTCCTTTCTCTTATCTTTTAAAGAGAAGGTACACTTTACCCTGTTAGGTACCTGAAGTTTATGCTGCAGAAGAAAGAGGGAATCAATGGAAATGAAAGGAAAAGCAAGAAGACCAAATTGTGCTACTGGAGAAAAGGCCAAGAGCAGAAGCTGAGGCAGGAAGAAGGACGGTGGACAGGGGCAAGGAAGGGGAAGAGAAGAAGCAGGTGAAGAGGGAGGGAAGGACCTGCCCCAAAGAGGAATTCCTGAAGAAAAAGAGACAGTGAAGGAAGATTACTAGGGAGTATTACTTTCCACAGACGTGCACAGATGTGCACAGATGTGTCTCCTTTCTTCAAGATGTCTTTCAGGATGACTTATGTAGCTTTTAAATGATTTTAGCAACCAATTTGGATTTGCCTCCCCTCCTCCCTTTTTGGTACTTGGGATTGAACCCATGGGCACTTTATCACTGAGCTACATTCCCTACCCTATTTATTTATTTATATTTATTTTGAGACAGGGTCTTGCTAAGTTGCTGAGGCTGACCTTGAACATGTGAGTGTGATTCTCCTGCCTTAGCCTTCCTGGTTGCTGGGATCATCAGCCTATGCCACAACATCTGGCTTGACTTGGATTTTAGGATGTGTTGATATATTGACTCTAACATAAAGGAAAAAGTAGGAAAATTTAAGGTGGTTATGCCCATTTGGTAGATATTTTGTTGCCATTTTTCTCTTTGGGGTTTAAAAAGATTACAAAAAAGCTTGCCCAAGTCCCTGGGCTCACTCCCCAGAGCAGCAAAAACTAAAGAAAAATTACAAAAGCTTAGCAAACCACCATCAGCAACAGAATAAAAATTCACAAATTGTCAGGGCTTGTTAAGTGGGTGGGGCTTTGCCCCTATTTCAGGAGCACCCTCTGCTAAGACTCCATCCCCAGAATAGACCCACAGAGCCAATAGACTTGCAAGTCCTTTGACTGTTAAATCTTTAGTTCTGGCCTGAGGCATTCAGACTTCTCTGATGCTCTTCTAGTTTTTTCATGACCTCTATCTCATCATATTCTTTACCATCAACTCTCTGGCATCATTGCTAAGGTTTCAATGGCCCTCCAAGTTCTTATTAAAAAGCAACCCCATTGTGATGCTCTTAAGTGTTAAGACCTCCAGGAAAGTGATTACTTAAGAGGGCTCCACCCTATGAATGAATTAAGGAGACTTTAGAAACAGTTGCCCCTTTGGGGCCCTTCCACCTTCACCTTGAACTTAGAGTTCTCAGCTTCCATAACTGTGAGAAATAAAATTTCTCTTCTTTATAAATTACCCAGACTCAGGTATTTTCTTACAGAAGCACACAAGTACAAGACAATTGTACTCCATTTTTCATTTCATTTACATTCATATTCCATTTTTTTGTCTACACTGAACTGCAATTATTGTCTGTGTCTAATCTCCTTGGTTCCTGATACGTGGCCTAGCCTCCAATTATAATTTGTACCAGTCTTTCAAACATTATTCCTGACCTTCATCTGAAGACTGACATCTGACTTTCATACTTATCTGTGGTTCCTGTTTATCTCTATGATTCCCTTGCTTTAAATCATTTCTGGAAACATCTCCCACCAACAAATCTCCTCAGAAAGCCTTAGTTCTAAGATGAAGATGCTGAGCCTAGCTTCCAGTCCTTGGTAAAACTCACTCTTGTTCCCAAAAGCACCATGGAAAAAGCAAAAATCTCTTTGAAAACAAGGCTACTGGGCTATATGGTATTTCCTACCCAGGCTTCAATACCCCCAGGATCAGACTTGCATTTTAAATGAAGGCATCTACACACATAACTGCCACAAACATTATCTGATATAGGTCCTTACATTTCTGAAGCACTAATGAACACACACACACACACACACAACCAGAAAAACATTTCTGTGTCTCCACACTCAACTATGTGTGTGTGTTTGTGCTAGCGCATGACTCCATCTAGACCTCTGCATTTGGTATTTATTAATTTTTTTGAGATTTTAATTAAGGAGCAACACATGTGTTCTCTGCTATGTTCATTTGTTGATAAATTCTTTAATTCTTAACCAATTCTATTCAAGCTTAGCAAAGAAGATTGAATACATTTTGTATTATTAAAATCTCCATCTGTTTTTTCCATGTATTCAAATGAAGAAAGAGACAGAAAAGGAAATAAAAAAGAGGAGGAAAACCCTGACCCTATTATATAATTTCTCCTATGACATGATCTAGGAAGTCCTATCTTTTTCACCATTAAGTCCAAATTAACCTCTGAGAGCACAGACATAACACAATTTAGCTGCAAAGCTAATTGGAGCAAAACTATTTATAGTTTGAATAAAATATTTTTACAGATTTAAGTAGCATTAAAATCAACAGTACCCAGCTGTATTTTTGTGAGAATTAAGTGAGTCTACAGAACTCTATCACTGATGTTCTTTACTGCCTTTTAAAATCAGCACGTGGAAACAGCGGGTGGAAACCAGCAGAGCTGCTAAGTTCTTTCCTCCTATACTCAGCCCTGCATTTCAGCTCTGCCATTCACTGGGGAACACACGGGGAGGGACACAACAGAAATAATTGCAAAAATGTGGCGCTTCATGCTTCCATTGCCAGTTTTTCCCACCCCAAATAATACCCTGGAATCTCAAGTCATGTATAATTCCCTGTGAATAAATCATAGAATTATTTTTAAGGAAAAAGCAGAAAGAAAAAGTGATTCGTGGGGGTGGGGAGCTCCTTTTTCCTTTGTTGTCAGGATTATCAAACATTTTGTTTCTAACCTTTAATATTCCAGTATGAGAAAAAAAGAATTTTTTTTTTTTTTTTTTTTTGTCGTGGGGATTGAACTCAGGGACACTCCACCACTGTTCCAAATCCCCAGCCCCGTATTTTATTTAGAGACAGGGTCTCACTGAGTTGCTTAGAGCCTCGCCGTTGCTGAGGCTGGCTTTGAACTTGCGATCCTTCTGTCTCAGCTTCTGTGTGCTGCTGGGATTACAGGCGTGCATCACCATGCTCAGCGAGAAAAAGAGAATTTAAAGTGAACTTATTCAGTACGAGTGAGCTTATTTGGGGGAGGAGCAGCTGACATTAACATTTCCATTTGGGGTCTCAGTCCTGCAGCTTGTCGTCAAGCCGGGCTGCAGAAACCTACTCATCCCCACTCCCCTCCTCAGATGGCAGTCACAGACATCACATGCCAATGTGCTGAGGGTCACATTTTCCGTCAGCAGTGTTTTGCTATCTGGCAAAGTTCTCAAGCAATTGAGCCGGCTGCCTTGCAGTTGCCTACAGAACGCCCTCGTGTTACTCAGAGACCACCTGGGAAGCCTTGCTATTCTCAGAGCCTTTTGATTATTAAATGTTTAAAACAAAGACATAAGTTACCTTTGTCTGCCAAGTCTGTTTCTGAGCATGGGTTTCAGGAGAGTGCATTAATTCTGAAAAGTAGATTTGAAATGGCGGATCTGTCGTTCCTACCATTACCTTCTGCTGCAGGGGAAGTTCTATATGGTGTAATTCAATTCCCACAGGTGGTTCTTCCAGTTCCACACTCACTGGGATAGTGTCCATAGCAATTTTTTATGGATCTAGAAATGTCTTATGTTTATAGCATGATTGCTGCTCAATCTATCCTTTAAAGTATTTGTTTTTGCCCCACTGGTGACTTAAATATGGAAATGGTTTTAAAAAATTCTAAACATTGACTTTCCATGTTTTATTTCATTAGTTCAATGTCCACAGTAATAAATGCTTCTTGTTAAGTGAAACATCTTTGGAAAGTCTGGTGGGAAACAAGAAGCATGGAGGGGCAGATGGACCCTTAGCAGAGTAGGGGTGCAGGAGTCCTTTTTCTTTTTCCTTTTTTTGCACAGCAAGTCAGTTCTCTGCAGAGGTGCCCCTTGGAGAAATGTTTTCCTAAGCTTGCCTCTGTGGCAGTTTGGAGGCTGAATCTATAATGTTCTGACTAAAATGATGAGCCCATTTTCACCACCTGGCTAGGGATGCATTTTTCCAAGAAGCATCTAAGCACTGGGCAAAACAACTAATTAATAGCAGATATAAATGCTTCCTCCCAGCTGGGTGCTGTGGCACATGCCTGTACTACCAGCAGCTTGGGAGGCTCAGGCAGGAGGATCACAAGTTCAAAGCTAGCCTCAACAACTTAGTGAGGCCCTAAGCAACTTAGCAATACTGTGTCTCCAAATAAAATATAAAAAGGGCTGGAGAGGTGACTCAGTGGTTAAGTGACCTTGGGTTTGATTCCTAGTACTAAAAATAAAATAAAGGAGGGAAAGGAAAAGGAGAAGGAAGTAGAGAATAAATATTGAGGAAGGTTTATATTTATGGAAGAAAGACTAATGAGAAACAAGAAAAATTTAGTAGAAGAAATATAAGGAGACTGCCATCTCAGAAACCAGAGAAAGAGTAAATCTTAAGAAAGAGCAAATATACACAATTCCTAATTGGCAGTGGTTTGCTGGGGTGACTAATTGGTTTTCCTGGTGTTATGGTTTAGATGTGGTGTCCTCCAAAAGCTCACATGTGAGAAAATGCAAGAAGGTTTAGAGGAGAAATGATTGGGTTGTAGCCTAATCAGTGAATTAATCCCTGATGGGATTGACTGAGTGGTAACTGGAGGCAGGTGGGATGTGCTGGAGGCAATGGCTCATTGGGGACATGGCTATGGAGTATATATTTTGATTCTGGAGCGTGGAGACTCTCTCTGCTTACTGATCACCATGTGAGCTGCTTCCCTCTGCCACTCTTCTACCATAATGTTCTACCTCACCTCAAGCCCTGAGGAATGGAGCCAGACTTCTGTGGACTAAGACCTCTGAAACCGTGAGCCCTCAAAGAAACTTGTCCTCCTCTCTAATTGTTCTGGTCAGATCCTTTCAGTCACAGCAGCACAAAAGTTGACTAAGACACCTGGATAACAATTGGATAATCGATAAATGTTAAGTAATTAGACTCTATATTCAAGTGAACCTATATCTTAGAGGAAGGTAATCCTGTTGCTAGCTTAAAAAATATGTCCTTAGAATTGTTCTATGGTTCTTTTAGATTTATTTTCTCAGACACCGATTTAAGACAAAAGAAACTTCTCCAATAGATCCAGTCTATACACAGCAATGGCGTCCTTTCTTCCCAGAGCACACATATTCTTTGCTGGTAAGCTAACCAATGGGATGTGCCATTTTTCTTGGTACCCCTTCTGCTCTCTAAATAATCTTGACACAGGTTAAGCTTTCCAGAGTTCATTTATAGAAATGTTCAATTCATGCAAATAACTTGCAGTGTCATTAAAAATGAGAAACAGAATTTATAAATAGAGCTGAGAGGGAAATGTTCCACAAGGGTCACCTTAGAAATGATGTAAGAAGTCAAAGTCTGTTCCTGATTATTGGCTTCCTGGAGGAGAATGAGATATATTTAGAATAGTTCAGAACCAGGTGAGTAGGGAGAGGTTAGCATCGTTTTTGACAAGTGGTAGACCCTGTTTATAACTAAAATCAGATAGATAAGAACAAAAAGTGATATTCCATGAGAACACTGGCTACAGTTGGGCAGATGATGATGAAGAAACACAGGACGGTTTCACTTAGGCTTAAGGTGAAAAAGAGAGTCAGAATGACATTATGGAAACATCTGGAGTGTGAAACCCTGGCTTTGAGTCTGAGATTTTCCATAGAGTAGTTACTTTGGGTAATTTGTTTCCACTCTCTGAGTTTCAACTTAGTCATCTTTAAGTGGTTCTATCTATCAGACAGTAAATCTTAAAACTTTTTGCTCTAAGGATAGTTCCATACTCCTAAGAATTTTTGAGACTTTCAAAGAGTTTTCATTTATATCAGATGGATACATTGATATTTATGTATTAGGAATTAAAACTGATAAATTTAAACAAACACAGTTCATTTATACATGTAATCAACTCATTTCATGTTACCATTAAAGTAAATTTATGAAGATTAACTATTTTTTTCCAGAATCAAAAGAGAAGAAAGTGAGAAGAGTAACATTTTGCATTTACCTCTGCGCTATTAGACATAATAGAAGACTGCTAGATTCTCATATCTGCTTCTGGCTGTTGCAGTTTCACATTATCGTGTAGCCTCTGGAAAACTCCACTGTATGTGCATAAGAAAAAGAGTAAATAAGTGAAATAATGATCAAGTATTATGAAAATAATTTTGTCTTACATATCCCAAAGGATCTTAGGAATGGGGGAGTCTGTTTGCTTTCCCAAGGCATTGCAATATTGTCCTCTCTCTCTCCTGTGCACCTAAGATGCTTACTAAGTTTTTGTTTATTGTGCACCTAGTCCTTCCTCAGACCGTTGGTAAAAGGGGAGGATTCTCGGACTCCTGAACTCCCCCCTCCTTTTTCTCCTTGGTCCTCCAGATAACATGAAGAAATCTTCCCAGGCTGTTCCAGGCAGCTGTAGGCCTCAGTGCCACACTGTCACTTCCTCCATCTCTTTCCCATTCTGGAAGCTAGTCCCTTGGAACAAACTTTCTAGAAAAGCAACTTCTACCCCCTGCGGGCACCTTACCCTCCCAGGAAGTAGTAAAACAAGCACAGGCCTTTGAATCAGATGGGCTTGGATTGAATTCCACTTCTGTGATTATGTGGCCTTGGGCACATTTTTTAATCTTGCACCCTTGTTTTCTCTGTTTGCAAAATTAGGATAACATATGTGATTGTATAAGAATTAAATGTGATACACGTTGCAGTGCTTGTGAGAATCATGTAAGCCACTCCCCAAAATGGTAATCATAATTATTAGATAAGAACATTATAGCTGTTCATAAGCCTGGGAGAACAAATATTAAAAAGAACCATCTGAGAAGGAAGCACTCTCACTGTTCATTCGATCACATGAGTGTACTTCTACTACTGGGTCAGCAGTTCTCAATAATCTGGGTTTTAGGAGCCCATTACATCCTTAAAAAGTCTTGAACTCTTATTTATGTGGGTTCTACCCATTAATATTACATTAGAATTTTTGCTTTCTTCATTTTCAAATAAATATGAGATTTATATAGATACAATTTACATTTTTAAGTTTCATATTTAAGTCTATGATCTATTTTAAGTTAATTTTAATATAGAATATAAGGTGCAAATAGAAGGTTATTTTTAAGTCTATGATCTATTTTAAGTTAATTTTAATATAGAATATAAGGTGCAAATAGAAGGTTATTTTTATGTACATATGGAAATCAGGTGTTCCACAATCATTTAATGAATATATTGAGAGAAAATTATGTCTGTAGGATTAATAGTGACATTCTTTTCTGATTCCTGATATTGAAAATTTGGACTTTCTCTTTTTTTTTTATTTATCAGTCTGACTAGAGATTTATCAGCTTCATTAATCTTTTTGAAAAATCAGTTCTCAGTTTTATTGATATCTTGGTTTTTTTTGTTGTTGTTTAACTGTCTTGGTTTGTGCTCCCATCTAAGTTTATTTTTAAATTATTGTTATTATTATTATTATTATTACTTTAGTAGTAGTAGTAGTAGTAGTAATAGAATCTTTTTTTAAAAAATATTTATTTATTTTTTTAGTTGTAGGTGGACAGAATATCTTTATTTTATTTTTATGTGGTGCTGAGGATCGAACCCAGTGCCTCACGCGTGCTAGGCGAGCACGCTACCACTGCGCCATAACCCCAGCCCCAGTAATAGAATCTTATGTCATTAGTTTGAGGCTTTTCTTCTTTTCTAATCTGAGCCTTTAGGTCTATACTATCTGTTGTCTCTTATTAGTGAATCATATGTAATTTGGTGTGAAGTTTTTTTCATTTCTAAGAAATTTAAAATAGTTCATACTGTCCTTTGTGATGTCTTCTTTGACCAGTAAATTATTTTAAGGTGTATTACTTGATTTCCAAATATCGTAAAATATTTTCTCAGATTTTTTCTATAATTATTTTATAATTTAATCTATTATTGTCAAATAAAAGACTTTACATGATTTTAACCCTTTTATTGAAATTGATCTTGTGCCCTGGATTGTGGTATATCTTTGTATATGTTCTTTGCTTACTATCAACAATGTGTATTTTGATGCACATAGCTAGTGTTCCATAAGTGTTAATTAGGACAAGATGTTTAGTAGTGTCTCTACTCTTTCTGATTTAAATTTGGTTTATCTCTTAGAGAGGGATATTGAAATCTCTTGTCTATAATTGTGGGTTAGTCTATTTCTCCTTTTAGTTTTATTAGATATTTTTTGCATCAAATATTTTGAATCCTATATTAATTACACAAAAACTTAGTTATTACACTATTTCAAGGACTTGACTCCCTCCCCTTTATCATAATGAAATGATAATGCTTTTTTATGATTAGTATTAACATAGTTTTGTCTTTTCCATCCTTTTACTTTGAAACTATTTGATTTTCCATTTTAAAAGAGATACTTATAAGTGACATATAATTGCATCTTCCTAATGAAAATATTCTGCCTTTTAATTGTAGTGTTTATACTTAATACTATTTTTATAGTTAGGTTTGTATCTACCATCTTGCTGTTGTCTTCTTTTTCCCCCATTTGTTCTTTTTCACTTGTTCCCTTCTATCTGCCTTCTTTTGGGTTAATAGGTTATTTGTTATTATTCCATTTTATATATTTTGTTGGTTTATTAGCTATAGTAGGCTGCCTAATGGCCTCCAAAGATGCCTATATCCTAACCCTCATTGCCACTTTCATGGCAAAATGGACTTTGCAAATGTGGCTAAGCATCTTGAGATAGAGAGATTACTTCTGATGATTTGATAGGTCTGAGGTAACAGGAGAGACCATATAAGAGGGAGGCAGGAGATGAGAGAAGAGATGACATGCCACACTTCTGGTTTTGAAAAGGGAGGAAGGGATACTGGCTAAGGAAGTAGAAATTCAAGGAAATGGAATTCATATAGCATTTCCAGAAGAAATGAACATCTGAGGACTCATTTCAGATTTCTGCCCTCCAGGGCTCTACGATAATAAATTTATTTATGTATTTATGTATTTATTTATTTTTGGATGTTGATGGAACTTTATTTTATTCATTTATTTATATGTGGTGCTGAGAATTGAACCCAGTGCCTCACACATGCTAGGCAAGCACTCTACAACTGAGCCACAACTATAGCCCCAAGAAAATAAATTTTAAATCACTAAGTTTTCTAAATATTTTTATTTAGAAATTTTTATTATATTTTTATTCAGAAAACTACATTTTACCAGACAAAAACCCAATTTAGTAGACTTTGTTACAGTTGTAATAGAAAATGCATACACCAGCTCTCCCACCCCAGCTGTTGCTTTACTATTTATAGTATGTGTCTACCTTTAAGTGTGTTATATAAATTTAAGTGTGTTATATCAATCGAGTACATTATGAGACCTTTAATCTGTCTGCATCCATTTCTCTCTCCTAGTCAGTGTCCTACTGATGTCATGCATTTTAACTTTGTACTTTTCACAAATCCCACCATATAGTGCTACCAAATTTAATTTAACCTACTATTAAATTCTCAAAAATATATTTTAAATTTACTCACATGCTTACTATTTCTATTGCTCTTCTTTCCTCCACATACATACTTATTTTCCCTCTATCTGAAGGACTTTCCTGCTTTGCAGCTACGCTGACAATGAATATTTTCAATTTTTGAATGTCTGAAAATTTCTTTAGTTTTACCTTCATTTTAAAATATATTTTTTTCAGTATAGAACTCTAAGTTGCAAATTTTTTTTGATGAGAAATATGTAGTCATCCTCAACATGAGTCATATTATTCTGCTTCATTGCATGCCTAGTCATTTTTGATTGGATGCAGACATTACAAATTTTACCTTGCTGAGTTCTGAATGTTCTGAAATGCTTTACAATATTTTTGAACTTTATTCTGAGATATAGTTAAATTGTTTGTAGATAGTTAAACTCTTTTGAGCTGCACTTCATTTCTATTAGGTGGGACCAGTGTGGCATTTGGAATAGAGCTAATTTTGCCCCTGTGCCAAAGATATAAACTTCTGACCCTAACCCACTGCCTTACATATTACAGTTTTTCTTTTTTCCACTCTGACTCATGGAAACACAAAGTATTCTTGGAGAGGTGTGAGCCCCCTGGATTGTTCTGAATGTTCCTTTGAAGGGGTTCTTTCTCAGTATTGTGTAGTTTTCTTTTATGCATGCATTATGAATCCATCAATATTCAGTGGAAGGTTAGAGGGCTTGTCTACACATTTCTAATACCCTGTTTTCATGTGGTTCTCTTTCTTCCAGTACACATCCCTGTGAACTCTAATTGTTTAGGTATTCCTAAACAACTCTATTTTCTCTACTCAGAAAGATGTCTGGGCTTCATACAGATTTCTCCTTCTCTCCATTGAAACTAGAGGCTCTCTCCAGGAAGTAGGAGGGAGCAACTGTAGGACTCACTTTGTTTCTTCTGTTTTAATGTCACTGTTCTGTGCTACCTGGTGCCCAGCATCTAGAACCATTGCTTCATATGTTTTGTCTTTTTTTTTTTTTTTCCATTCTGTAAGGGATTATATGTGTCCCTGTTACTTCAACTTGGAAGAAAATGGAAGTCACCCCGTATTATAAATTTAAAATGAGAAATTAAAAATTTGTTTAAATATCACAATATTTTACCTGTTGCCTACAATATAAATGAGATATTTTTATTTAGAAAACTACATTTTACCAGACAAAAACCCAATTGAGTAGACTTCTGCTTTCACATTGGATATAATAAGCTGTAAGAAGCATGCTTCTGCTTTTACAATTAAAAGAAATATGGGGGCTGGGATTGTAGCTCAGTGGAAGAGCGCTTGCCTCACATGCATGAGGCCCTGGGTTTGATCCTCAGCACCACATAAATATAAATAAATAAAATAAAGATATTTGTGTCCATCTATAACTAAAAAAATTTTAAAAAAAGAAATATGGTTAAGTTCTAATTTATATCTTATGCAAATATTAATTTGAAGTAAATCAAACACAAAATCCAAAATTATAGAACTTCTAGAAGAAAACATAGGAGGAGAATTTATATGACCTTGGGTTTGCCAAAGAGTTTTAAATATAGCACCAAAGCACAATCCAAAGAAGAAAAAATGATAAATAGGATTTCATAAAAATTCAAAACTTTTTATCTGTGAAAGACATGGTTAAGAAAATGAAAACACTGTAAGGAAAGATGGAACGAAAGAAATAGATAGAAGAGGCAACTCAACAGTAACAGAGGTTTATTTGGGAAAATCCCACAGAAAGATCTTTCTCAAAATTTCCCACGTAACAGTTCTTGTTACAGAGTACTGTCTGAGGTTTAGGTTATGCTCACCATTGCTCTGGGTCAGAGTGCCTATGGGGTGACTTGTTCCAAGATGGAGGATAAGTTTCAAAGATGGTGTTGCCTATGTCAAGTTCTTCCTTACATTCTTGACTTTTGTTTTTATTTGATAAAAAGAGAGGTGGTGGGATGAAAGAAGGGGTGTTGGTATCTCTTACACTACTTCCTGCTTAAGAGGAAGTCCTCTGGCATTGGCAGAGGATTCTAGTAAGTGTTGGTATTGAGCAACTCTAACAGTATGAAGCAGGAGGATGTTTTGGACCCCCCAGTCAGACGTGGCATTGAAGGTCTTCTGTAAAAAAAAGATGAATAGCTAAAACATGGATGGCCTACTGGCCAGTAATTATAAACAGAATTGGGAAGAAGAAAGGGGATATTCAAGAAAAGACAGCAGGGTGAGAAAACCAGCCCATGTACCATAAGGAGGAGTATTGATCAAATTTGATAGTTCAGTTTCTTAATCTTTTTATGCCATCTCTCACCAGGCCAGACTTGTTAGGGTAAAAACAGCAGGTCTCTGGTAGGGAGGCACAGATGCCTCCTTTTCCTGCAGTTAATAGATCTAATCTTCGTCTGTTTTGGAGGACAACTACCACCAATGAATCTATTTAGTCCTAAAAGGTAGATAAAGGATAGAAAAGTTGAGATTTCTTTAAGGCTATCTGCCATTTCTTTGGATAGTTCTGTAAAATGGGTGAGTAGGTGGAGATTCCGACTCCTGCCACTTCTATGCCCACTAACGTAATTATACCCAGGAATACCAGGAGAGGGGTAAGAGAGATATACTGGAGTATACTGGGGGTGAGTATGAGGTATATCGGAAGGGTCCCTTCTCAGTGTAATATAGGATGGAGGTGTGAAGGAAGGCTAGGGTGCATAATTCCTGTGGGTAAACAGATGCAAGCATTATTTCCACATAGAAAGAAGATTCCCTGATTATATTAGAAGCAGCCAGAGAGGTGATAGGAGATAAGTTGCTTTAGCAGGAGACAGGGTCTTGTAGGGAAATTTTAATAGGAGTTTGGTTGGTGGCCATGATGAACATGGAGGTATCCCACACTGTGGGTGACACTTCAGGGAGAAATAGTGACAGGGATGTTAGAGGAGGAGGAAAACTTCTGGTTGGCATAAGAGAGAAAGGAGGCAGAGGAGTGTGAGGAGCTATAACAGCTATGGTGGAAAATAAAATGAATGGAAGCACTGAGTTTGGTTACGTTCTGCATAACAAACACAAGTTATAAACTGGAGAAATACTTCTAAATTTTACCTGAAAAAGCACTTATATGGAGAATATGTAAATAACTATCAGGTTCAACAAAAAGAAAACACAAAAATCCAGTTAAAAATGAACAAAGTGTTTGGACAGACTTTCCATCGAAGAAAATACATGGATGTCAAATAAGCCTGTGAAAAGATGCTCAACATTGTTAGTCATTTGGAAAATGCAAATTAAAACCACAAAATCCCACTACATATCTACTGGAATGGATTAAAACAGAAACAAAAACAGAAACAACCTGACAAAGCCAAGAGCTGGCAAGATAGCAAAGTAACTGGATTTCCTGTACAGTGTTGATGTAAAAGCAAAATTGTCTATCCATTCTGGGAAACAGTTTTATATGTTCCATAAAGTTAAAGTTGCATTTACCATATGCATTTATCAAGCAATAGCCCTCTTAGGTATTTACGTGAAGGCTATGAAAATGAATATTTATATAAAAATTCATTTGTGAGTGTCCATAGTGACTTTATTTTTAATTATCAAAACCTGGAAATAACCCAGATACCTTCCGATGGGTAAATGACTAAAGTATAGCACATCCATACAATGCAGTATTGTCCATTAAAAGCAACAAACTATGGTATTGATTCATGGAACAACACAAATGCATTTTATTAAGTAAAAGAAGCCAATATTCTGTAGAAAGAAAAACTATAGGGGTGAAAAATGTACCAGTGGTTGCCCGCACTGACACAGGGGTAAGACTTAACTATATAAGGATAACATGAGGGAATTTTTTTTATGAGGGAAATTTTAAGAAGTGAGGAAACCTACTCTCTGTCATATTGTGTTGGTGGGTTTATGATTCTATGCATTTGTCAAAACCCATAGAACTGTATATCACAATGAGTGGATTTTATTGTATATAAATAAAGAAAATAAACCAAAATATTGGGGAATGCAAGAAGGAATATAGATTGTGATAACACATCCAACTATGTTATGAATGTATGACATAATGAAAGGAATGAGGAATAAAGACACTAACCTAAGTGACTTTAGACACTATGTTCCTATGGATACTGTGAAGCTAAAAGATAAAAAGAATTTTATGCAAATACTGTACTTTAATTGGTACATTGATTTCTCATCAGCGTATAGGTTAGCAATCCTGACATTACATATACACAGTATATTAGGGTTGGACAAATATGTAAGTATATGCTAGATAATGAGAGATTTCTTACTGTGGGAAAAAGATGTTACAAATAAGTAAAGGAGAGATTCTAGAATGATCTGTATGGTGTTGAATTGGATTTGGAGGTATTCGTATGAGCTCATGTTTCATGACAAATTGATGATAGACATGAGTATGTGTATGTGTGTTTCTCCTCTGTTCTAGGATCTGGAAATAGTGATTGCCCCCAAAGCAATAAGCACACCCAGAACTCAAAGATCTTGATTCCTAAATAATTTCTCCAGTAAAATGAAAAAGAGTTCCTTGGAGAACTGGTTGATCCAAAGTTGGGGCAATAAAAGTACAAAATGAGGCTGGAACATTTTGTGGTGTCAGAAAGTAACAAAATCTCAAAAGACACATGAGCCAATAAGAAAAAGTCCCAATGGCCAAAGATGGAACAATTTGAACAAACTTACACAAAGATTATACATGCAATCCAAAGAGTAAAATGAACATCCATGCACTTATACTAATATAACTAATGTAAGAATAAATTAATAAGTGAGAAATAGAAGACAACATTTGCAGAATTATTTAAAAGTGTATATGGGCTAAATTAAACAGGAAACCACATTTAGGACACCATAGAAATAGTTGCTTCTGGCAACCCACCAGAGTGATGGAGTTAGTTGGCAAAAGTTTAAGAAGAAAGAAAATATTTGTATAGATGAAACATTTGTTGATTATAGAAAGAAAAATAGTGATTGTACTATGGAGAAACTTAGTGATCACAGTATTAATTATCAAGCTTCATATCAGCAGTTACAATATACTGATATTGCATATTCCCTTGCATATTCCCAAAGAAGGGCACATCGTCACCTCTGTGGCATTCTTCATTCCCATTCATAACTCTAATTCAAACACGCAAAAACATCAAACTAAAGTTGAAAGCCATTCTATAAAATACCCAATCTCTATAGTTTTAAAAATGCCAAGGTCTTACAAGATGAAGAGAGCATGAACTATCACAAATCAGACAAGACTCAAGAGATACAACAACCAAAAGCAATGTAGCAACTTGGAATGGATTTTAGATCAGAATAAATATATTTATTTAAAAAAAGCTTGTGAAATCTGAATGGATTCAGTAGTTGAGTTAGAAGAATTATATAGTAATTGTTAATTTCTCATTTTGGCAAGGGCATCATTGTTATATGAAGCATTGATAAAACAGCAAAGAGTATATTATCACCGTTCTATCTTTGTAATTCTTACATGAGTCTTAAACCTTTCCAAAATGAAGAGCTTTTTAAAAGGCCAGGGAAACAATTTCACAAGAAAAGTGTTAAATTTATAAGTGTTAAATTTTTAAGAATCTATTTAGTGAATGACTTAATGGGGGTCAAGCAGATTCCAGATTTTGCGATTGGTCTGTTGCAATAGCACATCATCCAGTCTTTCCACTGTACACTTGTAAGAACATGAGTACTCGGTACCATTATCAAAGTATGGTTGACTTTGCAGATTCCTGGAAAGGGTTTGTGGATTCCCAGGCCCTGGAGCACCTTTTAGAACCTCTGAATTAGGGTTATACTCCTGCATTCTCTTTAGCACTTTAGGGTGATCTGTGAGTTTGGGAGAACTCCTAGATGTCTGTTTCCTTTTGGGGAGCTGTGTGTCTGCAGAAAGCTTATGTTCTGGTGGGTATTTAATTCAGAAGAATGTTATAAAGCCCATTCCTGGTTATATCTAAATATGAATTGTTTTGTTACTATTAAATAGTGCCTTTTGATTTGCAAGAGTCTTGCCTGTCTCTGAGTTCAGAACTTAGCCTGAGATCATCCATGTGATTTTCCTTCTCAATTCATGATATGTGCTTCTCTGATTCACAGTAGAAGGACAAAGGGGGCTACAGTAACAATAAAGTAGAGGACACGGGAACAAATAGTCCAGAGTTCCTGGGGTTCCCAGAGATATCCTTGGATCCTTTCTCTGAGCTCATCACAGCCCAAAGAATAGCCTTTTCCTTCAGCAATGGCTGTAATGCTAAATGCACTTAGGTTCAAAAACATGAGTAATAAAGTAAATGGCTATCAGATGTGTCCAGTTATCAATCTGTGCTTTCCCTCATGATGAAAGTTCAGACGGGCATTTTTACTCTGAAGTTCATATTCTTTTTTTCAAACTAAATTCTGGGGAAAGACTGCTAAGCCATTTCAATATGGCATGCTATGAGAAATGGGGCCCTGGTAACTCAGATATTTAGCTCCTTCCAAACTCAGAAGACAGCTGCTGCCCACATAGTCACTTAGTAATCACGATATGTCCCCCAATCCTGCTTTGTGACTGAATTTTTGAACTACCTCTAGAACTAAGCTTGTGCAATCTGTTTTTATTTTACTATAATTTCTATTTAATTTGCACTATACTAATCCAGAACTTTACATAATTTAAACACCACTCCTATGATTTCTATTTAGTAGAAAATTGAAAATCATTTCCTTATTGAAAATGTCTTGGGTTATTTAGAAAGAAATATTTGATTTTCAGAGCCATTTGAAATTTTTTGTTTTTCAAAATGTAGGTTGAAATAAGGATTTGTTTTAGTTTGCCTTTTATTTCCAGGATCAGCAAATTCTCTTAATATAAACGTCTTTTCATTTTTTACTGTAAGCCTGTTGAAAACTACTATTTCTTCATTGTGTTTCACTTATAAGTACTCAATAGTACTTTGTATGTTCTTTTAAAAGAGAAAAAAGATATTATGCAAATTAAATTCTTCATAGTCATCTAATGGTTTTGAGATGATCTTTTCTACAGAAGAAAATCATGTATAAATCTTGCTTAAAATCAATTACAAATAGCTATATATAAAAATGTTGATTATCGTGGGGCACAGTGGTACATGCCTATAATCCCAGTCACTCAAGAGGCTGAGGCAGGAGGATCTCAAGTTGGAGGGTAGCCTCATCAACTTAACCATACCCTATTTCAAAACTGGGAAAAAAGCAGGGGGTGGGGTTGAGCATGTAGCTCAGGGGTAGAATGCTTCCTGGTTCAATCACCAGTTCTGCCAAAACAAGTAAATAAACAAAAAGTCCTAAATAAATAATTTTGCTAACATATATAACACAAGGGGCGCTTAGGAAATATATATGTACAGCCCTGTTTAGGTGACACAAATTTTTGCATCCTACTTGCTGAGGCATAAGATTTTTTATATAGACATCTATTTTGAGGTATTTATTGTATGTAATTTGTTCTGTGGTGCTGAGGATAGAACCTGGGCCTCGTGCATGCTAAGCATGTGTTCTGCATGGAGCCACATCTCAAGCCTCTTGGTATTTAGAACACTTCAATTTTGTGATATTTGCAGAAGTTGACATTTTAACATAGGCTATCAGTTTCATTTGAAAATTTGGTGTAAAAAAATAGTAAGATTTTATCCCCCAAATTAAGATACTTCCATATGCTTCCTCACACATCTAACTTTGTGGGGTTAATAAAAGATTTTTGAAACAATCAATATCAGGTTTCAAAATCACTTGGAACACGTACAGTCATCCTTTTCCTCTGTTAAGCTAATTCTGAACATCATGGCATATACATACACACCAGAGTTTAAGTGACTACATATGCTGACTTGTATTTTATGAGGATTCTTTCAATTTGAGTTTTTCTGGCACTACTTCTTTTCCGATCTCTGAGCACAACATCGTTCAATTATCAAAGAAAAAATCACATCTTTTGGGGGCTCTAAATACTCTGTGGAGGCAAATGGCTTTTCTAAACAAGACTTCTGACCTCATGTTAAGCAATGGCATTCCCATGCACTTGTTTATTGGTCAAAAACAGACTGAAGATTGAATGACTTTAGCCAACTCTGGGCAATTGAAGTTGACCATTTTAAACTAGAGACAATGAGCATGCAAAATCAAGACGAATGCTTTGCTTCAATTTCATGGACAATGTGAATTAAAAGCAGGCCACTGCCATTCTACTTTAATTTAAGTGAATAAAATGTTTTCATTTGTCTCAAAAACCAGTTTACTTTCAATAACATTCACAATATATTTTTCTTAGTTTGTGGGACTGTTTGGAAAAACATCACTAGGACAGAGTTACTGGCTTTGGAAAAGAGAATTCACTTAGCTGTTTCCTGGGGTATTTAGGGTGGTAGGAAACAGATTTCTCAAAATAAATCGTTACTGGTCATTAAAAATATATAGTGCTTCTCCTTAGATGATATTTATCTAGCATAAAGATAAGTATCATACAGAACAAAAACTGAAAAGTGATTGATGGCAGGAAAACAGGATAACATCTATTTTCACACCCAGAGTTGTTATTCAAATTAGCTTTAGAACTAAATATTTCCAAAGGTAGTTCTCATCAACTTGGATTGGACCGGGAATTATGACCACAGACCAAGGACCCTCTGACAGCCAGCCAGCCTCTCTTGTCAATCAGTACAATGGGACTATCTTTTTTAATTTTTTAAATCAGAATTAGGTGGCCGGAGAGTGTATCTGCTTAGTTGTTTCTCCATTCCTTCTTGCTTGCTATATTCCCTCACACTCGTGCTCCCTCTCATTCCATTAAAGGCTAATAAAGCGGATATATCCAATTGCTATTTGTAGTGAGGAAGTCTTACAGATGGAAGACTTCTAGGATAAGCAACATCATGATAAACAACATCATGCCTGCCACAGGACGTACCTTCCTCACTTGGTAAGGCAGGAGAGTCTTTATACCTCATCAGTACCACTTTAGGCCGAGTCAAAATAAAATGTGTGAAATGAGTGACCTTGAGCACAAACCCAGTGATAACAATAAGGGGACAGGATTGTAAATATGAAACCACAGGGTCTCAACCCTGTGGTTCACTGGTTTTTGAGACAATGAAAACATCTTATTCACTTATTAAAGCAAACGAGGACACTGAAAAAAGACAGAATACCTTGAAAGCACATTGAAAGAAGTTTTGGATGCTTGGAATAAGGAAAGAAGTCCTTTGGAGAATTGTTCTCTTCACACAGAAGCCATGAAGGCAGAGTTTGGACTCCTGAATATTCCAGAACCTGAGGAGGGACAGAGCTATTGCTGATGCTACAAGAAGTTCACAGGAAAAATAGAAATAAACAAACAAATAAATACAAGAAGTCCACAAGGGTAAAAGCAAAAAACAAAAAATAAACAAACAAAAAACCCTCAGCAAACATAAAACATAAAGTAAATATTTAGACTTCTGTTTCTTGACTTTTCCTCCTAGTATTCCTCCTTACTAAACTATGGGCCAAAGAAGCCTCCTCTATCATTTTTAACCATGATTCATCTGTATTTTCTCTTTGTCAAATGTTTAATGAACCCCTTAGGGATCACAAATCACCTTAAACGTGAATAAGTTATTCAATGAGGTTTAAATAATATGGAGAGTACGGTAAACTTGGTTTGAGCATGTAAAAATGGGAACTGCTTTCTTTTCCTTCAGTTAGTTCACATTCTCCTAGTCCTGTAATGATAAATTTAAAAAGTTCTAAGAGTTATAGGAGAGGAAGTAGAAATACAGAATCAGAGGGTGCAAAGGAGCATGGGAAACTTGCAAAGATATAAAAGCTGAGAAAGCACAGAACTCAACAGACACAGATTGAAAACCTCTATTTGTTATTAAGTGACCTGTTAGTTTGAGTCTGGAATGTTCTCCTCCCCTCCAAATCCATGTGTTGAAGGCTTGGTCACCAGCCCATGGTACCATTGGGAGATGGTGGAACATTTAAGAGGAGGGACCTAATGGCAGGAAGTTAAGTCAATGCAGGTGTGCCTTTGAAGGGAGTATTTGAACCTCAGCCTCTTCCTCTCTCTTTGCTTCCTGGCTGCATGAGGTGAGCAGCTTCCTTTGTCCTATGCTCCTACCATGATGTATTGTGCTGCTACAGGTCTATAACAATGAGGGCCACTCTCAATGGACTGGAACCTCTGTAAGTTAGGAGCTATAGTAAATCTTTTATCTTTTTAAGTTGACTGATTTTCTTAGGTATTTTGTCATAGCAATGGAAGCTGACTAGCAGTTTGACAAGTAAAATCCCATACCTAAGCAAAGTTATCTGTAAACTGGGCATTATTTTAATTGAGTCTCTTTTTTCTTAGAGTTATTAACAGTATTTGCAGAGATGATCTCAAAAGTCTTTGGAAATAAGAACCAAATTAATGTAATTTGTCCTGAAAAGTTGTCTCCAAGGGAAGAAAATGAGACCCTAAAAAATATTTTTTAACTGTATTTTTCAATGATTTGCACCTGGGAAGCAAAAGGAACTTGCTTATCTCTCACAGCATTGATTGAAAGGACCATTTCCTGGCTCCTCCAAACACACAGATACCTTCCTTTCATCAGTAAAAGCTCTAGCACACCACTCCTGACCTCTGATTGCTTTTGTTCCAGATGTTCTGTCTATGTGATTATTGTAGGCAACTTCTGATTATCCCTGTCACATTTTTATGTAAGCTAAAGGAAGAATTATAGCCTAAAAGTCAAGTTGAATATTTTGTGAACTTTCTAAAGGCACGAAATGACTGAAGTAATGGAATCCTTTGGTTTCAACTCAGCACATTACCCAGTTGAAAGCTGCAGGAAGAGTCCAAGGAAGGAAAAAAGGATACACTATGAGAGAAATCATGAATACCTGAGCAGCTAAATCAACCACCAGTTAATCATAAAAAGAAAGAATAACTTAGGAATAAATGAAGAAAAACTATGAAGGGAAGCAGAGAAAAAGCATTAGGGGAGGAAGCTTGTAATTAAAAGTAGAAAGAACAAAAGCAAATCAGAACTGGCTAAGCAGTTGAAAGAAGAAATAGTCTTGTCAAAAACAGTGATGGAGGAATAGACTCATTCAACCAAAAATAAGGGTTAAAAATAAAGATATTTTAAGAACAAAAGGATCCAAGGGGATACTGAAAGCCGAATGCTAGATCAAGAAATATTATAACCCCAAATAGAAAAAGAATGAGAGAAAATATGGAGAAAGTGAACCAAGCCACAAACACATGAAGAAAGTCATTATAAAATGACTGCTTTATTCAACCATTAATAAAACAACCCCAGGTTCTGATAGTAATAAAATATTATTTATCATCCCATGATGTGGTAATCTATCTCTGCTGGCATCTTCAGCATTTCTATCTTTAACATTTCTCCCTCTTTTTAAAGTATCCTTACTTAGGTAAGAACTTATTTAATTTTATTTTATCTTAAATAATAGGTCAAGAAAGTTTGTTTTGAAGCTTTACTGAGAATGAAAATGTTTAGTTCCAAAATTTCCTCCAAGTTGAAAGTATAATTAAAAGCATTAGATCAAATGGTGGTCAATACTCAGTACGTTCCCAAACAAATTTGTATCCGTAAATGGGAATAAAGGCCATTTATAGGGTTGTTGGAGGATAAAATGAGATCATACATTTAGAACATTGTGTGGCATGTAGTAAATACACAAAATATTATTTGTTATTATTAGCCAAATAAATGCAGTTTAAATCACCAAAATCAAACAGTACTTTCAAAGTACCTAAAGTATGAAACCAAGGGTATGTGGCCAGGGTGTAAAATTTGACCGGCCATTAGCTCCATGGCAGAAGACTAGAAGAGTGAAAATGTAATCCTAGTAGAAAAAAAAAAATTCAGGGAGACTCTGAGGACTTTAAATTCCAGAGAAGTTGATACAAGGTTATAAGCATCAAATGATTGGATTATCAAACTCTTAAACATAAATAACGCATGAGGAAATCAGAGTTCTTTTGGAAGTAACATCTTTTTTTTTTTCAATCTGTAAGTCATAAATGTATGAGAATGAACAATAAGTTCATATAGACTAACAAGAATTTCCAAAAGGCTTTTGACAAATTTCCACACAAGTTTGTTCTGAAAATCTGGCCATGGTATGGTAAAGAGACTATTTTATCTTATAAAATGCTTAGAGATAGCAAACAGAAGAAATAGATAAATGAACTCTTTTCCAAAGAGAAATTGATAAATAGGAGTTCTATAAAGAATCAGTGAACTAATAAATAATTCAGAGGGGATATGCCATAGCAGAATATTCATATTTGTTCATGGTACTAGGTCATTTGAGGTAGTTAAGATGGTAACAGACTTCTGAAACATATCATGTATTCATGAGAATGAACAGAAAAATGGTTGATGATGGATAGATACAATTTCATATTAATATTTTATATTAATATTAAAAGAATCCAGGTCAGAGCAATTGGGAATCTACCTTCTGGTAATGGAGAAGTTGCTCCTATTCTACCAAATATCATTCAAATAACAACTATGAAATTCTGGGGAAAACAAAACCAGTACTTTAAGGCACATGAGAACAAAGAACATTCTCATTTTCTTTCTCAACTTTTACCTGAAAATAGACCTCAATCCATTTCAGATGGATTGGCTAAAACTCAGCTATAAAGTTCAAAATCTTGTTGTCTTGAAGCATCAGTCAAATTTAAAGAGGACCATAGCAGCTAGAAAGTAAACAGGAAATCTAAGAGAAGCCATAGAACAGAAGAAGCTCTACATTCTGCATGGAAGTTCTGTGCAAATTGATGGCTGATCATCAATGGATTATAC
>CM053408.1:25333167-25402904 GCA_028644305.1 Xerus rutilus
GTATAATCCATTGATGATCAGCCATCAATTTGCACAGAACTTCCATGCAGAATGTAGAGCTTCTTCTGTTCTATGGCTTCTCTTAGATTTCCTGTTTACTTTCTAGCTGCTATGGTCCTCTTTAAATTTGACTGATGCTTCAAGACAACAAGATTTTGAACTTTATAGCTGAGTTTTAGCCAACCATCTGAAATGGATTGAGGTCTATTTTCAGGTAAAAGTTGAGAAAGAAAATGAGAAACTTACCCCATGACATTTCTTCCTTACAGTTTCTACTGGTGTTCTTTGTTCTCATGTGCCTTAAAGGAAGAAATAATGATAGCTCTATATAAAGTCTGAAAAATAAAAGGAGGAGGAAACATTTTGAAATTCATTACTGTGAAGCAAAAACATCAGATTCAAAGAAAGCTATATCCTTTATAAATACAGACTCAAAACTTCTTAGGAATATCAAAAACATCTAATCTAATTACATATAAAAATGATAATCACATCATGATTATGTGGGGTTTATCCTAGGAATATAGTATTGGTTTAATACTTGTAAATCAATCAGTGTAATTAATCTCACAAAATATTAAAATAGAAAAAAACATATGCTCATCTCAATAGACAGAAAAATATTTGATAAAATTCAACACCTGCTCAATAATTGAAAAACTCTCTCATCAAACCAGGTGGAGAAGGTGTCTCTTTGACATATTGGTTTCATATCCTTTGGATATATGCCAGTATTGGACTTGCTAAATCATATGATAGTTCTATTCTTAATAGTTTGAGAACTTTCCATATTATTTTTCATAATGACTATACTAATTACATTCCCACCAACAGGATATAAATGTTTTCTACCTTTTTTCCATATCTTTTCTAATATTTTACTCACCTTTCCATACTATGACCAAATACCTGAGAAAATCAACTTAAGGGAGGAAGGTTCATTTTGTCCCACAGTTTCAGAGGTGTCAGTCCATGGTCACCTGCCTCCATTGATTCTCCACCTATGGTGAGGAGAACATCATGGTGTAGAATGTTTGTTGGAGCAAAGTGGTGTATGGAAGGGGCAGGGATTTGGTGACAAAATAAATCTTTCAATAACATTCCCCTTTACCCCAAACCTCTTCCAACTAGGCCTTGCCTCTTAAAGTTTCCACCACCTCTCAACAATACCACCAGTTGTGCACCAGGCCTTCAACACATGAGCATTTGGGAGACATTCCAGATCCAAATTGCAATGTGCAACATTTACTATATTTCATCTTTTTCATAATAGTCACTCTAAACAGTGTGAGATGCTATTTTATCCTGATATTAACTTGCATTTTTCTGATATTACTCAGCCTTTAAAAAGAAGGAAATCTTGTCATTTACAACATCTATGAACCTGGAAGATACTATGTTAAGTAATATAAGCCAGGTAAAGAAAAAACAATGTACCACATGATCTCACATATAGAATAAAAAAAAAAATTCCTGGAAGCAGAGAGTAAAATGGTGGTTACCAGAGGCTGGGTCAGGAGTTATGCTAGTTGAATGGATTGGGGAGATGTTGGTCAAAGGATACAAATTTTCATTAGGAGTAATATTTCCAAAAGATCAATTGTACAATCTGGTGACTATATTTAATAGCTATACATTATATTCTTGAAAATTTCTAATGGATTTTAAGTATTGTCACCTCAAGAAAATAAGTCTTTGAGGTAATGCATATGTTAATTAGCTTGATCTAGCTATTCCATGGTGTGTACATATTTCAAAACATATACATGATAAATATATATATATATATATATATATATATGATTTGTTAACTTAAATAAACTAATAAACACAAATATCCCCCTGCTGCCAAACTAAAGTATACTGTGGTGCTTTTAAAATTTCCTTGGCTAGCATTACTTGGAAAGGTTGGTGTGAAGGTGAAGATGGTCATAGAAAATGATTCCTCAAAGGACTACCAAGACACCAGAAGGGCTATGTGTCCACAAAGGGCAGCTATAGTACAAGAAGGGAGAGAAGAAGAAATAGGGAAGTGGGGATATAGCTCAGTTGGTAAAATGCTTACTTCACATGCACCTGGGTTCAACCCCTAGCACCACAAAAAAAAAAAAAAAAAAAAAAAGATGAAGAAGAAGAAGAGGAGGAGGAGGAAGAGGAGGAACAGAAGGAAATAGGGTTTACACACAGTCATCCAGATCTTGTGCACCTGAGTTTATGGAAACTAATAACTCTTGCTCCTCCTGAGATTTTTCCCAATGTTTAAGAGACTCCTTAATTTGAAATGTTGGAAGTTGCATTGTACAGGTTAAAGGATAATCTACCTGTCAGTACTGATATTACCCTTGTTATATTTTTAAGGAGTTTACAGACTTTCAAAAGGGTCATGAACATATGGACAGTTGATAAAGAAGCTTGAGTAAATCCTCCAGGATGTGCCGACTCATGTGTTTTCGCTCCCTCTTCTTCAGAGATCAGCACAAAAGAAATCATCTGGTTTGACGCACTTGGTTCCATAATGGGACTGGGAACTATTCTAAGAATCTCTTTCCTTGAATGCAAATCTCCTGCTGTTGATTTGTGGTTTATTTTCCTACACAGGGTGGCAGGGACCCCCAGCTGGCTTCCACATGGGATTTGGGACCACATGGGATTCCATCCCTATGCTGGCCCTAGGGAACAGGCGAAGGAATGCACTCAACGTTGGGGACATGTTCTGAAAAATACATCATTAGGTGGTTTCATCATTGTGGGAACATCACAGGGTACACTTATCCAAACCTAGATGGTCTAGGTCCATCCCTTGATGTGGGCTCTTGATGGAACTAAGACATGTAGTGAAATGAGTTGTACAAGGCAGCTGCTGAAGTAAGGTGGCATACTGTTTTACGATAATTTTTTTTATATATATAAGTAGAGGAATGTGATCTAAAATGATGATAAAAAGTATAGGTCTAATTTGTTATCCAGTTTTCCATCACCATGACATTTGTTTATACCTGAGATAAACAAATTAACGGTAAGAAAGATTTATTTGGGCTCATGGTTACAGAGGTTCCAGTTTACGTTTGGTTGGCTCCGTTGTTTCTGATGCTGTGGTGAGGCAGAACATCCATTGGGGAGCATGTTGTAGAGCAATGCTGCTCACCTCATGGTGTCCAGGAACAAAGAGGAAGAGCAGAGAGAGAAACAGAGTAATGACAACCCAGGGAAAAGACACAGCTCTCCAGGCAACCTCCAAGAATCCACCTCCTCCAGCTATGTCCTAAGAGCCCATTAAGTTATGAATTCATCAACAGATTGACCATTGATGACTCAAGTATCCCCAAAGGCTATACCTCTGAACACTGCTTCCCTGAGGATCACGAGTCTTTGGGGGACACTACAGATCTAAACCACAACATAGAGCAAATACCTAAACCAGTAATGTACTTGTTTATTATCATCGTCAAGTATTATGTACTATACATAATTGTGTGTGTTGTACTTTTATACCACTGGCAGTGCAGAAGGTGTGTTTACGCCAGCATTACCACAAGCACATGAACAATGAACTGTGCTATGATGTTATGGTGACTATGATGACTAACATGTCACTAGAAGATAGGGAATTTTCAGTTCCATTATAATCCTGCAGGACCACCATTATATATGAGGTCCATTGTTGACCAAAACATCATCATGTGATGATGACTGAATAGGATGACTTCTGTTAGCAACAGATCTAGGAGCAGAAGGATGCCAACCTGGACTTGTGGATAGCTGCCCTGTCTTCCTACTCCATCAATTGCCTTGAATTCAATGCCCTGCTTTTATTTTATTCCCCAACAAAAAGAAAAGGAAAAGATGAAAAAATAATATATATTAGTAGTCAAGGGTATTCACCTTTCATTGTGAGCAAACTCATCCATTTTTATCAGATGGTGGGTTGCACCTTGTTGGGCTGTGATGCATTTATCATTTACTACTGGGTCTCTGAACCCAAGTGATCAGTCAGCAAGTAAATGATATGTAAACCCTCTGTTTTTTTTTTTAAGATCATAAGTCGTGGGCAGGGATTGTAGCTCAGTGGTAGAGTGCTTGCCTAGCCCATGTGAAGCACTAGGTTTGATCCTCAGCACCACATAAAAAAGTAAAAGAAAAGTATTGTGTCCATCTACAACTAAAAAAAAGTTTAAAAATATCATAATTGGCTCAGTTAATCCCTCCATTTTGTTAACTTCTTATGAATGATCCAAGTGTTTTCCTTTCTAGAAGCTGTGTCCTGTGGTCAGGGTCAGATCTGTTTCTGTGTTTTTTCTCTCACTTTCCTACTCCTCCCCTATGGCCTCCAAAGACAGAGGAGCTATGGGTGTAGACTGAGTGTGCAGAAGGGTGGTGACCAGTGGGTCAATGCATTGATGTTAGTGGCAGGCCTGAGGAGGCATGACCATATCCACCTCAGGCAGCCTTGCTGGGTCTTCTCCCTGCGGGTGAGTATTTTGTCCATTCTGGGTATGGATGTGCTCGACTGAGTTTCTCTGTGCAGGAAGATATATGAACTCCAAGTCCCTGGACTCCTAGCTTCAGAGAGTTCTAGGCATCTCTGAAAGCTCTCTCTGAGATCTAACCACTCTTCTCAGAAAGATGGGAGGGTCTAATTGTCAACATGCCTTGGGGCTGAGCATAGAAGTTGACTGAATGTGAAGGAAAAATGAACAAGAACCTTGGCATCTGGATGTCTGGATCATGGGCTGAGGAAACAAAGGACCAATCAAACCATCAAGCCCATGGGGTGAACAAAGGAAGAAGAGGCAGGATCTAGGAGCAGATCTGGGAAGACTCATGTGTGAGTATTTTGATCACTGTGATCAAAATACCTTACAGGAACAACTTAGAGGAGGAAGTTTATTTCGGCTTAAGATTGCAGAGGTTCAAATGCATTATCAAATCCATTGCTCTGGGTCCAAGTTGAGGCAGAACATCATGGTGAAAGGGCATAGCGGAGGAAAGCTGCTCAGATCATGTGCCAGGGAGCAGAGATGGAAGAATCAGGACAAGATATAGTCCCCAAGGGCACACCACCAGTGACCTACTTCCTGAAGCCATGCCCCACCTGCCTACAGTCAGCACCTACTAGTGTTTTACATTATTAATCTATCTTTAAGATCTAATCATTTCGCCTCTGAACATTGCTGCATTGCCTAATACATAAGATTTTAAAAGGACATTCCTAGATCCAAACCATAACCATCCCCAACACACATGCCCTGCCCCCACCATATTTCCAACCTCTGGACTCAACACTGATAATCTTGACCCTTCTGGGACCCTCTGTGACCTCATTTATCCTTATTCTCTTCTTGTGTGAAGCAAGACATTTATAATTCATTTGTCCATTTCTTCTTGGGGTAATATAAAAATAAATGAGATACAGAAATGCTTTGCAAGCAGATGAACTAAATAAATACATCCAGAGAATTGGCAAACTCTCTTGCTCCTTCCAACTCATTTGTTTGCTGAGTTTGGGAGGAGAATTTGTGGGCAAACATCCTCTTCTACATCTCCCATCTGGGGGCAATATATCAAATGACTTACAACATTTTAATCATGTAACACAAGTCTACTGTTATGTGTATTTTCTTTAAACGGTGACAGATTAAAAAGAAATGAAGATGACTATGTCCTCACTTAACAGTGAAACATTCCCCAAAGAAGTCAGAAAAAGCTTCAATCTCAGTTATCGTCATTGAATCATATTTATGAAGCAGGCAATGTGTGCTGTGTTCTCAAGAAAGAGACTAAACAGGCAGAGAAAAACATTCACAAAGCCTCAAATACCAGAACAGACTGTATAGTAGAAGATGCCCAGAGTACACAGAGCTTTTTAGAAGCCCCTGATGACCCCAAGGCCACAGATAGGGAACCCTGGTTCTAACATACAGGTCCTTATTTATTATTTTTTCTTTTGATGCTAGGGATGGAACCCAGACCTTGTGCATGCTAACCACATACTCCAACAGTTACTTAGAACCCCCAAACCCCTTATTTGTTATTGTATCCCAAGTCCTAGCTCAGAGCCAGACATCTAACAGACGCCACTTAGAATCTGTGGGTTGAACTGAATGCTATAAACTATTTTCACAGAGGCACAGGTGTCAATGATCAGGCATCTTTGGACCAGGGCCTCAGAAGAAGGTTTACCATAGTTGAAGGGTTTGAGAGGCGAGGTGAGAATACAGTTATCAGCCTGCTGCAAAGTGTCAAGCTATAAACGCATGGTGGGCAGGGACAGATCTAACAGCCAGCTGAGAGTTCAGGAGAACACCTCCATGTCGTCATGGGATCCAGGGTGCAAGGTGAGGTGTGACTGAGGGAAGCCTAGATAGGAGCCATAAACAATGGCTACAAGTCACCAGAGATGGTAGTTCCCGGCCTCCTGGGCTAGAGTGATGCTGTTCCTGGAAGACAGAGATATCACTGCATGAGGCTCTCTCCTTGACTGTGCCTGGGACTGAAGCATGTCCTTCAACTTCTCTGAGTTGTTTCAGGAAGCTTGCAAATTTCCAAAGCACTCTTGGGCCCATTTTTAGAGGTTTATAATTACAAAGCAGCTTTTTAGTTTCAATTGCTTCTACCATATACCAGGAATATTGCACTGAAAAAATAAAAATAAAAATTGGAAATTGTGTAGATAATTTTTACAACAATCAATTGCAAAAATAGTCAATTGTTGATATTAAATGTTGTTTATTTTTCTTTTACATAGAAAAGTCTAACAGAAGTCATTTAATACCAACAATTAAACATCTGTGCATGAGATGTTTAGGGACTCATAATTGGGTTGATGGAGCTCTTTCATATTCAGAATCAGTTACAAAAACAAAAACACATTTCAAGGGTAAATATAAGTGATTCCCATATTAGCTGATAAAGAATAGTTAATCACCATTTGACCCAGCTATCCCCACTCCTCGGCCTATGCCCTAAAGATTTAAAAACAGCATATTACAGTGATGCAGCCACTTCAATGTTTTAGCAGCTCAATTCACAATTTCTAAACTGTGAAGGCAAAACCAGATGCCTTTCAGTAGATGAATGGATGAAGAAACTGTGGTACATATACACAATGGGATATTATTTAGCAATAAAAGAGAATAAAATTATGGCATTTGCAGGTAAATGAATGAAATTTGAGAACATTATGCTAAGTGAAGTAAGCCAGTTCCAAAAAACCAAATGCCGAATGTTCTCTCTGATTAGTGGATGCTGATACACAAGGGGAGTAGGAATGAGGAACATAGGAGAAATGGAGGAACTTTGGATGGGGCAGGGGGGAAGGGGGAATGGGTTTAGTAAAGATGGTTGAATGAGATGGTCATCACTACCCTAGGTGCATGTATGAAGGCACAAGTGATGTGACTCTATCTGGTTTGCAACCAGAGAGATGAAAAAATTGAGCTCTATATATGTACTATGACTTAAAATGCATTTAAATAAATTATTTAATTTAAAAAAATAGTTAAGAGATCTTTTTCAAATACTAAGTTCATATGATGTTAGCATTGGAAGGGAATTTAAAAATTATTGCATTACCAATCCCTGTGAACTCAGGGATGCTTAACCATTGAGCTACATCCCAGCCCTTTTTCTTTTTCTTTTTTTCTTCTTTGAGACAGAGTCTCTGTAGGTTGCTTACAGTCTCACTAAATTGCTGAGGCTGGCTTTGAACCTGTGATCTTCCTGCTCAGCCAATCCCTAATTTTAGATTGAGGAATGAGTTTAGAACTTGAGTGGCTTGCCTCAGTTGATGAACTTAGAGGAAGGCAATAGGATCGAATTTCCTGGCTCTAATCCCAATCAGTGCTCCTTCCCGGGAGCTCCCTGTTGGAAAGAAAAAGTAAGGAAAAAAAGGGACAGGGGGCAGAGAGAAGGGACAGAGGGAGAGATGAGTGGATCGCTAACTTCATTTGGAGGTACATAAATTAGAAGCAATTTAGTCCAATGGGGAAAGAGTAGCAAAAAATACATTTTAAATTTTCTTAACAAAATATGGCATCACAAATCAAATTTCTTCTCTAGAATTTCTAGTTGTTTCTATGACAACTTTTACAACTCCCATGATATTTTCTAAGGAAAAGAAAAGTTTCTGATAATAATAATTTTGAGATGGAAAAAGTTATGAGATGATAAATGGAAAAACAAACAAAATCATTTAAAATTGTCTCTAAATTTTGTTTCTTTTCTTTTTTTATTAGTTCTAATCAGTTATACATGACAGCAGAAAGCTCTTTAATTCATTGTACACAAATGGGGCAAAATTTTTTACTTCTTGGGTTGTACATGTCACACCATTTGTGCAATCATACCCATAACTAGGGTAATGATGTCCATCTCATTTCACCATTTTTGCTACCCCTTAGCCTTCTTCCTCTCCCCTTTGCCCCATCTAAATTTCCTTCATTCATCCTATGCCCCCTCCCATTATGGGTTAGCATCCACTATCAGAGAAAACATTCAGTCCCTGGTTTTTTGGGATTGGCTTATTTAGCTTAGCATGTATTCTCCAACTCCATCCATTTACCTGCAAATGCCATAATTTTATTCTTTTTTAATTCTGAGTAATATTCCATTGTGTATATGTACCATGTGGGGGTCGTCGCAGTCCCTCCCAAGCCAGTGGGTCAAAAGGGGGGACCCCCACATTCGCCTAGCTTCTGCCGTGGAAGTTGAGAAGGGTTGGAGCCAGCTGGCCGCCCATCCCCAGCCTTGCCTTCCGTTGTCCGTCGCAAGACAATCAGATGCGCCAGGGAAATCCAATCAGAGTAGGAATCTGTTTATTTGTGGAACAAGCATTCAACTTATAGGGCCCTTTGTCCAATTAGAGACAATGCACGTAGGTAACAGCTGCCCATGTGTCAAGGCACTTAAGCCCCCTGAATTCTGTCCGCAAGCTGATCATGTTCCCGGAACCAACAGTAAACCAATCACGTAGTTCCTCCTTCCTTTGTGCCTTTCCCATTTACACACAATGGCTAGTCAAAAGCATAGAGCTAGCTCCCCACAGTACCACAGTTTCTTTATCCATTCATCTATTGAAGGACATCTAGGTTGGTTCCACAGTTTAGCAATTGTGAATTGTGATGCTATAAACATTGAAGTGGCTGCATTACTGTAGCATGCTGTTTTTAAGTCCTTTGTGTATAGACCGAGGAGTGGGATAGCTGGGTCAAATGGTGGTTCCATTACAAGTTTTCTAAGGAATCTCCATACTGTTTTCCAGATTGGTTGCACCAATTTGCAGTCTCACCAGCAATGTATGAGTGTGCTTTTCCCTCACATCCTTGTCAACATTTATTGTTGCTTGTGTTCTTGATTACTGCCATTCTAACTGGAGTGAGATGAAATCTTAGACAAGTTTTGATTTGCATTTCTCTAATTACTAGAGATTTTGAACATTTTTATATTTGAAATGCTTTTAAGTGGTCCTACACTCTATAAATAAGATTTGTATTATGGCAAAATTAGTTGATTATAATAATATTTCTTGAGGAATTTGCAACCCTATAAAAGCTTTCCTTGTATCTCTTCTTGAAGGTCTCTGTTTCTGGTAGAAATTCAATCTAAAGCAGTGCCCTACCTCAATGAAGGAAGGAGCTCAATGTGACATGCTTTCTCTGTAAAGGCTCTTGCTAAAGGAGTGCTCATGTTTAACCAAATGTGGGAAATTTCTATTGACAGGCCCTTGAATAACTAATTGACAATTACCATCAAGAGTCTTTGAATAGGCAGCCACTTGATTTTGATCAAATGTCAAACTTCTTTAGATCCCATGGAAATCCCCACTTCTAAAGTGATTTGAGTCCTTTGAAAGGAAGAAATCAGGCATATAAAGTGCCACTGTTGTGATGGTTTTGAGCTGTGTTTACTCTGAGCTTAAAGCCAATGCCTTTCTAAAGAGGGTAATAGCACTGATGGGGCATGTATGATATGCAAGGCACCGTTCTAACTATCTTATCTGGATGAACAATCCCGTGAGGTTGTCAGTTTTAATGTCAAATTTTTCCTTTTAGGGAATTTAGACATGACAGGTTAGGAACTTGGCCCAGGTTACACAGCTTATAAGCAAGTCAGGGTCCATAGATGTGCTTTTTTGTTAGACTGCTGTTGATTAGCAAAAATTTCCAAACATTGTTATTATCATCCTAATACATTGTTATTAACTAGTATTCATAGTGGAATATGAATATGAAGAATATGAAGAAAGTGTGAATTCTTATTAACTTATTAACTCATTATTTCTACTTGTCCCTTCACAATGAATAGTGATAGCAGTGACAATTATCATCATCATCATCATCATCATCATCATCATCATCATCATCATATGGACTTTTAAAATAAGTTTTCATTCCAGGAAAAATGAATTGTCAACATTGTTTCATCTAGTATAATTTACAAAGCAATTCCTCAGTTATACTAGCTATGTTGCTTGGACCTAATAGTCACAGTTGGCCAGTGGTTACCACAAATAACTTCTAGAGAGTTCTGTTGGACAGCAATGCTCTAGAATGCTCAGCTTGCCTATGTGTAACCAAACTAACCATTAGTCCTAGAATGCAGCCATGAGGCAGAGCTTTATATATCTGAGGGAAAATAAAACTCATAGATTTGTCTCCAAACTTGTGAAGTTGGAACTAATTAACATTTGCATTTTTGTGCTTGAACCAAGCCAACATAGGGTGAGAGAGCTGCAAATGGGAGAAGAAGGATTGGCTGATGATCTGAAGAATCTGTGAACTGTTTATGTGGGGAGGGGAGACCTTTTCCATGGAGTGGAAGGGAGTGTATATTTCATTAAGAGGACTCCTGGCTCCCTGTAAAAGTGAAATAACTCAATTTTGATGTGAAGCAAAATGAAATTATGTGTCACTAGAACTTAAGAATGAGCAGAATATTTTGTAGAGAAACTTTTTTTGATACTGGGGATTGAATCCAGGGGTGCTTAACCTCGGGGTCACATCCCCAGCCTTTATTATTTTATTTTTATTTATTTTTTTTATTTATTCCTTTTAGTTATACATGATCCCTCTTTTGCACCTCCATTACAGGTACCTTAACTTGAACCAGTATTATGCAATTTTCTTCTGTACGCTGTCTCTATCTTCTGGGTAACATCTGTGCTGTGGATCATTGTTTTCTCATTCTTCTCATCTCAAAAGAACCAGTTTAATTCTTAGACAAAAGCTTTTCAGGAGGTAGGAAGTTGGGGCTGATGCAGAAGTGATGGTGAGGGGACCCTGGAAGGAAAATGAACCAGCAATGCTGAAAGTTGACACGCAGTGAGTGTTCACCTTTCTGGTTCAAGATTTTGCATATCTTTTGTTACATTCTGAGTTTACAGTAATAACTTTGAGAAGCAAAAGAAATGGAGAGCTAAGCCATATTTCATCTAAGGGGCACTACAAACTCAATTCATCCTGAGGGCAGAAATGCTGAGTCATTTCCTGTCTGCCTTCTCCTTAAGCCACACTTGAATTTGCTAATTCCAATTAACACTAAGGGTTAATTGTTCATCGTGGGTCCACCAAGAACATCAGTATTGTTCATATTTTCAGGCAAAAATGTTCCTAGAGGCATTTTAGTGATGGAAAGGAAATAATTGATTCTAGAAGTCCAGTGGTGCTGTACGGTATTGGTGGGCTCCTGGGACCACACTGTCTCTGTGCGCACACTGGCATGCTGAACTGGGAAGCGATGCTGAGTCTGGGCTCTTCCTCTGTCCACCCCACACAGTCATCAGGGCATGATTACACTTTTGGAATCATCATGGGTACATTGGGAACCCGTGGCTCGCCAGGCACTGATTGTGGGCTTGTCACAGTCTCCTCATGGGGAAAGTGGGGCTTGCTTGGTCATGGGAAATAGCATATGCTTTCCTTCCATCCCTTTTTAAGCAGGAGGTTTAAAAGAGGCAGTAGCTATTGAGCATCCCTTTACCTTTAAAGGAAAGGGACATGGATTCTAAAATGGGGTTTGCCTTTGTGGACTTCCAGGATTATAATATAATACTTGAAAAATAGTTTCCAGTATAGAAAGCACTGTCATGTATAACATGCTCCTACTTTCAGCTTCCTTGTATTATTCTAGAGGGACAATGTCAGCCATGGTTGTGCTAAGATAAAACATCTTTATATACACAGATATAACAAGGAGCTGGATTCAAACTGGCTTGTTTTCGATTTGGGGTGAGATATTTTAGGGAGAAGGCTCAAATTGGCAGCCTTTAGCAGAGAGGAAAAACCCTCAGTTTTTGTTAAGTACCCAGGTAATATAAACGCTCTTTTTTTTTTTCTCCCTAGGAGGAATATGGCAGCTAAATAAGGGGATATACATCCTCTTGCTGTTCACACCAAACAGAACGCCCAAATTTGTGTTGCTTTGGAGTCATACTCCTTTTCTTTATTTTTACATAGGCAAGTAAAAATGTAGACATGATTGGGAAATCAAGGACTTAGCTTCCAACAAATGTAATTAAGGCCACAAACAAAACTACACTTAATTATGAAGTTGGAGTGTGACATGATGGATCCCTGTGTACTTTCCTTGGGTCACTTGCCAATCAGAAAATGCCACATCACATTCATCACAGAAACAAGGGGCTCTTGGGCTCAAAATTAAAATGTATATTTAAACAAAAGCCGACAGTTCTCAGGTTCTGTGGTTCACCCCTAGTAATGTAGAGTTACATGTTTGCATTTGCTCAACTGGCATTTTCTGTAATATGAAAGAAAAGAAAAATCCTTGGCAGAAGATGCTGATTAAAGCACATTGCCGAAAACATTTTCCATAGCACTTGGATGCTCAAAGTTCGTTGCCACAGTTTGCACAGGGAAAGCACTTTCTTTCAGAGGATATGTCCTTTATGCCTAAGTTAGAAGTGTAAGTGTGACTTTAGATAGAGCCACACTATTTAAAATAAAATCTTTTCTATGTAATCAGTATGATATATTTTTAATTTGAAAATTTTACCAACATTCCAGCTCTAAGAAAGCTTAATATTTTGCCAGGCTTGTTTCAGATTTGTCAAAAACAATTACGATCATATTGGAAGACTTCATGTCGCTTTCTTCCTGAAGATGAGGATCATTGTGAATTTGACTGTTGATCCCAAGTGTGATTTATAATAATGTTACATACATCATACAAGTGTATCTATTCATAAAGAATTCTGTATGTCATTGTTTTGCATGTTTTAAACTTTATGTAAATGCAGTAGTGTGGAATATGTCATCTTGCAATACACTATTTTAAAGGCTTATTTATGTTGGTATAAATAGCTCTTACTCATTCAGTTTACTATTTCACATTATGACTTTACCATAAATATTTATCAATACTCCTTTTGATGGATTAGATTGTTTCCAATTTTTGCTTTGAAAATGATATTTCAATAAATATTATCATACATGTTGTTTATTTGCATGAGAGAGATTTTATCTATAATAAATATCTGGAAATGGAATTCACTAGGTTGTCAGAGAGAGTATCATCAACTTTGCCAAGATGTTATCAAATTGCTGTCCACAATGGTAATAACAACTGACTAGCAGTGCATAAATATTATGAAATTTTCACAGCAATGAATGAAAGTTTCCTCCACAATTTTTTAGAAAATTTTATTTTAGTTGTAGATGGACACAGTACCTTTATTTTACTTATTTGTTTTTATGTGGTGCTGGGGATCGAACCTAGTACCTCACATATGCTAGGCAAGCTCTCCACCACTGAGCCACCACTCCAGCCCCTCCTCCACAATTTTGGCAACACTATAGTCTCAGATTTTTATATTTTTGCCAACCTGATTCGTCATGTAATAATATGTCATTGAGCATGAATATGTTTATTAATCATGCAAATTTCCTTTTCGATAACTTAACTTTGTCTATTTTTCTATAAAGCTATCACTTTCTTATTAATTTGTTACATTCCCAATATTAATCCTTTCTTCATGGAATATACTGTACATATCTTTTTCTAGGCTGTGGATTCTTTGATAAGTTTGTTTATGTGATAGCTTTGTTTCAACACTAGTTCTTAATTATATTTATCAATCTTCTCTTGCATTTGTATATTTTGCATTTTGTAATAGTCTTTCATATCCTGGTGCCATAAAAATATTCTATATTTCCTTCTTACTGTTTAAAATTTTAATTTTCACTTTCATTTGTATATGTTAGGTAGAGGTACAATTTCATTTTTATGTAAATAACTTATTAATGTAGCACCTTTTATTAAATTATTCACTCTGTCGTTACTTACTAAGCCATCTCCATGCCAATACATTTCCATACAGGTCCTTGTTTCCAGTCCTTTCTATTTCTTTTCATATTTGTTAGGGTCCATCCTTCCTTTTTTCTTCAATGTTGTCTTCATTATTGCTGGACCTTCACTTTTTTTGTAAGTATTTTTAAATAGTACAGCTCAATTCTACAAATACTCAATTGGCCTTTAGATTCAACTGCATTAAGTTTATAGATGAATGTACAGAGAATTATTATTTTTAAATTATTGACTATTCCTTTCTACTATATATCTTCACTTAATTGGTCCTTCTTTTACTTCCTGCAGTATTATTCTGAATATTCTCCAAGAGGTCTTTGAATGTTAGATTTATTCTTTAAAATACTATATAGTCCTCTTATTATTGTGAATGCACTTATGAGCTTATAAACTTTTCTTCTACTGTGCTACATTTTGCATTTGATGGCATGTAAGAATGTTAATGATATTTGACACTGATCTTATATTCATTCTCATTTAGTTCTAACAACTCATGTAGAATTGCTGTCTAGGCAATGATACTGTCTGCAAACAAAGATTTTTATCTCTTCCATGTTTGGTACCTTATTTCTTTTTTTCTGGTCCTATTGCATCATATACAGTTACTGGTAGTCTTTTAAATAGTAGTAAGAGATCCTTCTATTACTCCTGACATTAATGGCAATGCTGATTCTAGAACCAGATCTTATTATGATTTTCAAAACCCAATGTCTTTAAGTAATATTGGGAAGTTATGGGTAATCACTAAGTTATGGGTCTGTCGACTTGGTTCTCATTCATAAGAGGAAGTATTTATCCTTTGAGTTCTCATGGTCTCAAGTGGTAAGGAGCCTAGCTTTTCTACTCTTTTTTTCTCTGGTGGGGAGGAAGCTCAGCAGCTCTACCTAGCTCCTTGTTTTAAGCACTTAACCTAGTTATGGCCTCCATTTAGTTAGCACTTTCCTCCAAAAATGCAGAATACCCATGTCTAGTAATGTCTCCTTCCTGGAGTAGAACAGGCTTAAACTTCAACCATGAAGACTGCGTTAAGTTTTTTTGTTCTTATCTTGGGAGATTTTTCACTAGAGTATATACCTAAAAATGGAATTAACCATCTTTGTAGGGTAAGGTATCTTCAACTTGGGCTGAAGGTATAGGTCAGTGGTGGAGTACTTGCCTGGGATACGTGAGGCCCTGAATTTTGATCTCTAGCACCAAAACAAACAAAACCATATTACTAAATATTGCCATGGAGACAATTATCTGTCTTTTTTTTAACTCAACTATGTCATTTTTCTTTTTGCTTAAAGCATTTTGTCTCATTGATATTTGCAGTGGATACTGAAGTGATATGTAAACCTTCAGAGCCATTTGGGTAATAAGTGTCACCAGTTTCTATTTTTTAAAATAAATTCTTTAAGTAAGAAAAGGTGAGAATCATAAAAATGTACCTATTACTTGTTTGAACAGTCATCCCTCAATTATGAGTTGATTAGGACTACAAATTCTGGAACAAAGGAAAATATCAGTCCAAATGCCATAGAGCTTATCTGCCCTTTGTTGAACATGATCTACTGAGGAATTTTCAAAATGGAGCCATTTAAAATTATCATTCAAAAAATTTAGATCTTCTTAAGGGACTTTCAAGTGTGAGGCAGTGTAATGAATGGGTTAAAAGAAGAGCTTCCAGTCACTCAACCAAGTTGGATTCCAGACTGTACCAATTACTAGTTCTTTAAACCATGGTTTCCTTATTGGTAAAATGGGAGCATATTAGTATCTACCCTGAAGGCTTATTTTGAAGGTTAAACAAAATATACTACATATAAAACTTGTAGTACAATATTTGGCACATAATGAACACTCAGTAAAATTGTATATTTAAGTTCACAAAGGTTAATGTATTTCCCTTTTATATGACATATAATCTGACAATAATCTGAACCCTTTTGTTTTTGGTACTTTCAATTTGTCTATTTCATAAAATTAACCACATATGCTTTCCATAATTAACATATAGTTTAAAGATTTTCTACAATTTCTAGATAAGAAGTAGAAAACATACTTTCAAATAAATTAAACTAGAAAAAGTAAAACTTTATAATGTAATCAAAGTCCACTTGACTTTGTCTCATTTTTGAGGACTACTTTAACATTCTAGAAGTAGACAAATGATTTCTATTATATTAGCCACAGAGACAAATGACAGATTTGAAATGACAGGAAAAAAATAGGGTCATTGAAATAAAAAATAAACAGTCAAGTTTAAGGACCACATGAAGTTTCAATTACTAACATTATAAGGCTTTAAGCTTCTGCTTAGTATACAAGCAAACTCTGCTCTGTAAAACAGCACTTAAAACTGGTGAATTCATTAGTCAATAAGGTATATTTACAAGGTATGTTTAGTTTTATAAGTTAACATGCAAAGTGAAAAATAGTATCTAATTCATGATGCAATGGTGATAGACATCTGTTCTTTTCAAGAATTGGCTTTTCTTCACATGATTCTTATCAATCATGTGACCCAACCTCTTTTACCACAAGGTTGATATGTGGCCACAGAATCCATCCTTGCATACATTGTAGTTGATTCAGAGGTGTTTTGCCATGCAAAGTGTTTTTTAGTCAGATTTATTGCCCTTTTTCCATTATTACTTCAGGATTTTGAGTCTTGTTAGAGAATGTTTTTCCAGTTTATAAAAGTATACATATAGGTTTTCTTCTACTATTTGCTTGTTTTTATTAGTATGGTTTATCCTGGTGACTGGTATAAAGAATGTATCAGTTTAATATTTTTTTCCTATGGTTGTTCAGTTATTCTAACTTCATTCCTCAAAAAATTTTTCCTTCATTAATTTCATGTGTTGCCTTTATCATGTGTTATATACTTAGTTCTTTGAAGGTAATGTATCATTTCTCTTTGAATGTCCTAAGATTTTTCTCATTTGTCATATAGCACATCTAGTATGATGTTCTTGTTTTCTTAATTTATCGTGACTGAGGTTTGTAGCATTTTTTAGAATTTTGATTTGATGTCAGACTGGGAAGATTCTCAGCTACCATGTTTTCAAATATTGCTTCTGGCCCATTATCTCTATTCTTCTTTTTTAATTCTAATCATACATATGTTAGGCCTTTTTACCTTGTTCCACTAATCTCTCACTCTCTTTTCAGTAGTTCCAAACATTTCTCCATGTCTTAGTCTATGCAATTTCTTTTGATGTATTTTCTGATTTACTAATCCTCTCTTTATCTGTGTCTAATCTGATATAACCTATCTAATATAAACACAATTATTGAGTTCTTAATTTCAGTTATTGTATTTTTGATAGGTTTATTGAGATGCAATTCACATACAATACAATTGGTCTATTTAAAGTGTACAATTCGATGGTTTTTAGTATTTCACAGAGTTATATAATCATAACCACAATCAATTTTAGAATATTTTCATCACTAAAAAGAAACCTCATACCCATTAGCAATAATTCCCCATCTTCCCACAACTTACCCAGCCCTAGGACTCTAATCTACTTTTTGTCTCTATATATTTGTTTATTCTGATTAGTTCATATAAAAAGAATCATACAGTGTTACTGGGTCCTTTTTCTTAATATAATGTTTTCAAGTCCTTTTGCATTGTATTGCATATCAGTATTTAATGCTTTTTTGCCAACTAATATTCTATTTTATGAACATACCACATTTTGTTCATCTATTATCAGATAATTGATATTTTAGTTGTTTTTACATTTTGGTAATTTTGAATAATACTGCTATTAACATCCATGGTCAAGTTTTTTTTGTGTGAATGTAACTTTCATTTTTATTGAGTGTGTACCTAGAAGTGAAATTTCTGGGTAACACAATAAGTATATGCTTAACTTTTTGAGGAACTAAAAGTCCATACAGACTTTCCCATTTCACCTTGCATCAGGAATCTATGAGAAATGTATTTTTATTACTTGATGTCTTTCAGGACATGTTATAATTTTCCTCATAAAGTGGTTAAGCACTTTTTCTTGTTAAGTTTTTGCTCAGGTTTTTTTTTTTCTGTTGTAAATGGAATCTTCTCTTTTATTTATCCTAATACTTGTTCATAAATGTGAAGGGTATTGACGTGACTTTTAGGTAATAATTTTGTATCTTACAATTTTATTTACCAAATTATTGTTAATAGTTTCTCATCAATTATTTTGAATTTTCCAGAAATATAGTTTACAGTTTCTCTTTGTTCTTTCAAATTCTTATGTTTCTGTCTTGTTTAATTGTTTGAACTAATCTCTACAATACAAAGCTTTGGTGTAGATATCAGCCTGTTGTCTTGTTCCTGGCTTTTGCAGGAAAGGCTCTAGAGTCCTTCCATTGGAGAAGACCAGGTTTCATTATTATTTTAAGGGACAGTCCATTTATGACTATTGATTTTGTAGCTGATCTTTTTGCTACTTAAGAAAATGGTCCTACAGCTTTTTCTCTATGGCTCTATAAGCTATGTGGACCAATTTCTTAATAGTGAAACCTCTTTGCATTTCTGAAATAAATCCTCCATGCTGTGATGTATTATAGTTTAGTGTGCTATTGATTGTTTTTGCTAATAACTTAAGAATTTTGCCTATCTTTTTGTAAGTGGCAATAGGCTATATGTTTTTGTTTTGAGCAATATTTTTCAGGTTTTGATATGAATTCTATATTCAACATATTAAAAGAATTTGAATAACTTTCTTATTTTTCCATGCTTTGTAGTAGTTTAAATTGCATTGGTATTATCTAATATTTAAAAGTTTGGTAAAATTTCAGTGTAAAGCAGTCTGTGGAGGAGCTTCTTAACATCTTTAATTCTGTTTTTAAATTTAGACTCAGGTCACTTTTGAAAATCAAGTCATTCTAGATTTAATTCAAATCTTTTTAGAAAGAATGATTTTTAAGTAGCCAGATTTACATGAACTCTGTCAGGCTTTTGTTTCATTAACTTTTGTTTTACCTTTAATATATTCTTTTTTCTTTCTTCTCCTTTCTAATTCAAAGTAATACCTTTTACTACCAAATAATACTTATAAGGCAATTAGCAAGTATTCTATTTCCATATACTCTTTTTTTCATTTTCCATTTTTGTAGTTGTAATTTATTTACTTTATCAAGGTATTTATTAAGTACACACTATTTTATTACTTTATCTACATAATCAGTTCCACAACTAAAATATCTTTAGGTCCTTATGGTGAATATTTCCCAGTATTTCTCAATTGTCCTAAAATTATTCTTTAGTTCATTCCATAGGAATATTCCTTGCATATTCACACATTCATCTATTTTATACACACACATTAATTTAACTAGATAAAAAATTCTGCCTTATATTATCTGTGAGTATCTTAAATATACTATCCCACAGTCTTCTGTCTTAAAATACTGTTGTTGAAATGTATCCCAATTTGATATTTTTTTATCCCTTGCTAGAAACTTGGCTTTTTTTGTTGTTGTTTGTTTTATTGGTACTGGGGATTAAACTCAGAGACACTGGACCACTGAGGCATATCCCCAGCCCTGCCTTGTGTTTTATGTAGAGACAGGGTCTCACTGAGTTGCTTAGCACCTCGCCATTGCTGAGGCTGGCTTTGAACTTGTGATTCTCCTGTCTCAGCCTCCCAAAGTGCTGGGATTACAGGCTTGAGCCACTGTGCCCGGCAAAACATGGTATTTTTATCTGGAAGACCAAAAATATTTTTCCCCCTTTAAAATGTACTACATTTTAAAAACATATCTTGCTATTCATTGTTTTGGGTTGAGTTTTTACATGAAATACCCTTCTAATATGTGGATTCTAATTTTGTTTTATGCCTGGAAATTTTTAATGAATTATGGTTTTTGTATTTGTTCCATTCCATTTCTTCTGTTCTTGAAGGATTCTGTTTTATATATGTGTTGAATCATTTTTTCCCAGCCTGCAAAATCTGCGGTCTCTAGATTCCTTGGAACATGTTTTCAATTCTGATTTTTGTTTTCATTTTTTCCTATTTCCTATTTCTCTTACTCTACTTTCATTAATGTCTATTAATTTTTTATTTCTCCTTGTTTAGTTTCCTAAATATTTTCTTCTAGTTTTAATCATTTATTTTGAGTTTTGTCTTCTTTAATATTCTTTTCTTGGGTAGTTTTTCACTTGATTGATTATGCATCTTTTATAGTTTTTATGATTTTTCTTAATTTCCTTTAGTTACTTTTGGAATATTAAGCTAAAACTTTTATTGACCTTTGCATTCACTGTACATCAGTAAATTATTCAGAGTTTAGTCTTTTTGGTTATAACATATTTCACATTGCAGTTATTTTGTGTTGCCTGTGCTTAATGGAGATGAGTTTTCCTGTATTTCGGGAAGTTATAATGTACAGGGGGTGGATGACCAGGATAGCATTCCTAGAATCATGGCTCTAGGATCCCTTTTCTCTTGTTTCTGCAAATTATATATAAGTAGGACGTCTTTGTATCTTATGCCTTCTTTGGTCTCTTTTCCCCTTTGTATCTAGTACTTCTCTCTCTTTGCTATTTACATAAATTTGAAATCTGGTTTTACTACACCTTAGTTATTAGGAGTTCTCTTTTTTCACAGGATATTTAGGTTGGATATATCTTAGACACCCAGTGTAATCTCATTCTACTTCAGTCTTTCTACTTATCTGCTAAGTTGATGCTTTGCCCCAGTCATCAGTTATTCTCAGACCCGTCGGCTGGGTTTCTACTCCAACTGTAAATCCTCTCTTTGGTAGGTGAAAGAATGCCTGTTAGCAATTCCTGATTTTCTGGCTCAAAAACTTTGGACTGTTCCTCTTTCCTTCCCACATGACTGATACAGTTGGTGGGTTTGCTTGCCTGCCCACATCCTAGAGTTTGTAAGGATGACTTCTCCTTTAAGGAAAAGATGTTGTCCATGAAGTCTTGCTTTCACTATTCCAGATGATCTTACCATTTTGTTAGGAGATTGGGGAAGATTTAAAAATCTATACTGATGCTATTGTCTTGACAGGACTATACAGCCTATCCTACTTTCTTTAATTTTTCTTTTTTTTGTGGGGTGGGGCACTACTTTATCATTTTTTATAACCTTGCCTCACTCGCCGTTTTTCTGATAATTAGTTGCTCAATCTTCCTGCTCTTTTTGACCTCTTGGTATAAGAAAGATGCCAGATGTGAGTCCTGGGATCTTTCTTATTTTCTATAACACTTATTTACTTCTAGGTGGTCTCATCCAGCCATCCAATTCATGACTTTAAGTACTATCTATATTTTGATGGCTCCAAAGTTTCTCTATTTCCCTAAACTCTCCTAAAGCCCAGACTTAGGTCTGATTTCCCCACACTCTGTATACAATCCATTCTCAAGAACTTGCAACTCTATCCGAAGTATATCTCCTGATTTTGACACCTGAGGCCATGCTATAGCATCGCTAGCTGAAATTACTCCAAGAGCCGTGACTACGGTCTGATTACTGTGCTAACCTCCTCCCCAGCCTTGCTTTGGTTTATTTCTTAAAAAATAGCCAATTGTCCTTTAAAAATATGAATCAGATAATTTCATACTTCTATGCATAAATGCCAGTGATTTTTCCTCATACTTTGGGGAAAAATATGAAGTCTTTTTCATAACCTTCAAGGCCTTACACAATCTGCAACCTAGTTGCCAACATGAGTCTATTTCCTACTCTTCTTCCTTTCACACTTAGTTGTAGACCCCCAGCTTTATAGCTTCCCTAATTCTCCAGGTGGCTCCTACCTCAAGATCCCTGTACCAGCTGACAGATGTACGTGCAATGCTTTCCCCCAGATTGTTGCACAATTCATAACTTCATTCAGTTCAAATAGCATCATACCAGAGACAACTCTTGTAAGCAAGTAATCAATCTAAACAGCATTTCCCACTGTCATTGCTACAATGTGTTATGATACTATTTGTTGTCACAAATTCAATTGTCAGTCTACCTTCACTTTTATATTTGATCAAACATCTTTCTCATCTTTATTCTGTTTTCCCTCCAGCTCATATGGTTTAACTTTTATTCATTAATCTAACTCAAATTTATTTTTATTTATGGTGTAAGGAGAAATAACTTCATGTGTACTAACATTCCCAATTCCTCAGCATGCATTTATTAAATAATCTGTTCTTGTGCAGAATATTACCTATAACACACTAAATATATGCATATATAGACTATATCTCAGAAACTTCTCATCTGGTTTTTACTTTAAATTTTAATAACTTTTGATGTGAACATTCTAGAGATATCTACCAAATGGGATTCTTCTCTCATAAGGATACAGCTTCATTTTGTTGGCCATGAGGAAGCCATGATTTATTACAGAATCTAAAATTAAATTAAACCAATATGGTTGGTCATGTCATGTTACTGTCCCAAGAAATATGGTTTGGAATGCCCTTTATAATTTGTTTTTATTATGTCTAAACCTCACAAGATAACGTGTATTGTGAGGGAGGAGAGAGAAGGAGGAAAAAAAATATGTCTTAGAAGGAATTCTGCTCCTTGACTTATTCTGAGATATTGTATAATATTCTAATAGGATATTTGCATTTACTTTCTCTCTGCTCCAGGATTGGCTAAAATCACAGAATTATGTCAGAGTTCTCACCTAATAGGTTTAAGGCCTGCATAGCTTAGCACCCTCCACACCCATTCACACATGCACTCATTCATTATAAAAGCCATCTGTACTTCATAATACAAGTGGAGACCAGGCCTTTGCCCTGAGGGTTGACTATCTAACAACGAAATCCATTTACTTAGTTTTCTAACCAAAATAATGCTTTCTCATTCAAGAGATGTACTTGTGCGTCTGCTATTTATTTGGCATGCCTTCCCCCTCTCTATTACTCACTTCACAGTTTTGGTTTAGCAAATGCATTGGGTGAAATGAATAAAGTTATGTAGACGAAAACAGTAGGAAGTGCTAATTGTCATCAAATAGCCAAGTGCTGAGTTTATAAGAGGAAGGTATGGTTTGATATGCCAATCACGTGGGGCTGACTCAATCTCAGATTGCCATAATTCTGTTTCTAATAGACATATTTCTTTCATCTACATGGAATCAAACTAATAGATGTTACCAGAGTTCAAATAAAATGGACTATTTGAGAAAAAAAACTATGAGTTATGCCTTGTATTATACTGTGCTTTAGAAGTTGGGTAAAATCTAATATTTGCCAATAGAATCACAACCCTCAAGCAAATACTCATTTTTAAAAAGGACCAGCCACTAGGAAAGATGACTGGGTCCTCAAATTCTATATTCTGTTCTAACTGCCTCTAAACTTCCATTTATTTTGTTATCTATTCAGGAATAACTACCTAAAACTGTGGCACTCTCAACGCTGATATAGAGTGGGAAATAGGTAAGATGATCATTGCTACTTTTTCTTTCTGAAATTTACAACCCCACCCCCCTGCCAAAAAGAAAAGAAAAAGAAAACCCCAAAACAAAATTAATGCAAGTTTATTCATGGTCAAACTATTTTAGGTCATTGTCACCTAGCTTTCCTATCACAACTTGATAAATCTAAATTATCAAAGGAAGGAATGATTAGGGAGGATCAGAAAAGGAGAAAAGAGATTCCTTAAAAGGCTAAATTTTTGATGGGTAAATGACTTAATAAAAGTCATTAAGTCATACATGAACAATTATGTTTTTATAAGTCATTATACTTCTGCATTGTTGCATTTCTCTGTGTCCTACACTATGGCTTTTCAGATTTAATCTTCTGTTTTCTTTTCTATCCCTCATTGTCTTCTTCCTTCTTGTCCTTTCCTCCTCTCATCTCTGTAATGGGCAGAAACTTAAACTGGGACACCTGGTTTGGGTCCTAAGCAAAGCGTCTTGCAGCTCCACTTGTCCTGAAACCCCTCTTGCACAGAATGATCTCTTCTAACTCTCTCAGCTGTGACTGAACAGATGGGTAAGCTCACGTAAAACAGACTATGAAAAAAAGAATCTCAACAAGCTTATCTATAAAATCATGTGGAAATCCACTGGCCGTATTCACTCCATGTATTTCATTGTGTCGAAGTAGATCCTCATTATCTTAAATCCTCAGTTATATCTTGCCTTTTGAAGGTTAGAACATGTGTAAAAGGGCAAAAGAAAACAAAAATAACGAAAGTGTACATTTGGATGAAAATAACTTTAAAGTTAATAATTAATTTTCATCTCTGTCACTTCTAGAAAGCATAGCAAGTAGAACTCTAAGGATAAAAGTGCCACAAACAAATCCTGTCTCAATGAGACATCTATTATAGACTAAATGTATACATGTAGAAGCTGCCAGTAGTGTATAACACATTTCAGTATTTTTAAAAACAGTGAAATGATCAAATCCCTAAAGATGCAGCATTTTTTCCCTTTATTTGCCCAGGAATCTGTTTTGGAAGCCAATTCAATGATTACTACTAGGATATGGAATTTTGATATCCATTTGGTACTGATTTACACCAGTATTTTTAAGGCTGCCAACAAGAAAGTCCAGAATTTCAGGCAGCCAAAATTCCACAAGAGACAACTGTCTTTTATTTTATAGCTTATGAATTTGGGGCTTAATATGATTTTCCACCAACAAGTTCTGTACCCCCTCCAGAGTGCTAAAGCTGGTGTAGAGATCAGCAAAGTAACACAGAACATATGAGGCAAGTTAATATTAAACTTGAAGGAAAACTGTACAAATTACATTGTTTACTTAGGAAAAAGCACTCTAGTTGAAAGGGCTGACATATGATTTATTACAAACACTTAGCCAGCATGTTCACATTTTACCCTCAACCCCGCTTGTGGCAGTTTTTTGGTGGTGTGGTGCTGGATACAATATTAATAAAGCTGTCAATTAAAAATCCACTAAATATTGGGAAGGAGCTCTAAATACTTCATGTCTTCTGTTTTTATGAAATGGCTAGGAAAAAAAATACAGAATCATATTCAGTAATAAATCACAGGCAAATAACTTAGGGAAAGTTAGATGGATAACTATCTTTAAACATAAGTAAATGAAGAACCTGTTTAACTAAAAACAACAAAATGTTCTTGGTTTCCAGAAATAATTCTCTTACAAAATAAAACTTTCACACATAATTAGAAAAAAAATATAGTGAATTTCTTGCTTTGTTCAAAGCAATCTTTTGAAGAGTCAAAGAGATAATAAATATTGAAATACTGAAATAATTATAGGTGTTTTTTTCTTGCAAAAGTCATGAAATCTTCTTCTGCAGATGTCATGAAGAAAAGAAGAGACATGGATCAGTCCTGTTAAGTTTCACACCTAAAAGACTTTCTCCAGGAGTCTAGACTTGTCCAAAACTTTCATGTCTCATACACTTTCTACCGTGGTTTTATACACTTGTTCTCAATTTGAGTCAACAAAGAGATATAGTAGTGTAAATATCAGCACAGGAAAACACAGAGTTGTGTATTTACAAAACTAGCTATTAACCACCACACCTGCAAGGCTTTCTTCGTAAATAAAAATTAATTATCGCACATAATTCCACAGATGAGGTACTCGAACAAAAACTTAAGGAACTATTCCTGTAGCAGAAGCCTACCCCAACTACTAAGAAAACCATACCAGATGACATTGAGACTTCACTAGAATTCCTAAACCACTATCCTAGAATCTGGCCATGGTGCCTACAAGGGGAGGATGACTTCTGGACCATCATTATCAGAATGCACCCAGGATTCTTAGGTTCATCAGAGAGAAGCATATAGCATTGCATATGAACATCATACAATACTACCATTATTTCTGAAAGAAGGACTGTATAAAACAATTACTTTCACCATGGTACCAAATTGCTACATCTAATGGCAGTTGAAGACAAACATGAGTGAAGTGAAGAAAATCTCCTGACATCCATTCTCAACATGTAGAGTAGAAACATTTATATTAAAAAATCTTCATTTAAAAATATATTGCTAAATTATTCTATGAAATTTATAATTAGCCAATAACATAATTTTATCTACACAGACTTTAAAAATGGACATTGAATGGATAAATTATTTCATACCCAAAGTTACTTTGTCTAGAAGAAAATAAAATTGATATTGTTATAAATTAATCTTTGAAGTTTCATGTCTATACCCGTACCCATTACAAGACAGAGCATTGAACAAAAATCATCATTCTATTTGTACAGAAGGCCAAGATACTGTGTCAGGTGGCAGCTAACCATGTACATATTGCTAGTATCCATCCTGACTCTCTATCCAGATCATACATTTCTGGTTCATTTAATCAGGAATATTATCTGTTTCACCCTAGTGGCACTATTGACACATAGTTATGAAAATTTCATTCTTAATTTCCCATTAGATTTCCAAAAACACCACTTTGAACTTGAAATTGTAGCTGAACTCCACAAGGTTGGTATATGGGGAAAGTGGAGAAATCAGTCTATAACTATCAAATTCACAGACTGCCACTTTGTTTTCAAACTTAACTTTATTCCTCCAGATTTCCCCTTTCTGTTAGTTTCTGTCCCAAACTCATTCCCCATTCTTGTTTTAGATTAGCAGTATAATCAGCAGTAATCTGACCAGAGTGCACACTATTTCTATTTCTTTCCATAGAAAACATTTTGGCAGTCAGCAAAGTTCATTATGTTCTTTGGAAATCTAATCACACAGAAAACCAGGTATGACAGAATACACACGAATTGATATATTCAAACGTGAGTCCTGAGAGCAAAATATAAAGTTTAAAAGAGGAAATAACTCCTCATTAAGGCTGGAAGAAATTTGAGAAACTTGAATGGAGGAGGTTTTAAAAACCCTGGCTACATTAGATCACTTGCTTTTAGATAGGAATGAACCCAATCTTGAGGAGCTTGCTTCAGAATGCTTTGTTCAGCCATTTGTGATTGATGGTCAGCAGGTCTTTGGCACTGCAATCATTTTATATTTGAACTTCATCTTCAGTTTTCAGTTCAGGTGTTGTACCACTTAGGTGTGCTCCGAATAATTCTGCATCTGACAATAGGGGTGACCTGGCAGGAGTCTGCACGGCCAATAGAGAGAGAGATGGAGAAAAGCTGGGAGCCATGGCTTTCGAGAGAGAACTGGGGTGGCAGAGAATGGGGGAGCGTGGGTATTTCTGAATTACCTGGCCTGGGGATATGGCTGGCATTCTTGGTGGAACCGCTTTAATCCCAGGCTGGGCTACTGCTGTTATCAAAGGCGGTGGGAAAACAAAAGACTTCTCTTTTGGAATGCCAGGAGGACATAAATGCTCATCCTTTAATTTTGCAATATCATTAAACACTGAGGCAAGAGGTTGGAACTTGGGTTCCCAACTGAGCAGATAATCCCAGGTGGAGCTGCCTCTTAGATCATGATTGAAGGTTATCTGAGTTGAAAAAGCTGTGCATTTTGCTTCCTGATCACTTGAAATAAAGATAGACTCTTTCCTTACATCAGTCGGGACACTCTCTTTCACCTCTCTCTCCTGAAATGGCTGAAGTGACACCTTATTTTGAACATAGAGTGTGCTGCAGCCTTCCCCACCATGTCCTTCCTCAAATGCCTGACTGGCTTCTGCTGCTTCAACGGTGGCCATCACATCAGTTTCCCCAGACAAGCAAGAGAGCTGGTCAGAGTCCCGGGGGATTCCTGAATCAGGCACCCTGGACCCCCTATCACTCAGAGCTGAGTCTGAGTCCTTTCTATAAGGATGCTCATTTATCCTCTGGATTTCCTTATCTTCTGCAGTTTCTCCTTCTACAGAACAGTGGCCGCTGGAGTTTGAGTGCCTGTACAGGTTGATCACGTCCTTCTCCATGATGCTTAGTAAGCTCAACCACTCAGGCACGGCCCGCACGGGCACCTCATCACTGCACTCGCTGGTTTTCTGGAAGCCCTGGAGCATGTTGGCATCCCCGGTCAGTCTCAAATCGCTCCCTAAGGACGATGATGCTTTCTTCTCACAGTTGCGTAGTGTGTCTTTCTGTTTATGTCTTAATATCAGCACAATGAGAATGCCGATGAGTGACAGAAACACTAAAAAGGAGACTGTGAGGCTGATGGAAAAGCTGTCAGCGGATATCGCTGCATGTTTTCCTTCAGAGGACAAAGACACATTCACAAACACCGTGCAAGATGCGAACCTGGAGCTGGGTTTGGGGCTATGGGCGATGATTTTCATTTCAAAGGTGCGTTCTCTGATGACTTGACTTTGTAATAGCAGAGTGCCTTGATTCCAATAAACATTTCCATTTGTTTCATTTACAAAAAAGAAAGGAGATGGAGTTCCAAGGGAGTAGAGAATGACTCCATCGGTACCAGCATCTGCGTCTGAGGCTTCTACTCTACCAATCAACTGCTTTCCTTGATTCTTTTCTAGGTGGTTGAAAAAATATTCATCTTGTGTGAAAATGGGTTCAAATTCATCTATCCCTTCAATGTCCACCCACACCATTAAGGAGGCCGTTGATCCACCTTTGTCTTTGGCCTGAACTGTGAGGCAGTACTTACTGATGTTTTCATAGTCAAGGGTTTGCTTAGCAAGAATATCTCCCGTTACAGGGTCAATGATGAAGAGGTCCTGGTCAGGAGGCATTCCATGAGTGACAAAACAAGGTGATAAAATAGAGTAGGTCAGTTCTCCATAAGGACCTGCATCAAAATCCAAAGCCTTTATGGAGCATATGGTGGAGAAAACAGGCAGATTCTCAGGAACAACACAATTCATGCTTGGGGACATAAACTGAGGCACATGATCATTGTCATCTAAGACATTGATATACACAACTGCAAAAGAAAAATGCTTCTTTTCTTCATCTGAGGCTTGGACAATTAAAGTGAATGTTATCATTTCTTCATAATCCAGAGGCTTAATCAAATAAAGGACTCCTGATTTTTCTTCCAAGTGAAAATGCTCTTTCTCATTTCCAGAGATTATGTGGTAGAGGACTTCTGCGTGTGAACCCACGTCACAGTCACTTGCTGAGACGACGGTGATGTGGCTCCCTCGAGGGGTGCTTTCCTTGACATGGGCATGATATTTCAGACTGCTGAATTTAGGTGGGTTGTCATTGACATCAAGTACTTGTATGTATAGGACAACTGTGGAACTCAGTGGAGGGCAGCCACGGTCAGATGCTAGAATGACAAGCTCATGGCTGGCACCTGCTTCTCTGTCTAGATTGCGGAGCAACACAAGATAACCAACTTGCTTCGAAGGATATTCTGAATGAATGAAACTAGTTTCCACATGGAAGTTGCTCTGTGAATTACCACTGACTATGGAATATTCAACATGTGTATTTTCGTGGGTCCAGTCAAGGTCAATGGTCGAAAGAGTGATGAGTGTGCTTCCAATCAGAGCATCTTCAGTCAAACTAAGATTATGGTACCCGACTGTAAACTCAGGGGCATGGTTGTTCAGATCTTGTATTTTTATCTCCACTAAAGTAAGAGCCCTCAATTCAGGAATTCCACCATCACTGGCTTCGACAAGAAATCGAATTGTTGATATTTTATCCAGAAGTAATATAGGGCCGATAGTAAATATCGTGCCTGAAAAACAAGGCAGAGCATGTCAGGGTTGTGAAATGAAATGTTCATGACCAGTTCAGTTAGCAAATGTTTATTGAATATCTAAATGTGTTTAGTTCTTTGTCAGATGTGTAAACAACAAACAAGTCCAGACAGAAATTAAAAATCATTGTATTTACATTTTTATAACACCTAAGATTCAGAAATAATTTTTCTGGCATTCACTTTATATGTGTGCTTCTTGAGATTGCTTTCACTACAATTTTTTTCTGAATCTTATTCTTGTGTAGTAAGTTGTTCCATAACTATTTTTCAAGGAAAATATGGTTTTATGAGTGCATTATAGTTATACATAATAGTTGGATTCATCTTGACATGTCATATATGCATGAAATGTAATTTGCTCCATATCAGTCCCCAGTGTCTCCTTCTTCCCATCCCTTTTCTCCCTGTATTCTCTTCCCTCTACTCCACTGGCCTTCCTTCTATTTATATAAATTTTAATTAATACTTCATAGGTATACATAAAAGTAGAATTCACTGTGATATATTTATACACACACATAGTGTAATTTTGTCAAATTCATTCTGTACTTTCTCCCTTTCTGTCCCTCCTCTTTCACCCTCAATCCCCTTCTTCTTTTCCACTGATCTTCCTTCTATCCTTATGATATCCCACTGTCTCCTCTTTTCCCCCTTAATTAGAGCTAGCTTCTAGATGTGAGAGAAAACATTTAATCCTTGGTTTTCTAAGTCTGGTTTATTTCACTTAGCGTGATGTTCTCCATTTCCATCCATTATCAGCAAATGCCATAATTTCATTCTTCATTATGGTTGAGTAAAACTCCATTTGTATATATACCACATTTAAAGAAAATATATTCTTGTTTGTTAAATTTATTCCCTATTCAATGAGCCATAAATGAATGTATAGAGATATTCTGGCATAAATATATTTTTCTGGAGATATCGGTTAACAGTCACCCTAGTCCAATGAAAGCAGCAAAAGTGATAATACAGAGTTATGACTCTTCTTTAATTATAGACATACTTTTCCTAAAGCTCATGGTTCATTCAGCAAGTGAATTTTTCCTTAGTGATAAAACATACTTAATACTTACTATACTAAATATAAACATAATTTTATGAATATGTATGGAACAACATTCTTCTAAGATAAATGTGTTTTAAGTATGATCACTGAAGAAGAACACTGAAAGCTGACATTTAAATGCCACCTTTTCCCAAAGAATTTTAAATTAGCATACTCCAGTGACACAGCCACATCAATGTTTATAGCAGCTCAATTCACAATAGCTAAGCTATGGAACCAACCCAGGTGCCCTTCAACAGAAAAATGGATGAATATAATGTGGTATATATTCACAATGGAACATTAATCAGCTATATATAAAGAAGAATAAAATTATGGCATTTGCAGGTAAATGGATGGAACTGGAGACTGTCATGCTAAGTGAAGTAAGCCAATACCCAAACACCAAAGGCCAAATGTTCTCTCTGATAAAGTTCATTGGATTAGACAAAGGGGAATGAAGGGAAGGGAGGGAGGATGGGAATAGGAAAGACAGAATAAAATGAACAAAACTTTCCTATGTTCATATATGAATACATGACCAGTGTAACTCTACAGTATGTACAACTACAAGAATGAGAAGTTATACCTCATCTATGTATAATATGTCAAAATACACCCTACTGCCATGTATATCTAAAAAGAACAAATAAAATGGAAAAAAAAAGACATGGGAAGTGCTGGGGAATGATATTGGCCCAATTATATTGTCATATTGTGTGCATTATGAATATGTAATGACAAATCCCATCAATATGTGCAATATAATGCACCAATAAAAATGTGGAGGAAAGAATAAAAGCCACATTTCAATTAGAGTCACACCATAGACTGAATTGACTTCATTAGATTTAAAGTTTTAAAAACATTCTGCTCAACAGCAAAGGTGAACTCAATTTGCTAGTGTCCACTATAGCAGTTGCCAGGATCTGACATCATCTGAAGAGAGAGAGAGAGAGCGAGAGAGAGAGAGAGAGAGAGAAAGAGAGAGGTGCCAAATTCCCAACATGTTTGTATGCATGAATTACTCATTTACTCATTTATGCACAGGCTATATGGTAACATTACCTACTTCTCTTACAACACTCAGACTATTCAAATCTGGAATAACTGGCATGAATGCATTTAAAAACACAAACGTCTTATTCTTAGATAAAAATACAAAGAGGGCACCACATACAAATAAATAAAATAATAAAGATCCATTGACAAGTAAAAGAACATATTAAAAATGCAAAGAGATTTAAAAGATATTAAATAAAGCAGAACATCACAAGGGTTTCTGTTTGGAAACGGATATTTGAATCATTTTTCTTTTTCAACTATTCTTATCTTTATTGAACAAATGATGCTATTACTGAATATTTTTGTACTTGGTTTGAGTAAAAGATTTCAGATTCTAGTAACGTGAAGTCCTCAGCTCTAACTTAATCCTTCCAACATCATTTTGATTCTTGTTGAATCCTGGAATAAATGGCCTGAATTGTGCTTGGATAGACACATGAACTGGGGATTTAGTAGATTGGAGGGTCTCCAATTGGGGATTTACTAGATTGGAGGGTCTCAATTTTTGCTTCTCAGTCACTGAGATGTGTGAGAAGAGAAATAACACTGGTGTTTGCTATTGCAGTGTTTGACCTGAAGATAAATAAGAAGGTGGTGCCTATAATTGCAAGGGGCAGAGGTAGGGGACTATTGCAGGAGCATTTGGAAAGTATTACTTCATGTTTCTACTCTATAACTCAAACCATGAGCTCTAAAGTCACTAGAAATAACTCACCATTCATGGGATCAATGGCGAATTCCTTAGAAGAGGAAAGGATTCTGTAAGAAATGGTCTCATTGCCTTCTAAGTCCGAGGCTGACACAGTCAACACTGAATACCCCAGAGGTACCAATTCAGGAACTGTGACCTAAGTGCCAGAGAGGAAAAGGGACATTGTGTTTAAAGGCTAAAGACATTTTCATGACCAGGGCCAGAACATGAGGTCATTTTATCCATTTTGCTTAGGGAAACCATACAATTCAACTTGACTCTCTTAGATACATCGATTTATGGAGTTGACACATTAAAAAGATTAGGTCAGAGAGTAGCTCAGTGGTGGAGCACTGGCCTAGCACGTGAGAGACCCTGGGTTGAATTGTCAGCACTATGAAAAGGGTGAAAAGCAAAAGGAAAAAATTACGTTTTCAGCTCCTGGATACTGAAAAGAAAAAAGTTTAAAATTTCATCCAGTTTTGATTTTTCCTATGAAATTTTTTTTCTAAATTATTTCTGTGTGTGGATATTATTAATACAGTCACTGATATATTATTAACACATATACATTGTATAATTTAAACAAACCTTTACAGAAGAATATCACCTAAGCTAGTTGTCCTCCTGTGTTGACCCTTAAATCTTGTATTTGCTATATTCAAGAGTCCTGGAGTCCATTTCCAAATCCTTAGTTGAATACTATTGTTGCTCTAACTTCTATAAACACATATTATGCCCTAAAAACTAAAATTTCCACCTCACAGATTTGTTCATGATTTCTTTCTTTAATATGGTAATTAATGTGTTCCAAAAATATGCCTAGGGAAGAAAAAGATTTCCCAAATTAAATGCAGATAATCCAAACTCCCTTGTCTTATCTGTGGCTTTGAAAATATTAGGCAAGTTCCAGTTGTTCTGAACAACTGGACTTTAATGTCACAAAAAACTTTAAAAAATGAAGACCTACATACTTCATAAATTGAAATGAATGAGACATTCAATTCCACAATTATTTATGGTTTCCAGAGTATTAATATAAAACCTGTAGCATTAAATAAGATACCCTAAACAATGAATACTGTCTTAGTGGGCCAGCAATGGAAGGCTTACATCTCTTCAAGCTCTTTACCTGATAGAAATCTTGAGAAAACACTGGCGGGTTGTCATTGACATCCAACACGTGGACAGTGAGGGATCCCTCTGTGTGGTGTACTGAGTCAGAAATTTGAATGAACAACTTGTATTCAGAAGCTTCCTCAAAATCCAATGTTTTCACCAATACCACTATTCCAGTATTCTGATCAATAGCAAACTTGGCTCCAGGGTTACTCTCTTTTGTGAAACTGAAGATGAAAGCTGGATTCAAATCCGCATCATGAACTGATACCCGAGACACAATTACACCAGGCACAGAATCTGAAATAATCATGACCAATGTCAACCTCCATTAAAATTCATCCTTTGAAAACAATTTCTTTAAGAGTATAATCCAAGTGTCTCATTGTAAATCCAACAGGATTTTCTCTTTCTTTGCATGATTTCTCATACCAAGCTCCTTATGAACTAAACAAATCTCAGTAGGATTTATGAGCCCAATAAAAGTGAAAATTTACCATGGAGTAGAGAATGAAGGAAACAGAGTATATTCAATTTTTTACATGACAGTTTTTTTCATTATATATTTACAACACCATTTCAGGGTCAAGAAACATTCTAAGAGTGTATCTGTACTGTATAGTTTCTGTATCAAAATCATATTCATTGTGGATGTGAGTAGAAAGGATATTACTCAAAATGTTAATGCCAAGCATAAAATTTTGAAAAGAAAGCCAGATTTTAATAAAAAAAAATTTGGGTACAGATGTAAGAATTAGCTATTTATTCCTTTATATTTATTTGGTAAAATTATTTCTTTTGGAGTTGCACTGCTTCTTTCTCTTAAATCTGATTTTCAAAATTATCAAGACGATGGAAAGACAAAATATATAGAGAGCTAGTAATGAAAACAAATCTCTAATATTAGTCGCTAAAAAAAAAATCACAAAATAGATGACATGCTCAGTGTCTCACATACCACATATGTTCTCCAGCCTAAATTGCCCATGAAAGGGACTTTGTTTCTAAGCTATAGGTATGGTGCGGGGGGAAAGAGTAGGCCAAGATGTTCAGAATGGTTCCACTGTATATGAGACTCATAATTTTCAGTTTGAAGCTTGAGCACTCTTGATGTGTACCAACCACACCTTACCCCCTTCAGTACATTTTGATTTATGCAGTTTGTTCTTGTGATATATTTATACTGGGCACATGGCTGTGTTTTAACACTAATTCAAGTGCTTACGAATAGTACTTTCCATAAAACCAAATGAAAATAAATAGGTGAGAGGCAAAACTGGAGAATGTTTTTATTTGTAGAATTTAATATTTTAGGGCATCCCTAGACTTAGAGATTTCTGGAATATATCCCTCTGTGAGAGGTGGTGGTTATGATTTGTTTGGAAAGTGAACATAATAAAATTCTAAGGACATTTTAGAAATAAGTTTGGTATTAAGAGTGAAAACAAGTGGCTGCCTATGTGGCTCAGGGGTAGAGCACTTGCTTAGCATATGTGAGGCCCCATATGTGAGGTTCAATCCCCAGGAGAGAGAGAGAGAAGCAAGTGATAAACCACCAGTGTTCAACTTCAACTATAAAAAGTTGGGTTTGGTTTCACCAGTGTAGTAAATGAACATGCATAACTTTGGGTTCATAAAAGTGTACAGTCATTGTATAATCCACAGACACAAACAATTACAATTAATTCATCTATCACAAAAAACTATATTTTCAACCTCCACCATTAGTGTGATGCTACTGTTGAAGTCTAGGGGACTTAGGGAGGAAAACGATGACTTTGTTCAATCAACATCCTATTTATTTCACTTATTATTATTAGTATCCTGCAAAGATTGACAAAGCGAGGAGTCTAAGAACATTGCTTTTTCTCAGAGAAGGTTCACTGTTTCCAGAACCAACAAAACCTGCTTCTTCATAGAGTTGTTTTTAAGGAATGTCTGCACATAAACAAATATTATATGGAATGGCAGTTGGGAGATGGGGGCTCAGCCTCTTGCTGATCTGAATGCAAATCCCAGCTTGAACACTTAACTCCTTTGATATTTGATATTTAACTTATGACCATTCACTTTTTAATTCTATAAAAGTAAGATAAAAATTCCCAAGCTTTCATGGCTGTGGAGGGCTAGCACTCATAGTGAACATAATGTCTGGCTGAAAGAAATGATAAATGATATTATGTAAGTTAATCAAAACCACCATTCCAAATTGCCACACTTACTTTCTGCAATTTCTACTGCTTCAGAGGGGACAAAAACTGGAGCATTGTCATTTATATCAATCACTTGAATCTTGATCATTGTTGTATCAGAAAGCCTGGGCAGCCCTTTATCTGTGACTTGTACAATCAATCTGGTTTGGAAAAGAATCAAGGAATGTTATTCACCATCCAGGAATTAGAAAAACAACATAAATATCAAATATCTAGTTGAAAATCTTAAAATGAACTTACTAGCTACTTTTATTTTTCCCCTGGCTTTCTCTAAATGGTATCATTTAAAATTTATTTCATAAGAATGGTAGCCTGAAATCTCTTCATTTTTGACATGTTTAGAGAACCAAATCCAGCAAGCTTCCAAGGCTCATGAAACATTAATGTCAAAATGAATGGACCACTTCTGGGAGACAGACTGTAAAATTGAATCCTATCCTACTAAGGACAACCTAAAAATTACAAACACCAATATCTGTATTTTGGATAAACAGATTTCCTCTATTCTGCCATGCACAACCTAAATACTGCTACATTTCCATTTTACTGTACCAACAAAGATAGAGCCGCTAAAAGATTACTTTGCACTGCTGTTTTTTCATATTAAAATTTCAAATCAATCAAAATTACAGAACAAAGGACAATGGCAAGATCTCTCTCTCTCTCACACGCACACACACAACACTCACACATATCATATATATGAGGTGGATACTCTCTGGAAATGTAGCTCAGCGGTAGAGTGGTAGAGTGCTTGCCTAGCGTATATGAGGCACTGGGTCTGATTGATTTAATTTTTGAATATCGCTTGAATTAGTGCTTCTACCCACTTCACCCGTCTTTTCAGAGCCTGATCTTCCTACAAGTAGTGTGATCAGCCATCAATCAAACTTTGTCAGGAACCAAAGGGTTTTCTGGGACATGGACTTGCAGTGTCTTCAAAACCAGTATAATCGAGGCACACAGGGACATGGAATTTTCAGTGCTAAATCCAAGGAAGTGCTAAATCCTGGGCACACCTAAGCCAGTCAGTCCCTGAAGAATGACTCCTCATCTTTCCACCTGTGATGCTGTTTATATATTGCATTCTTTCTCACCTGGAGTTCTTGTTGTATGTACTAACCTCCTTACACAAGTCTCATCTCTACCAATCCATTATCCACTGTGCAGCTCAATTGCTGTATGTAAAATCCTGCCAGTGGGCTGGAACACTCACTTAGCACGCACGAGGCTCTGAGTTCCATCCCCAGCACCATCAAAAACTAAATAGTATTTTAAAAAATAAAATTCTATTTGTACACTCCTCCTCCCCCATACTTAAAATCTTTCCTGGCTCTTCTTGTCAAGGTTGTCCAAACCTCAAGCATGCACACAGGACCTTCTACGACCTGATTTCTCTCTAGAATTCCTGTCCCAATGCCTTGTGGCCTTCCAAAGCTCCCATCTCTTTAAAGACTTCATTGACCTCTCACTTTCTCCTTTATCAATCCCCATGGCATCCTGTACATTCCTCTACCATAGCAATCACTACTTTTAGTTCTTTTTTTTTTTTTTTTTTTTGGCACCAGGGATTGAACTCAGGGGTACTCGACCACTGAGCCACATCCCCGTCCCTATTTTGTGTTTTATGTAGAGACAGGGTCTCACTGAGTTGCTTAGCGCCTCGCTGTTGCTGAGGCTGGCTTTGAACTCGCGATTCTCCTGTCTCAGCCTCCCAAAGTGCTGGGATTACAAGTGTGAGTCACTATGCCCTGCAACTTTTAGTTCTTAATGGTACATTTCTCTACCTCTTCTGTAAGTTCCTTGAGATCACGTGGCTGCTTTATTTTATTGAAAGAAAGAGAAAGAAAGAAAGAAAGAAAGAAAGAAAGAAAGAAAGAAAGAAAGAAAGAAAGAAAGAAAGAAAGAAAGAACGAACAAGGAAGGAAGGAAGGAAGGAAGGAAGGAAGGAAGGAAGGAAGGAAGGAAGGAAGGAAGGGAGGGAGGGAGGAAGGAAGGAAGGAAGAAAGAAAGAAAGAAAGAAAGGAAGAAAGAAAGAAAAAGAGAACGAAAGAAAGAGAAAATAAAGAATGAAAGACAGAAAGAAAGAGAAAATAAAGAACGAAAGACAGAAAGAAAGAAAGAGAAAAGAAACAACGAAAGAAAGAAAGAGTGAGCATTGGATTCTCACAATTTGCCCAAGGTTACACATGTACTATATGACAGAGAATTCAAGTTCTGGTCTTGGTCACATGGAAAGCTTTTCTCTCTGTACTGTTTGATATTCCTTCAATGTGCCTCTCTTGCTATGTATACATAGCGCTCTAATATAAAATCATCAGCTTATTTTTCACTCCTTTCTAAACACTGTGAAGTCCAGGGGGAAGCAGCTGCATCACAAAGTGAGTTGTCAATTAGAAGATGGTCTTTATTTCAGGTATCCATCTTAGCCAGTTGTGGAAACTAACTTTTAAGAAACCAAGTTTTGAAAGTACACACATTTCTACTTTATTTTCCATTGTTAGATCCTTATTAGTATCCTTTTTCCAATCCTAAGTTTGAAAATGAGGTGAAAAATAGATATCAACTCATTCTTGATTTACACTCCACTTAGTAGCAAATGACTACTGTCAATCTTAACATTCACAAAGCACATAGGCTAGTGCCTTCTATATGTTCAGAGTTGAGATATCAGTAGCACAACCACTTGAATTTTGTAGTTCTGGGAATGATTCCAGGAGGAAAGTTAATTTCGTTAGTAGGACCATCAGTCAGGTACATATAGAAATATTGTGCTAAAAGTAATCAATTCGTAGTGTTGTCTTCCCTTGCTGCCTAACCTTCTCCAATGTCACCTAGTCTTAGCCAAGACACCAAAGTTAAGGTTCCATCTACTCTTTTACTATTGTCATGACCACTCTTATTTTCAGAATACTATAACTTCAGGGCTTCTATGGCAGGTTTCAAAAAAAAAAGTAAGGTTTGTGATATGGAGGAAAATATGTCGTTCAGTTGAAAAATAAAAGGGCAAGAAAAAGATTTTTCAATGGCTTGAAAAACAAATGAAAAATTATGAAAGTAGATCTGCAGAGATTCTACATGCGGTGTCTGTAAGACTTCAAGCCATCCATGATGGCTCCTTGACAGTCATTGTGAAACTATTGGCTGTAGCCAGGCCAACTGGCTCCATGTTACAAAACTATTGCCCTGATTAGTATGATCAGCAGAGACTATAAATGAAACTGACCAGATTTTGAACAGACCCATTTTAAGTTCAGAACATATTTTTCCTATTCTCTCAACCATGGGAAACATCTTTCACCATGCTAAACTTTAAATGAGGCCTTTGACCAGACAGGATCTTTTGTGATTGCCTTAAAACACTAAATTTGTTGGCAGAAGATTTTTCAAAACCTTTTTCTCATCTATATTTTCAACGTCTACAAGAAATTTCCATTCCTTTTGAAATTCTAAGGAAAAGAAAAAATATCAGCTGGCATCAGAACCACCTAAAAAAAGAACTATGCTTTCTGGTTAAAGATGGTAATCTGACTTCTCAAGTTTATATTCTCATCTTCCCAAGATCCTACAAAAGTGATAGCAAGGAAATCTAAAATAATGTGTAAATCCATATGGGTAAAAAGAAATAAGAGAAAACGTGAGTGGGTGGAATGGGTGAGAAGTATCAACATTTCTAGAAGATATAAACAGATTAAAAGTAGTTATAAATGAGTTGTAGAAAATCAAAGATTAATATGTGTTCAGAATATACACCACCAAAAGTGTTCCCTAATGTAAATTACAGATTTGGTGGTAGTGATATATCAATGTAGCTTCATAATCCTAACAAATGTACTACTTTAGTGGGGATGCTCCTATTGGGATGCTACACAGATACACGAACTCTCTATTTTCCTCTCAATTTTGCTGTGAATGTGTAATTGCTCTAAGAATACATCCAGAGAATGAGATGGATGAGTGAAGATCAGTCATACCACCCCGCCCTCCGCCACAACCAGGTAAACAAGGAGAGACTAGAGACATGAAAAAGGCCTGGCTGAGGTATAACTAGGAACACTATGTTGAACCAGAATTCAGAGGAATCATGTCCCTCTGCCTACTGCCTTTCACTTTCAGGCAAAAGAATGCTTGATGTTCCTACTTAGGGTAATTAATATTGAGGGACCTTTCCAGGAGAAATGAAAACCCCCACCAAATATGAGTGAATTCTATTGATAGCCATTAGAATATCATCTGGAAAACAGTCAACACCCTCTCTGATTCATCTGAAAGTGAATTGTGCTAATCAGGCTCATTTAAGTCATTTAGAGATTCTAATAACTTTGCCATTGCCTAACTCAAACCCAGCAATCATTAGTTATTTATAGTAAGCCTCCAGCAAGAAAAGGAGAGCTCAAAACAAAAGAAAAAAGGAACCCAGTGGGAACAGATATTGAAAGGAATAAAAGAAAATATAAAAGCAATTCTAATGGGTGCTCTTGGAGAGATATCAGAAGATAATGCATTAATAAAATAAGACCAGTATACTACAAAAAAAAAATCAAGGATCATGGAAGAGACTTAAGAAGTACAAGTTTATCTATCTATCTATCTATCTATCTATCTATCTATCTATCTAGATATAAACATATAGATATAAATAAAAACTAGAACTGGAAAGGCATATATTCCATTTTAAACTAGAAAACAAATAAAAATTAAGAAGATTAAAATTAAGGAAATATTCCAGAAAAATAAAATTACAAAAAACAACCAAGAAACAAACAAACAAAAAGTAGAAATAATATACAACTAACAAAGTATTCACTGAGGTGATCTAACACCTGATTGACAAGGAAACAGAACAAAACAAAAAATAAAATACAAACAAAAAAAACAGAGGGTAGGAAGTTATTAATGAAAGAATACATGAAAAAAATTTCTCTTTATTTAAAGAGAACTGAACAAAAGAGGAGAAATATACCAAAGTATATAATCATAACATTTCTAAATGTAATGGATAAAATAATCTAAAAACTTCCATAGAGAAGGAGAAAAATCATACAAAGTAAAAGAATTATAAATGCACAAGACTTCCCAACTGCAATGCTGGGTTTTATAGATAAAAGAGCAATGCCTTCAAAATTCTAAAATGTATTTTTCAACCTCTATATTATTTACTGCATAAATCACATGTGAGAGTATAATAAAGACATTCTCAAACATGCAAAGATACAGAGAATTTACATCTCTGGCAATTTTTCCTACAAAGCTACTGGAAGAGAAAAGAACTAGAAAGGCATGCATGGGACCTGGAAACTATGGGTCCAACATAGTGACCAAGGTCATGGGATATCAGCCTTACAGCGCTCAGTGAGCCAAACCATCTGTGCTAGCCCAGGAGAGCATAAAGCAGCAGAAATGAGTCCTCAGAGAAAAAGAGCAACTTGATAGAGTATTTGGTATGAGGCATTTGGAAGAAAAAAAAGATGGGTGGGATAACAGAGCTGATGGAACACTTATAAGAAATTAATACATGGGGCTGGGATTGTGGCGCAGTGGTAGCGTGCTTGCCTAGCACGCGTGAGGCACTGGGTTCGATCCTCAGCACCACATAAAAACAAAGATGTTGTGTCCACCTACAACTAAAAAAATAAATAAATAAATAAATAAATAAATAAATAAAGAAATAAAGAAATGAACATGATATATTGTGAGAGAAAGACAAGAGAGATCAAATTCAGAAAAGCAGTGGCAGGGCAGTACTTACTAATAAAGAGAGATTTTTAAAAAAAAAAAAAAAAAAAAAAAAAGAAATTAATACATGGACACAGCAAATTGAGCAAGATTGAGCAAAATAAGATTGATGGTCTTTAACTCAAGGAAGCTTGGTGTTGGTAGGGTGAGTGTGTGAAAGGAAATAAAATCAAATACCTGGCTATAAAGAAAACATTTACATAGTCATATAATATTAAATATGCATTATAAAAGGCAGTTTCTATAGTTTGGATCTGAAATGTCTCCCAAAGGCCCATATGTTAGAAGCTTGGTCTAAAGCTTGCCCAAGTCAAGGCTATTCTAAAAGCATACCCTACTGTCAAGTCTGAATCTTCATTGGTTACCACCATATGACATTCCTTCCTTTTAATATGACATTGCTGAAAAATAAAAGTAATCCATTCTAATTTTGTCTGCTTCCTATTTTAGTCACTCTTCTCTTCCATATAATCTGCTTTCTATCTATCATTTGGGTGGGTCTCCATGCAAAGGTCTCTTCCAAATTGTGGACATAAATACTATAAACCTTCAAATTCCTATTTGGCCTTGTTTGAAATAAAAAGAAATGCCAGATCACAATGGTATTCATTGAGAAGTCTTCAAAGGAAATAATCCTGCCATATGTACTCAGAAAACTAAAAGTGCTGTACTTTGGTCTTCGTCCATAAAGTATACAAGGTTAGAGAACATTTGCTTTCTGGAGACCACAGCAGGAAAGTGAGCAAAAAGCAGTTCTTGGACACCAGTCAGATGAGGCCAAAATTTTTTATTTAAATTTAAATAAAATCCTTTCTTTGAAATTCATAGACACTCTCAAAGATAATTGCTAATAGCAAAGAAATATTTGTTGTTTGATCATCCAAGAATAATGATGTCTGTAATACATGATTGTAATGGGAAGTTGTATTTGTTTTCTTAATCCATAGAATAGTTTCATGAAAATAGATTAGATTCATAGAATAGATTCATGAAAATCAGTCTCTTAAATGTGAATTTAACAACTTCATATTAATTACCTATAGATACAATATCAGGTACATTATCTCGCTAGAAATCAATTTGGTACAAACTTATTCCTTGCAAACACCCTACAGGGAGGAATACTTCTAGGAACTCTAACTCAATACAGTTTGAGGCCTTGCTCTTTTTCTTTTTTTTAATACTTTTTTAGTTGTCAATGGACTTTATTTATTTATATGTGGTGCTGAGAATCAAACCCAGTGCCTCACACATGCTAGGCAAGCGCTCTACCACTGAGCCACAACTCCAGCCCTGAGGCCTTGTTCTTTGACCCAATCCAAACTCATTTGGTTTCCATGACACCATTTTTTCTGGCTTTTTCTATTTCCTGAATTTATTTATTTGGTTTCTATTTCTCTGTCTGGTCCTCAAAGGTGATGATAACTCACCACCTCCCAGTCTCAGCTTCCAGGTTCTCCCTAGGTAGTTCCATTTTACACCTTTTCTCTGCATAAACCTCAACTTAAAATCTTGACTCAAGATTCCTTTTCTGAGTTCCAGATCACTATTTTCAACTGTCTAAAGGGAATCTTTACTTTTGCTCTTGCACTGACTCTTAATCTTCATCTGTTCCCCTATCTTTCCTAAGTAGAAATTTCAGAGCCATTTTCTATTTCCTTCTTCATTCAATAAATTAAAATCATCACCAAGTCCCTATGGTTTCATAGCTGAATCAAGTTTTAACTCTGTCCCTGCTCTTGTTTGGATCTGAATATCCCCCAAAGGACTACGTGTTAAAGGTTTGTTCCACAATCCAGGGTACTACCGGGAGGCAGGGGAACCTCTAGGAGATGAGACCTACTGGGAGGTCTTTAGATAATGGGAGGTGTTCCCTCAAGGGGGATTGTGGGATACAAGCTCCTCCCTCTCCTCCTACTTCATTTTCCAATCCATGAGATAAGCAGTTTTGCTAGAACACATGCTCCCTCCATGAGCTGCTGTACCACCATAGGCCCGAAAGCAATGGGCCCACTAATCATAGACTGAAATCTTCAAAACTCAGTTGAAAGAAACCTTTTCTCTTTCTAAGTAGATTTATCTCTGGTATTTGTTAAAGTGAAGGAAAACCAACAAGCACAGTCCTTCTATTCTCTCTGCAGCATCTAGGTAATAGATCTTTATTGGATGCTGTTTAACTTGCCTTCTCTGCCTGATGCTAGTTTTCTGTCCTGCAGTGCATCCATTACTAGATACCTTGACAACATAAAGACAGAACATTCACTCAACATCTCATGATTTTGTATAGCCACAAAATAAAGTACAATTTCCATTATGTGTTCTATAAAATCCTTCAAAATTTACCTGCAGCCTGACAACCTCTGTGGTTACTACACACTCAGTTGCTTCTCAGGTATATTCTAAAGCTCATTACTTCCGAACATACAAAATACTTTAGCACATCCATGCCTTCCTCTTGATCTTTTTGACTAGAATGACTTCCATTCATTTTTCATAGGCAGTCAATACACTGGGGTTCCAATCCCAACACTGATGCTTATAAGTTGAATATTTTGGAAAAGATGATTAGTATCTCAGTCCATTTCTCATTTTGTATACTAAATTATTTGTCCTTGTGTTTCTCACAGTCACAATGAATATTAAATGGAGGACCTGCTACTGTAAATTGGGCATTGCTTCTGAGTGATAATTGCTTTTTCATCTTGAATATTTGTGCCATAGAAGTTGAATTTTTAAACATCTAAATTAACAATGAGTTGACTAGATTTTTTTGCTCATTTTCATTTAAAGTCCCTCAAAAGATTAAAAATTTTGTCCCTATATTGTTTCCAGGCTTATGTGAACACCAAATGCCAAATTAAACAGTGATAGGTCTCTCCATATCAGTGATAAGTCCAGGAGCAGAAACCATTAATTCCAACTTCATTTTGGCATTCACACTTAAACATGTGTTATTTCACAGTTGTGAGCTGGGGCTTATTTGTTAACATTATTTCAATTAAAAAAATTTTTTTCTGGGAAGCTCCACTATGACCATTCTCATTGGCTGGGATCACATTTTATCATTTACTAGCTTTGTATTTGACCAGCAACTTTACCTGAATTTTAACATCTTCATTCTGCAAATAGTGTTATAAGAATTCAGTTAAGTAACAAATGTAAAGCAGGATCTCCATAAATGGCTACTGTTATGATTATTAATATGCTTTCATGGGGTTTTAGTAGGACCCCAATATGAAGCTCCCTGAGAACAAGGACAGGTTTGTCTTTGTATCCCTGGCCTTTTTCTGGTAAACAGGTTTTATAAATTTAGACACATCAATCAGACAAAGCTTAATACCTATTTTATAATTTGTTATCCTTCCAGTGAGTTTTTTCAAATGTGCCCTCATATGAAAACTAAAATTATTTAATTTGTTTATATTTAGTAAAATCATAACTGACACTATCTCCTTTTATTTCTTCATTGTATATTTTAAAACAAAGTTTTAGGATTAGGAATATTTTCCTCAATGAGACAAAATAGCAATACTTCAAAAGTAAAGTTGAAAACTGAATGCAAACATTTCCAAAGCATTTACCAATGGTGTAGCAGACCAGAGGGAAATTGTCCTATAGTTTTCATTGCTTTAAATACCAAGGAAAAGACTGAGAATGTAGGTCAGAGATAGAGTGCCTGTCTCGTATGCACAAAGCCCTGGGTTCAATCCCTACCAAAAAAAGAAAAATGGAAGCCAGAGGGCAGGCTTGGGACTGGTTAAGGGGAGAACCTGGAGAAGCAATAGCTTAAAATACTTCCTTGCTTTAATTATGCTGGAGACAATGTGTGTATGTGTGTGTGTGTCTGTGGAGTATTTGTGTGTGTGGCAAGGATGGGTGGGTTTCAACTTCTCTTAGTTTTTTGCTTTTCCCAGTCTTGAGTTAACTTCTTCATGGGGATTTGGAGAAATGCATTTTAAAATATTGAGACCAATTTAAATGCTGGGAACATAGAAAATATGACGCAAATAGAAAAAAGTTGAAAGAAGTTAGATTTAATTGTTAATTAGGCTCCATTAAATAAGAGGAACACTATAACAGAAAAGTCAGTACAACTGGGAAATGCTTAGCTCCTGCAACACAGCACTGTCAATCGCCTCTGATTTGCAATCACTCAACTAGCACCTAGATTTATCTGCAATCATCCATGGAGAGGGAAGAAATACTTCATGCTCAAAATTGCTAAAGAAACAATGTGATGGGAATAGGTTTTTACATATTTATACATTGTGTCATAAAAATTGATTACACTAAAATATTACTGAAAAAATCCTAATAATTAATACATGGCAAGGTCTTAAACTTTAAAAAATACTTTGAAAATAATATTCTAAAATATATTTAAAAAGAATTTGATCAAACTCTTAGAGTTGGAAAGTTTTTAGTTATTAATTATTCCAGTCCACCCAGGATCATATTCTATTTTAATCAGTTCTCATTGCTTAACCACATGAATATATTCTACTTTCCTCATAAAACAAGAGAGCAGTTTGCTATAGGAGAATATTGACCCAGCTATTTTTATACCTATTTTTCCCTAACTAGGAGGTCTGCTCTGTACCTTGTATGGTAACAGTGTGACTCCGAATCAGAATACCTGGGTACAAGTCCAAGTTTGATGCCTAAATAGTCTGTGACCCTGAGCAAGCTAGTGTATCTCTGTTGCCTAATCAGTAAATACGAAAATGCCCACCTGAACTTCCTTGTGAGGTGGTTGTGAGGATTAAATATAATAGAGGGATCTCTGCCCTCCCTTATCTGTGGTTTTGCTTCAGTTTACCAAGGTCAACTGTAAATGGAAAACCTAGTACTATATAATTCTTTAGTTTTAAATGGCATGCTCTTTTGTCTAGTGTGATGGAAACTTACATTATCCTGCTCTGTCCTGCATGGGCATGAATCATTCCTTTGTCCAGTGTATCCACACTATATATACTACCCACCTGTTAATCATTTAGTAGCCCTCCTGATTATCAGATTGACAGTTGTAGTATTATAGTGAATGTGTTCAATAACCCTATTTTACTTAATAATACCTCCAAAATGTAAGAGTAGTGATGCCAAGGAGGCACCAGAGCATAAAACATGGCAAGACAAATTAACTCTGGTACCATGTGATAATGCTGCAGGAAACATAGGGAAAAATATAATATACATAGGGCTCAGTACTTCATGGAGTTTCAGGCTTCCATCAGCAGTCTTACATCTCCCATGGATAAAGGGGCACTGCTGTAGTGTATATACAAGTGCTTTTGGAAAAACATAAAATGGTAAAACAAATATAAAGCATACTAGCATGTACAATAAGAAAGCCATATCTCTTTCACCCCTACACACCCACCCAATTTGCCAAAGACAAAGTTAAGAGTGTCTACCAGAAGCTTCCTAAGCACATGTGTGTGCTTTTCCTCAGAGTCACACTGTGTAAGCACTACATACGTGTACCACAAGTTCTAGAGCTCTTCCCTCAGCAGCAAATACAGACAAACTCCTTTCTTTTTAAAAATGAGTTTCTTGGTGTTACATGGAAGGATCATGCCATTGTCCCTAATGTAGTACCTAGTGTGGTGGTTCCTTGGAGTCTTGCTTTTACAGATTGAGATACCACAAATACCTCTGCATGTAAGTCTAGACTTTTGTAGCACTGATTTTTGAAAATACATAGATCTGTGACACTATTACTCTCTCCTTTATAGAGTTCTGACATACCAGACAAAAACAGTTTAACTTTAAACATATGCTTTTAATAAGATCATTTGTATTACTTCTGTGAGAACGTAGTACTGCCCTAAGAACCCTGATGACAATGTTGTACTTTTGTACACAAAATAAGAATAAAGAATAAAAAAGAGAAATGTCATTCCATCTTCACTGTTTTTAAAAGTAAGAACAGTAAACATTTGCAGAAGGCACTACGGTTCAGAAGGCATTTCACAAACGTTGTCTTTTTAATGGCTCTTGGTACTTAACAGCATCACAAATTCATAGAATCTTAGATTTGATCTCATCTCTTTTTCCGAAAAGCAAATGATTTCTAAGACTATTTTTACATGTCAAAAATGGTGGCCATAAACTGGATCAAAAGAAAACACAGTTTACAATTAAGCTTACATAAACAGGAAGTTGAAACCAAAGCAACAACACTGTCAGAAACCAAGCAGAAAAGTGAATCCAATGGATGTGAATCCTGGACAAACCTGTAGAAGCTGGTGAACTCGTAATCCAAAATTGTATTTGCTGTTATCACACCGCTCCGTGCATCAATCTGGAAGGCTTCTTCTTGGTTGCCCGAGAGAATGGAATACTCCATAAGGCCATTTAACCCACTGTCCAGGTCAGTAGCAAAAACCTATGAGGAATGGACTCTTCCATTAGATAGAATTTAATCTGCAATATGAGATAAGCTTGCTTTTCAGAGAAATGCATTATGAAAGAATTACAGGTTGTTAATGCATTTTAAAAATCATCATTACAAACATATAAAAAAAAAAGAAAAACACCAATGCCTGAAGCTTGCATTTAATTTTATAATAAAGTGCGTGATGAGGGAAATGAAATTTTCTGCATACTCATCCAAAGGAATTTCAAATAACTTTCACATGTTCTTGAGCTATAATTTTGTGTAACAGGCAAAATTGCTGGAAAAATATCTAATTTGCTTGAATAGAAGATTTCCAGTACTGTATATGGATTCAGGCTGGCACCAGAAAAGAAAATAAGTGTTATAGGAAACCTTCACATGGTGAAATATAATTTTCATTTGCTGTGTTTTATCTTCCTTTTAAACTATCACCTATAAAATAAGCCATGTGCATATTTTTTTTTATATTTGATTAAAGTTTTAACTTAAGGGATCTTTAAAAAAAAGAGACAGCCTAGATTTAGTACTAACAAATTTAGATCCTGATCACTTTTTTTGATGAGTTAGAAAGTAGTGCTGAGGCTGGAACAAAAGTTTTGCCTCATTCTCCATGGAGACATATTGTGTAGTCCACATTAAATTTTAATCACTAAATCAATTATAAGTTTCTGATTTATTAATAAAAAAAATTATACATCCTCTGTGCCCCTCAGCCTTAGCTCGTGTCCCTTGTCATCTCTCTCCTGGGTTATTTTGAGGTCCTAGTGGGATTTTGCTGTTCATCTTTACTCTCTCAATCCATCCTTCACACTGCCACCAGGTCTTAGTGGCCTTAGTGGAGCCTTCAAGACCTCATCAGGAGGACACACAAGCCAGTTATTTGGTACAGAAAGGCAGCAACACATAGTTCCTTTGGGATCACCAGGAAGAGAACCTAGTCTCCCACTGGGGACAAATAAAGCCCATCATGTCCCCTACGGCTCCATACTTAGAAGTGGTAGAGAGTAGGCCTTTCAGGGCTGTGTATCAGTCAGTGGTTTAGGATGCGGGTAACACGTGTCCACTGTGGATAACATCACAAAGATTTGCATCAGCTTGATAATGCCCTGGTGAATAAAAGGCTGAGCAACTCTGTGGGATCTATGGCACAGCTTCCTTGGGTTGTTGCTATCAAGATGAATCAGCTCTGCTTTGTCTGTCTGGATGTCCCTTCACCGGAGATTCAAATTCCAAGAGAAAGTCCTTCTGACTGAGTTTGAGGCAGCGCACAGAACCTCAGATGGGGCAGAGTGGGAGGTTCGTCAGTTTTGACATAACTGCCAATCCTGCATCCCAGCGAGGAGGAGCAGTTCCTCAAGGAAAGTTTCTAGAACTGCAGACAAAAGGGCCTGTGCACAGTGTGATGGCAAAAATCAGGATGTAGCCTGGTATAACCTCCAGAGCCTTCTACCTTTCTATCTTTCTAGCAGGACAGAGAATGGCAGTGCCAGCTTCCTAGGAACTAAGTGATCCAAAAATGCGAAGAACAAAGTGCGCTGGATCTGTCCGTGACTTGAACTTCTAGAAGTCTGCCATGATTTGAAGCACTGGTGCATCAGATTCTCTTCATTTGGGACACCTGGGCTTTGAAGGTGTCTTCACTAGCACTTACTCCACAGGGAGCAGTCTGGCCCTACCCAGGTTAGCATGGGGGACATAGAAGTGCAATGCCATAGACCCCTGTGCAGAAATCCTCCTGTGAAAAAGGATCTGCCATCACCACTGAACAGCATCATGAGGCAGCGATGAGAAAGTGAACCTCCTCACTTTCTTAAACATCCCAGTGTTGACTGAAATCAGAGTAAAGACAGCCCTTGTGGACCAGGTTGGTGACTGGAGAAAACAGGCTTCTCTAATACAAAATAAATCTGCAATACTAGCCAAGAGGAACCTGGATTGTGTGTATGTGTGGCATTGAGGGGCACAAAGCTAAACCTCCAGCACAGTTGAGACTCAACTGGTCCTCGTTACCAGAGGGGTCCGTGTGCATCAGGAACTGCATCTGAAGTAAATAGAAGTTGTCTTTCTATATATTTAGATGACTGCACGTAAAGAACTATTGGAGGTCTTGTCCAGAAAGTGCTAGCATTCTATATAAATATCTAGCCCAGAGAAGAAGCCCATGATGTAATAAGCACAAGGTGCTGGTCACACCAGCAGCATTCCAGGGGCCAAAAGGAATGCCTATTGTATGGCTAACTTTGCCAGGAAGATAGTTTTATGATGATTTTCTTTGCAGATTCACAGGAAGTTGCAGATCTTCTGATGCCCAGTTTCATGACTGCAAAATGGAGTTAAATAGCAAAGGGAAAGGAAAAAGTGGACCCCTAGTCCTGAAGCAAGTAAAACACTATCAAGAATGGGTGGAGCCAGGCATGGTGGCACATGCCTGTAATCCCAGCACTTTTGGAGGCTGAGACAGGAGAGTCATGAGTTCAAAGCCAGCCTCAGCAATGGCAAGACGCTAAGCAACTCAGTGAGACCCTGTCTCTACGTAAAACACAAAATAGGGCTGGGGATGTGGCTCAGTGGTTGGGTACCCCTTAGTTCAATCCCCAGTACCAAAAAAAAAAAGAATGCGGCTTAGAGCTAGAACCAGACCGTCTGGTGAAGAGAATCTCTTGTTTAGGACTTGGGGCTCATCACTGAGATGAGGCGAGTCTTGAAAGTCTGTCCACCTCCTTGTTCACCTGTAAGACTTGATGCAAAGATCAGTCCTCTGCAAAGCATTACATTGTGTTCTCTAAGAAGAGGTTTTAGTCACTTCTCTTTTCTCTTATGACACTCATTGCAAGATCCTATTATAACAGTAAATATTTGACATTTGATTTTATACTTACATGTCCAACTGCCCCCCTAAAATGTATGCATTTGTAAGTCTAGTCTTTTTTTTAATGCTCCTGCCAGATCCCTCCAGTCCCTGAGAGTGCTCAGAGTCCCTAGAGAAACGAAGTGGGCACAATGGAGCACTGAATGAATAAAGAGGAAGAAGAGTGAACGTAGACATTTCAGATTTCACTCAATCTCAGATTTTATTCAACCCTCAAATGTTGTACCTGGAGACATTTAGTTTAATTTTTATTTTATTTTTTGGTACTGAGGATTGAACCCCAGGGTGCTTAACCACTGAGCTACATCCCCAGCCCTTTTTATATTTTATTTAGAAACAAGGTCTTGCTAAATTGCTTAGGGCCTTCACTAAGTTGTGGAGGGTGGCTTTGAAACTGCAATCCTCCTGCCTCAGCCTCCTGAATGGCTAGGATGACAGGCATGCACTGCCATGCCCGGTGACACATTTAGATTTTAATTAATGTGTTGGACAGAGGTCTTTGATATTTTGATGTACATTGATTGATGATTCACTCACACAAGTGCGCACACCCACCCACCCACACACACACACACATGCACACACTTCTGTTACCTGTATGATGTGAGTGTTGTACGGCTGGCCTTCAGACACTGATGCTTGGTAAACCCTTTGCTCAAAGCATGGAGAGTTGTCATTCATATCCTGTATCAAGACTGTAGCTTTGCTGTAGGCTCTGTGCCCACCACTTTCAGCTAAAATGATGAGTTGTATTTCATTTCTGACTTCAAAATCAAGGAATTTGGGTTCTTTCACAGTGAGTTGTCCTATTTTTATTCCCAAGGAGAAAGAAAAGAAAGTGACATTATTTCTAAAGAGACCCAAGTCACTGTTGACTCATGGGTTCACCATCCCACCTGTCCCTCATAAGTTTCTCTTTGCCGGGCCTTCCTTCCCCACTGACTGTGGTTACTGTGAACACAGCTGTGAACTTACAGGTATTTGCTGGGTTTAAACATGTAGAGAATAAAAGAAACCATAAAATATGTAAAATCTGGGAGCTCTCTTTTTTATTTATTTATTGGTGCTGGGGATTAAGCCCAGGGGTGTTTTATGACTCAGCCACATCCCCAGACTTTTTTATACTTTATTTTGAGACAGCTTTCACTAAGTTGCTTAGGGCCTTCCTGAGTTGCTGAGACTGGCTTTGAACTTGCGATCCTCCTGCCTCAGCCTTCCAAGTCTCTGGAATTACAGGGGTGCTCCATAGCACCCAGCATGGAAGTTCTCTCCTAAATCATCCTTCTCTCTCTCCATATTTAGCCGGTTGCCATGTCTGCAAAGTCTACCTTCCAAGGGCTGTTAATCCACCTCTGTGGCTGCCTTCCCCCAAGACATCAGCATTCCCCTTTTCGTCTCCTACATTAGCTGCTTAGTTTGTCTCCTCACCAATCCAGTTTCCATTCTGAACTAAATAAAAGTGGATGTTCTCACTGTCCTGCCTAAAACCCTTCATGGGCTTCTGACAGCTAACATGACAAAGTTCAGCGTCTTTAACCTACAAGGGTCCACTTGTTCAGGCCTCAGCCACTGACAAAGTCTCGCTCATGTCTTCCTTTCCTTTGCCCTCTCTGCTCCAGTCACAACCTGTATCCATCCTGTGTTCTCTGAGTGCTCATTTCAGAGTTGCCATGCATGTGTCTCCATCTGCCTGGAATGGTCTATCCCCCTACAGTGATCTTTCTTACCCTGGGCCATCGCAATGCCAACCACCTATAGACTCTCACAAAGCATCTGCATTTGTAGGCAGCCTCCTCAGTCACCCTACATGTTTCAGGGATCCTCTTGGTTTATAAGCTCCACATGGTGAGAACTGTTACTTGTCTTTTACACTCCATCACATGCCCAATGCTTAGCTCAGGCTGTGGCTTCTAGAAGGCATTCAATAGTACTTTAACATCCTCACATAAGAAACAGACCTGAATAAAAATGGATCCTATCTGTTTCAGGGAAGCAGACTTTTGGGGACGATGTCATGCTCAAGTTTCTCCCCCAAATTAAGAAATTCCCTTAATATAACTGCCTTCTCTAATTTTTATTGTTTTTTCCTATGCCTTAGAACAAAATTTTGGGTCTCACTTATTATCATTTACTTATTGTCATTTACTGTCTCAAATTCCATCAAATAGAGACTTATTGAATAAGCACATAAAACCAGGAATAAATCCTAGCACTGGCTGCTTCATTTAGTTAAATGACTGACTCCAGCATCTCATTTTTGTGACTCGCTGGATAAGGTTTTTCAGGGCCTATATGGCTACAGCTCCTCTTCCAGAAAATGGGAATATTTATTCATAATGACTTTATAGGGTGGCTGTGTGGACTATGTGATACAACAAATCTACATGGAATTTTAGAAGTTTGATTTTCTAGTAAAAGAACTAGTACTTTTTCTAGAAATTTGGCCTGGAAGGCATAGTTATTTCTCTATCTGAACCAGTTTCCCTGGATAACCAACCTAGTCCAGAAAGTACTTCAGGCCATTAGGCAGTTACTTGGATTCTGGTAGGAATCATATCTTGTTCTAATACTTCATCTTTGATATTGATTGTGTGTGTGTAGGTGGAGTGGTGTGTGAGAATATTACGGTTAATAGTTATTCCAAAACATTAAATATTTAAGTTCTGTATTAAGAACTCATTATACTATCAAATTATTATTTTTTGACATCAGATTTCAGTATCATTTAGTCCTGGGACCAAATTACTTTTACACACCACAGTCTGTTGTGTCCAACACACCCCTAACAGAGAATTAAGGGTAGCTCCAAATTTTGGCAACTGCAAAATCATTAAGATGTATTCTGTGGGGTGTTGATGAAAGTAGCTGGTCTTGAGAAACATCTGTGGCACAAAGGCTGATTCCTACGCTCCCAAATGGTAGGGAAGCCAAGTGTGAGGTGGGTCCGTGGCTCTTACCCAGATCTCTGTCTCTAGCAAACACAGCATCATGCTATCGTGTTACTGTTTGTAAAGAAAAAATAAAATAGAACGGCAACACTAAATTGCCAGTGTCATTTAGTAGAAAGTGTGCCAATTATGGCGCAGATCAAAGTGGAGTTTTTAATAAAAGGCTTGTGTTTAGGCTTTGATAATTGGAATTTTGCACTTGGAATGGATCTACGGGTCTAATGCTTTCCTTGCTTGGTTTTTTATTTTTGGCATAATAACTGGCACATGCTGTGAAAGTTGTGCAAATGGAAAAGACAATAGCCAGTCTGAGAGATGACTCAAGGCTGGCACACCTACTAAATCCACATTGTGCCTTCAATGATACACATGAATTTTTCTCAGACATCAAAGATGTAGTCATCAGTGAGATGAAAGTACTACTGGGCTCTGTCTAATGACAAGGGCAGAAATTCACATTTTCCTTAGAGCATGAGGCCTTGCAAATATCACCTTTATGTTCCTGCTTATGCATTATGTGACAGTTGTATATTATCTTGAGAAAAAATTGCGGTGATATTTTCCTTCTAATACATAGCTTTCATCCACGTTATAGAATGCACATCAAAATGAGATTAAAATTCTTCAAACACTACATGCTTGATACAATAATCAGGTTACTTCAGTCATTTGTACACTGTATGCACACAACTGTATGAACCCAAAGCAGAATGTGACAAATATTTATGTTATCCAATAGCTTTTAAACTCTCGCCTGCCATAAGCATATCTTTGAAACATTGAAAATTTGATCATTTTTGTTCTATGTCAATCTACCAAATAATGGACTGAATACTACCATCTGTTATTTACATACACAGTCTTAGTCTTAGTCAAACTCTAAAATTCCTGCTGGTTTAGGCAGTAATAGATGTTTTTAATCCAAAGCAGTATGAAGTTTAAATACAAAAGTCAACCATTGGCTTGTAACTGTGGAACAGCGGTTCTTTGCATTTTTATCCTTAAGAAAACTGACCACAATTTGAGAGACCAATTTTATTAATTCATCATACATGCCAATTTTGTGTATTAATTAATATATTGTTTAAAATACACATATCCAGAAAAACCTGTTAGGTATCTTTAGGCAAAAGTTTAATGATAATGTTTCAAAGATAGTATGAGACATGCATTTAATGTCATAATTAAAATTTTAAAAGGATTTATGATAGAAGTTAGTAATCTATGTATTTGAATGATGCTCATGATCAAAACAACTAAAATGCTTGATAAGATTTGGATGTATATGATATATATGCACATTAACTATTGTTATGATTTGGGATGTGAGGTGTCCCCAAAAAGCTCACATATGAGACAGTGCAAGAAGGTTCAGAGGAGAAATGATAGGGTTATAAGAGTCTTAAACCAATCAGTAATTTAATCCCATGATAGGGATTAACTGAGTGGTAACTGAAGTGGTAGGGTGTGGCTGGAGGAGGTGGGAACTGGGGCATGGCTTGGGGTATATATTTGTATCTGTATATATTTTTATACTCCTGCCTGCAAACTGATCACCATGTGAGCTGCTTCCCTCTGCCACACTCTTCTGTCATGATGTTCTGCCTCAGCTCAAGTCCCAAGGAATGGAGCCAGCTGTCTATGGATTGAAACCTCTGAAGCCGTGAGCCCTCAAATAAACTCTTCCTTCTCTACTGTTGTGCTGGTCGGGTCATTTAGTCAAAGAAGTGAAAAAGCTGATTAAAACACCTATGCATATACATGTTTAAAAAGTGTATTAAAATGCATTACTGAGTTGGTACAGATGTAAGGAATCCCCAGAAAACAACCTAAGAGTGAAAACAGGAATCCTTGGAGGAAAGCAAGGACTACAAGTCTATATTCATTCCAAGACCTTCTTCCATGACCTTCTCCTTGGGATGCCTCTCTGACATTTGAGAATGTGGAAAACAAGTACAAAAGGTTAAGGGGCTAATAGGAAAAAACAGCATACAGTAGAAACCTAAAAGCTATATTCTAAATGAACAATCAATGTGAAAAATACAAATAAAAATGAATGCATAGAAACTTGATTTTCTTGACTTTGCATTTGCTGACAAGGAGAGAAAAATCTCTCTTCTGGTACTTCATTAGCTTGAGCCTGAATTTATGCACTTATACTATCACAGTTAAATGTCTTTTAAAAAGCTCTGAAGAATTAAATTTAAACTTGTTTCTGTTTGATGATATCTCCAGGTGAATTTTAGAAAGAAAATTGTCTCTGGGGGACACAATATTCAATCCATGCTTCAAAGATCCTCAAAGGAAATGTTTTGAGGACAATGAACAGGTCATAGTTCATAAGCGCAAACATCATACAGAAACCCAGCCCCATGAATGACAAGGAAATCCAACAGACAGCAGAATAAACCTTCCAAGATTTACAATGCAGGAGTTACTGCATACAGAATTATATATATATAAATGTAGCGGTGCTAGGTATGGAACCCAGGGCACACATGTGCTGGCAAATGTTCCAACACTGAGCTACATCCTCAGCCCTGTATGCTTTAATATATATAAAAGAATCTTGGAAACATGCATAAAGAATAAGAGATTAAATTTTTGAAAGACCAAAAATATTTTAAAAAGAGCAAAAGAGCTGGGTATGGTGGCACACACCTCTAATCCCAACGACTCAGGAGACTGGAGGATCATAGGTTCAAGGCCAACCTCAGCAATTTAATGAGATCCTAAGCAATGTAGCAAGACCCTGTCTCAAAATAAAAAATAAAAAGGGCTGAGGATGTTGCTTTGGGTTCAATCTTCAAAACAAAAAAATTAAATTAAATTAAAAGAACAGAAGAAAATTCCTGGAAAAGAAAATTTTAAAAAATGAAAAATACAATTCCCCAGACTAAAGAGAAAAAAGACGAAGAGATGAAAAAGGTGTAGGAGAGAGTCGTTTGGTTCAATCTTTGTCTAATTGAAGTTCCAAGCAAAGATACAAATGAATGACGTTTAGATCAGTTGCTGACTTCTTAGTGAAACAGCGGGAAACCAGAAGATAAGAGAGAAATTAACTGTGAGTCTAGAATTATAAAACCAGCAAAAATAAATATTAAAAATAAGGATTAAATAAAGACTTTTTTTATACAACTAAAATCTGGAGTCACTAAAGGAGATATTTGGGGTAGAAAGAAAATGATAATAAAGGGAAGTCTGAGATGTAAGAAAGAAAAGCTTGCAAAGACATTAGCTAAGAAGAAGCTAACTCTATTATAAAATTCTAGTCATTCCTAAATAAAAGAACTAAAACTGTGGTCAACCAAAGCATGGAAATAGAAAAAGGAGCATGTGCAGATAGGGAATTGTAAGCCTTGTATATTACATAGGATTTTGTCACCTTGGATTTTAATTATACAATATTAAAATAGCTAGATTAACCACTAAAAAAAGAGAAATAACTATATACCTTCCAATTAACACAGGAAAACAGTCGTTTTCAGATAATGAATGTATAGAAAAATGTCAGAATCAGTGAGTTTGCAAACTTGCTTGATACAAAATCAGAAGACAAAAGTTAATTTCAAGTATACATAGCAATTTAATTTGCTTTAGCAAGAAAAAGTATGAAACACTTAGGCTAAATCTAACAAAATATGCAAACAGGCACATATCCTTCTTTGATATTTCTCTTAAACAGGGAGTGTCTTGTGCACCATGAAGTCAGTAATAATGTTGAGCAAAAGGTTCCATAGCATTTCCAAGATGACGTTTAAATCAAGGTCAAAGAAAATAACACTGTTTAGAAATTTGAACGTGGTGGAAAATTATAACAACAATGAAAACAAACTCAGTTATCAATATCAAATTCAGGTTACCGATACCTCTGGAGTGGAAGAAGGGAGCCTGAGGCTCTTTAGCATGTGCATTAATATGCTAATTAACTCGATTTAGCCATTCTGATATACATTCATACTTCTAAGCAGCAGAAAATGGGGAGAGGGAGGGAGAGAGGAGACACACACACACACAAGGTGGCTTCCTAAAATTCTAGTAATGTCTTATTTCTGGAGAAAGGTGACAAACACATGGGCTTTTATATTTCTATTGTCCATTACACAGTTTTATGAATTTTAATGTATTATCTTGTAGATGTTTCAAAAATGCTTAAATTTCAACATAACTAATCAAAAAGTAGATTTTGGGGGGTAACTTTCTAGTTCTGACTCTCGGTATCTTTTATCTGCATTTTAATAAGATAATGCAAGGGGTCGGGGAGGCAGTGCCTGGGCCACATCTGGAGGGACATGACAGGAAGATTTGGACGGTCTGGGATAATATGCAGTCTCTACTATTCTCTTCTTTTCCTAAACAGTTTAATCTCAGCTCTTTCCCCAGAAACCTAAGACACCTGGTTGGTTAGAAACTTAAGGAGTGGTGATGTTTGAAAGCACCTTTTGCCAACAGGTTTCTTTCACTCTGTCATGGGTGACGGAATGAAAACTTCCAGCAGATTGTCTCAGAAAGGCTGCTAACCCAAGGCTACACGAACCAAAACGCCATAGCACCAACCCTGGCTTCTCTAAGAAATTACGCCCTCGCAATTTTTTCCCATGTGCATGTACTATAGATTAAATAAGGCAGTTGTATGGTAATATAGAAATTATTAAAACCATTCTTCTTGAGATTTGACAATGAAGCAATAGATATACATCTACTACATAGCTGTTAGTCAAAAAAGTATGTTTTAAATAATCAATTGGTATTCATTTAAAACACAATAATGGTCTTATTAAAGCTAAATTTAATACATGCTGTATTTGGAAGTAATTTCTTTACCACCACATAGAAACTTTTCCAGCTGTCCTTTTCTGTTGCATTGTTGACATTCAGTGGCGAATTAGAATCTCTGATGAAAATTCCCTAGGGCCAGACATGTGTGCTTATTTTCAATTTAAATTCAGTATCATTGATCTCCACACTCTATCTCCAATTTTCCCAAACAGGTCGGTAAATTGTAAGTAGAAACCAACTCATCTTCAAAAATTCAAAGGACAGGATAGATGCTTATTTGGAAATGTTGAGAATAGAATTCTTAGCGTGTATACATAAACAAACACATAGATAGTTCTGGATCTCCCGTCGTTTCTCATTGGCTACTATAAAAGTTTTTTGCTAACCTTTTACATTATTTACCTTGAAAATTTTGTAGACTAGTAACAGTAAATGGAACAGAAAATAAAGCTATAACATGGTAAAGAAGGATTACCTGAGTTGGAGCCCAGGGAAAAAACGCCATCTTCATTTCCACTAAAAATTGAGTATTTAATACCATCCTGAATTGAGTCTGAAGCAAAAGCTTTTACAGTCAGGATAGAAGTACCTGTAAACATAAGGTTAAAAAAAGAGCATCTTTAGGAAAAGAAAATTTCATGGAAAAAAGAAGAGCAAACACTTGAGCATTAACTATTATGTTTTCACTTGTTCATTAATTCAGCAATTACTCATGAAGTGTCTTCATATGTCTGAATCCATGCTAAGTACTGGGGATACAGAGGCAAGCAAGATAAAAAAAACCTCTGTTCATTGGTGGTTATTAACTAGAGGAAGGAAACAAACAATAAGTCACTAAACAAAGATGTCATCAAGGTAGATTTCAGACTCTGCTACATTCCCTGGAAAGGGAACTAAGGTTGTGTGACAGGGGCACTTCTTGCCTGGAGTCAGGTGCAGTGAGGATGAAGGGCCATGGAAAGAATTGGCAGAGAGGATTTGAGGAGGAGGAGTCACCATCACAGAGGTGGTGGGCTGGGAAGGGACTGGTGCAGCACAGGGAGTCAGGGAAGAGGTGAAGAGAGGACGTGGTAGGTAAGCAAGGACAGGATTTTATTCTCAGTTCATTGGGAAGTCATAGAAGCAGTCTAAGGAATGCAGAGAAACGGCAAACTTTATTTAAAAAATAATATTTTGACTGCTGTCTGAAGAACAGAGAAGAGAAAGAACGGAGCAGAAACAGATTAAGATAATATTGCAATAGTCCTAGCAAAAGACAAACGCCTAGCTAGGACTGTAGGCGGGTATATGGAAGAAGTGGACAGATTAAAGACATATTTTGACACTGTCTTGATCACTGGGCGGGAGTAGGAAAGAAGGTAAATAAATATACGAAATAATCCCTTAACTAGCATCTAGATTAGTCATAGGTGCAAGAAATTCAACTGGAAAGTAACCAAGGACTTTACTACATGACACTAACTCATTAAAATTTTGTTAAAAATGAAGAAGAAGCAGTCAAGAGATAACTTCAAGGAAGAAATAAAAATTGAATTAGGTGTAGGAATTGGAAGATAGTAGAGAAGGAAGCCATTTCAAGTTTGGGGGAATAAGCTAGTCACCAGCATGAAAGAATTCACAAGGACTGATAGTGGCAATGAGCTGGTCGGTATGATTACATTTGGGAGCCTAGGATGGAAGGAGTGGCGTACACCTGTAATCCCAGCAGCTCCGGAAGCTGAGGCAGGAGGATCACAAGTTCAAAGCCAGCCTCAGCAACTTAGTGAGGCCTTAAGCAACTTAGAAACTCTGTTTCTAAAATCTAAAATATATATTATATTTATATTTTATATAAAATATAAAAAGGGCTGAGGGCTGGGGATGTGGCTCACTGGTTAAGCACCCCTGGGTTCAATCCCAGTACCAAAAAAAAAAAGTAAAAATAATTGAATTGGCTTTAGGTAGGAGCACTCTCCATACTTTCCAACCCCTCCCTTCCATCTTTCCCCATTCTATGCTAAGAGACTGTGCTCTTGCCAAAGAGCACCCCTTTGTTTGTGACCTTTGGACCTGATTGGTTCAAGAGTGCATATAAGCTTCTGTAGTTTCTGGAATAAACGGTGTTCTCTGCTCCTCCTCACCCCGGCTGAGTCCCTTCTTGTCCCAGGTATCTCTGCGTCTCCCTGGGGCAAAGCAGATTTTTACCTACACCCAGGGGCCTGGGGAGATTGGTTCCGTGGATTGCCACTGTCCAGATAGATTTCGAATCGTCTAACCTGGGGACCCCTTCTTTCTCCGTCTCTCTTGGACTCCAACTTGTGGAGGAGCCACGTGCCCCCCCTTAATTAAAGCGATAGCTTTATGTCAATTGTTTTCTGTAAAGGGCCAGATAATAAATCTTTTAGGCTCTGTAGGTTGTATAATCTCTGTTGCAAATACTCAACTCTGCTGTTGTGGCATGAAAGCAGTTGCAGACACTATGTAAAAAAGAAAATGAGTGTGACTGTGTTCCCATAAAACTTTATTTAAAAATAAAGTAGGTGGGCTTTATATGATAGGAAGCAGTGAAGAGAAAATGGAAGATTGCTATACCCAGAAAAGATGCTAAGGGCCTGTAAGGAAAGCTGCTTGTATAAGCAGCTCTGGGCAAAGAAAGTTACTTAAGACAAGGATCCCCAGGCATCTATCTGGGCCCCAGGTTAGTACTTCCATGTCTTTGTTGGTAGTATCTTATGCCTTTTTTGGCTCACCTCTGCTTTGCTTTCTGTTCTGTTTATTCATTTTTCTTCATCCTAAGACTGCTTGTCTTTTTTTATTTAGTCCACTTCACTAAGGTAAAATTTACATGCAATAATATGGACATGTTTTAAATATGCAGTTCTATGAACTTTGATGACTATATACACCTATGTAATCAGTATCACTATAAAGACCCAGAATATTTTCAACACTCTCAAATTTTCCTTCTGTTTCCTCCAGTTACTTTTCCCTCACTTTTGACCGTGGGCATCGCATCATGAATTTGTTTTCTGTAATTCCAAATTTGTTTTGCCTCTAAAATATCATACGTTTGTGAGTCACACACTATCCGATTCTTTTGCTCAGTATAATTTTTTGACAACCACATATATTGGTTGGTGTTTCAGAAGTACGTTCCATTTTTTGTTTGTTTGTTTTTGTTTTTTGTACCGGGGATTGAACTCAGGGGTACTTGACCACTGAGCCACATCCCCAGCCCTATTTTGTGTTTTATGTAGAGACAGAGTCTCACTGAGTTGCTTAACACCTCGCCATTGCTGAGGCTGGCTTTGAACTCGCGATTCTCCTGTCTCAGCCTCCCTAAGTGCTGGGATTACAGGCATGCCCCACTGCGTCCAGAAAGTACGTTCCATTTTTATTGTAGAGTGATGCTCTATTGCGTGGGCACACCAGGATTTGTTTCTGTTCACCTATAGATGGATATTTGGATCATTTTCTATTTGGGGTTACTATGACTAAACCTTCTGTGGACATTCATGCCCAAGGCTTTGCATGGATTCATGTCTTCATTCCTTAAATAAATGTATGTTTATAAGAAACTACCAAACTATTTTCCAAAGCATTCTTCCTTTTTTACATTCCTGATGGAAATATATGATAATTCCAGTTGCTCCCAACTGAGTAGTGGTGTCAATCTTTGTAATTTTAGTCAGCTCAATAGATATGCAGTATACCTTATTGTGGTTTTTAATTTTAATTTTCCTGATGTTTGGTGATACTGAGCATCTTTTCATGTGCTTATTGGCCACTTTCACTCTTCTTTTTAGTTCACCTTTGTCCCCTGGCCTCCTACTTTTTACTCACCCATGATTTCTGAAAACATTCTTATGATTTTTTTTTTTTGGTACTGGGAATTGAACTCAGAGGCACTCGACCACTGAGCCACATCTCCAGCCCTATTTTGTGTTTTATTTAGAGATAGGGTCTCACTGAATTGCTTAGTGCCTCACTATTACTGAGGCTGGCGTTGAACTCGTGATCCTCCTGCCTCAGCCTCCTGAGCTGCTGGGATTACAGGCATATGCTACCGTGCCCTGCTCTTATAGTTCTTGACTGATCCTTTTCCATTAATTTAAAGCATATAACTTGTGGCAACTACTTTGAACTCCTGATCTTGCCAGGACTCTGTCTCTCCTCTTACTGTCATTTGCCCCCTAGGATGCCACTTACTGGCAAGGTTTGTTGTACCAACAGGGGAGACATGGACAGGAGGGAACCCTAGGGGTCTCTCTGGCTGCTGACTGTACATCTTGGCCTTCTCCAAGATGCTAGTAACTATGCACAGGAGGAAAACTGAAAGAAAACATTTGAAAAGGAGACAGGAGCAGCCATGATGTCCAAGGCAAGTTCATTGCAGGAATCATTAACCATGTCATTAAGTAAAAACAAGAAGCATGGTCAAGTGAAGAGGCCAGAGAAGTAGAGGAAGCAAGGAACACAAAGTGCCCCAGCACTTTAGCACGCTGCCACCAGCAGCTGAGGCTTGTTTCAGGGTGTTTAAGATTCTGGTCTTTTCCAGAGAAGCTTGAAAATTCATATTTATTTTCATGTGAAATCTCTCAATTCCTAAATGTTAGAAAACAACTAATTAAGAAAACACCACTACCAGATGGGCTAAATAAAACACAGCTGTGGCCTGGCTCCACTTCTGAGTCTTCCTATCACAGATAGAAGACAAACCTCTCTCTGTTACCAGCCCTTTTAGTGCTTAGATTGTACTACTTATTTGTAAGCCAGAGATTTACTTGTATGGAATATGCTTGAAGACTTATCTCATCTCCTTGATTAAATTGGGCAAAATTACATGACAGCAGCGATTTTCCTTTCTAATTTTTTTTACTTTTATTTTTGGTGCTGGGATCGAACCCAGGTCCTTGCATGTGCTAGGCAAGCACTCTACCACGGAGCTACATCCCCAGCCCCAGAGGAGATTGTCTATATATTTGTGATCAATTTATTCTTATAACTGTATATTAGGTTTTTTTGGGGGGAGTACTGGGGACTGAACTCAGGGGCACTCAACCACTGAGCCACATCCCCAGCCTTATTTTGTATTTTCTTTAGAGACAAGGACTCAATGAGTTGCTTAGCACCTTGCTGTTGCTGAGGCTGGCTTTGAACTCTTGATCCTCCTGCCTCAGCCTCCAAGCTGCTGGAATTACAGGCGTGTACCACCACACCCAGCTCCTCATTGAATCTTACTGCACAAAAACTAAGAACCCAGCTTGAAATCCATTCTGCTGGAGGTTATAACAAAAAATTATATCTAAGCCAAGTTAAATCACTATTTTTTCTAGATATTTAAGATAATTTCACTGAAAAGAACAGAAAAAGAAGAGACCCTAGATCAGACAGGCTTTTCCTCTAGCACCTTTTCAATGCTTACCTCTCAAGGGAAAAAAATGCAATGATCACTATAAATGTTAAAGGATACAAGAATATGATATTACAGACAGAATTGAAACTTCAGTGAGAACTCAGTGAATGAAGGCCTATAACAGAATTTGTTATGGAGAAAGGCAGGAAAACCCAAACTCTAGATAGTACTCTCTTAACATAAACTGTGACAATATTTCAAAATCATTTATCAGGATTTCTCAATGGTTATTCTATTCAAGCCAATTATGAGTCATTTAGGAACACACTAACAAATTGTAATCAATCATGGAGAAATGAATTACTATACATGTTGAGAATTCTTTCAAATTGCATTAACCTAAAAATGTCTTGCATTTTTGGCAGGAATAAACCTTTACAGTAGTGCAACATGCTTTATCTCTTATGTTCAATCATAGCTGTGTGCTTCCTGATACAATTTATTTTTAAACACAGGAAATTTTATTCATCTGACATGTATATTCTTAAGAATGGTAGTGAGAAGAGAAACAGCAATGCGGGCAAGATACACAGTCTTGCTGGTGGCCCTTTTTTTCATGGGTTAGGATGCTTATTACATGCCCAATTACAAATGAAAACATGGAGATGGCTCACATTTGAAAGCACTAAGACTGGTACAGAATTGCAAAGAATTACACTAGGCCTTTCTCTTTTAAAGGAAATAATCCTATTTTATTGCAAATAAAATATTCATCATATCAAATGGAATTACAGTGCAAAAGAATTTCATTCAATGAAAATGCTTCAAACTAGATACTCAAGTCAGCAGAGCACTGAAAATATATGTTCTTTCTCTGACAAAGTTTAAATTTGAGACTGCACTGAGAATATATAAATTTAAGAATATATAAACACATACATATATATGTATACATATATATATGATTAAACCAAGGCTCTTTACCACTCCCCAGTGTTTTTTATTTTTTATTTTTAAATAAGGGTCTTACTAAGTTGCTGAGGCTGGCCTCAAACTTATGAATCCTCCTACCTCAGCCTCATGATTTGGTGGGATTACAGGTGTGCACCACCACACCCAACTGCAAAGCTGTCTTTCATAAATGAAGGAGAGATAGACCTTCCCAAATAAGCAAAAGTGGAGAGAGGTCATCACTACTAAACTTGCCTTAAAAGATATGATAAAGGGAGTCCTACAAGTTGAAACAAAAGGACACTGGATGGCAAATGGAAGCATAAAAAATGCAAAGCTCTCTGTAAAGTCAATATATGGACAAATACAGAATCATATTAGGCTGCAGTGATGGTGCACAAATTGCTGTGAATTCTTATTTAGAATGTGAAATATAAAAGCAAAAAACTAACCACAAAACTATGTCAATAGATACAAAATATAAGAAGGTGAAACATAACATGCACATATAGGAAGGGGGGATGCAGAGGAGCAAACTTGTCATATGCAAATGAGGTTTGGCTTTGTTAGAATTTTAAAAGAGATTGTCATATCTTATATCATGTGGTATCCACAATAGAAATATCTGTAGAAGAAAAACCAAAGGAAATAAGAAGGGAATCAAATCATGTCAAGAGAGAAAAAAAGTTGAAAAGCAATGAAACACAGAGGAATAGAACAGAAGGAGAAAAGAAAGATGAAATAACTACAAGACATATAAAAATAATTAACAAAATGGTAATAGTATTTTCTACCAGGGATTACTTTAAATGTAAATGGACTAAACTCCCAAACTGGAATGCATAGAGTAGCTGAATGGATTTTTTAAAACATTCAGCTTTGTCCTTTCTATCACATTCACTTTACATATAAGGACACACACATAGGCTGAAAGTGAAAAAATGGGAATAGATACTAAAAGCAAATTTGGTTGAAAATAAAGCAGGGATAGCCATAGTTACATCAGGCAAAATAGACTTTAAGTTGAAAACTGTCAAAAGTGACAAAGCACATGGTACAGTACTAAAAAGTTCAATTCATCAGGAAGATAAAATAATTGCAACCAACAGAGCACCCAAATATATGAATCAAATATTGGCAGAATTGAAGAAATTGTGACCCCCAAAATAGCAAATTTTAATATACAACCTTCAATAACTGATAGATCAACTAGATAAGATAAACTAGGGAACATTGGACTTTGATAAAATTGCATACCAGTTGGATCTAATGGACATATAAAGGACACATCACTCAACAAAAGCAGAACACATATTCTTTTCAAGTGCCTGCAGAACATTCTCCAGGATAACTCACATTTTAACTCACAAAACAAGTCCTAATAACTTTAGCAAGATTAAAATCATACGAAATATCTTTTCCAACCACAATAGAATGAAACTTGAAATCATTAGCAAAAGGAAAACTGGAAAATCCCCAAATATGTGAGCAACCAATGCATCAACAAAGAAATAATAAAGGCAAATGAGAAACAAAATATCTTGAGATGAAACAAAAGCACAACATCCCCAAAATTATAAGATGCAGCAAAAGCAATTCTAACAGGAAAGTTACTAATGGCAAATGTCTACATTTAAAAAAATTCAAATCAACAACATAATGTTACAACACAATGAACTACAAAAGAAGAACAAACTTACTCAAAGATAGTAGAAGGAAGGAATTAATAAAGATTCAAGCAGAAACCAACTAGAGAAAATAAAAACAATAGAAACAAATGAGACTGACAATTGCTATTTTTCTAAAAATCAACAAAATTGACAAATTCTACTTAACTAAAAGAGAGAGACCAAAGACTCAACAAAAACAGAAGTGGAAGAGGAGATAACACTCATGCCATAGAAATTTTTAAAAAGGATACAAAGACACCTCCATGAACAATTATACATCAACAAGTTAGTTATCAGGAAAAAAAATGAGTACATTTTTAGAAACATACTATCAGGGCTGAATCATGAAAAAAATAGAATTTTGAGCAGACTTATATAGATAAAACACACTGAATTCATAATCAAAAAATTCCCAACCAAGAAAAATCCAGGACCAGATTTCAGATTTCTTCACTTAGAGAATCCTAACAAACATTTAAAGAATTATTGCCAATTCTCCTCAAACTCTTTCAAACAATTGAAGAAGGAGGGACTCTTCTAAGTTCATTTTGTGATACCAACATTACTTTGAGACCAAAACCAGACAAAGACACTGCAAGGAAAGAAAACTACAGAGTATTGGATTTTTTTTTTTGCAGGTATGTTAAATTAACATAATACTAAATACTAGCAAACAGAACTCAATAGCACATTCAGGTTCATATACCATGGCCAAGTGGAATTTATCCCTTGTAAGGATGCAAGGACGGTTCAACATATGAAAATAAATTAAGGTGGCATCCAACATTACCAAAACAAAGTATAAGAATTGCATGATCAGCTCAATAGATATAAAAAATTATAATGACAAAATTAAACATGCCTGCTTGATTAAAAACACAAAACAAACTAGAAATAGAAGGAAATAACTTGGACATAATAAAGGCCCACATGAAAAACCCCACAATTAACATAATACTTGACAGTGAAAATCTAAAAACTCTTATGCTAACTAAGATCAGGAACAGGCAAGCTTGCCAACTCTCACCAGTTCAACATAACCCTGGAAGTTCTAGCCAGTGCAATTAGGAAAGAAAAAGAAACAAAAGCCATCTAAATTGGGAAGGAAAATGGAAAATTATCTCTGTTTACAGATGGCATACTTTTATATAGAAAACTCTAAAGATTACACACACACACACACAATTAGAATGAATTAACAAATTCAGTAAAACTGTAGTAGACAAAATCAACACACAAAATTAGTTGTATTTCTGGGACCCCAGGCTGACCCACGGAGGAGGCAGAACAGACCGACCCCTGGCCAATGAAGCAGAGGAGGCGGAGCAGACCGACCCTGGTGGATGCACAGAGGAAAATGACTGTGCACGCTCAGAGGAGGAGACCAACTGTTCTGCAGCGCCCCATCTACCAACCGGTGGCTGTCCCTGCCTACATCTGTCCTAGAGTCAACTGCCAGGACCAAGAGGATCATCCCTGGGGTCCCTGAAGGCCCAGTTACACCAGAGGTGAGGTATTGGTAACTTACAGGGACACTACAAGATTATAGGGTAGAAACTAATACCTCAGATCTGCATTGTTAGACAGGAAGATACATGAACAACATGAAAAAATAAGGGAAGAAAATGCCCCAAACAAACCAAGATGCTACAACAATAGAATCCATTGACAGCACAGTAGATAAAATGTCAGAGAAGGAGTTCAGAATGCACATAAATAAAATGATCTGTGAAGCAGAATAACATAAGAGAGCAAATACAGGCAACAATTGATCACTCCAACAAAGAGATAAGAGTGCAAATACAGGGAGTAAAAGATTACTTCAAGAAAGAGATAGAGACTTTGAAAAAGAACCAAGCAGAAATCTTTGAAATGAAGGAAACAATAAACCAAATAAAAAATTCAATAGAAAGCATCACCAACAGACTAGATAACTTGGAAGATAGAACCTCAGATAATGAAGACAAAATATCTAATCTTGAAAATAAAGTTGACTACACAATGAAGATGGTAGGAAACCATGAACAGAACATCCAGGAATTATGGGATAACATGAAAAGACCAAATCTAAGAATTATTGGGATAGGAAGGCACAGAGAAAGGCACAAAGAAAGGCACAATCTCTTCAATGAAATAATATCAGATAATTTCCCAAACATGAAGAATGAATTGGAAAATCAACTATGAGAGGCTTACAGGACACCAAATATACAAAACTAACAGATACACACCAAGGCACATTATAACAAAAATGCTTAACATACACAATAAGGATAGAATATTAAAAACTTCAAGAGATTAGTTGAAGATTACATATAGGGGGAAACCAATTCGGATTTCAGCATATTTGTTAACTCAGACCTTCAAAGCTAGGAGATCCTAGAACAACATACACCAAACTCTGAAAGAAAATGTGTGTCAACCAAGAATCTTATAGCCAGCAAAATTAAGCTTCAGATTTGATGATGAAATAAAAACCTTCCATGATAAACAAAAGTTAAAAGAATTTACAGCAAGAAAGCCTGCACTAGAGAGCATTCTTGGCAAAATATTCCATGAGGAGGAAATGAAAAACAATAATAAAAATTGGCAAAGGGAGGAGCTACACTAAAGGAAAAGCCAAAGGAGAAACCAAATCAAGTTAAAAACCAAAAATAGAGCTGGGCGCAGTGGCGCAAGCCTGTAATCCCAGCACTGAGACTGAGACAGGAGAATCGCGAGTTCAAAGCCAGCCTTAGCAATGGCGAGGTGCTAAGCAACTCAGTGAGACCCTGTCTCTACATAAAACACAAAATAGGGCTGGGGATGTGGCTCGGTGGTTGAGTGCCCCTGAGTTCAATCTCCAGTACCCCCCCCCAGAAAAAACAAAAACAAAAATAAACTAAAATGAACAGCAATACAAGCCATATTTCAATAATAACTCTGAACATTAGTGGCCTAAACTCATCAATTAAAAGAGATAGACTGGGGGCTGGGATTGTGGCTCAGCGGTAGAGCGCTTGCCTCGCATGCGTGAGG
>CM053408.1:25403404-25496385 GCA_028644305.1 Xerus rutilus
TTTTTTTTTTTATCTCACTCTTTGAGTTTCCTTAAACACTACTTCAGGGAGAAAGAATCTGTGTACTACAACTCTTTCGGCTGTAATTGATTGTTATTATACCAGATCCTTGCTGTTATGCAGGTCAGATATGGGACAAAGGAGTTTTTTCTAATCCTATCCAATCTTTAAGTGGGTCTATGTCTGAAGACTATGACTTTCACAAGTGTTTCATCAACGTGTACCACCCCCACTGGCACCCTTACTCCTGTCTCTGACTGCAATATTCCAAATATTTTTCCTTGAAACTTTGTCCTTAATTGACTTTGTTTTTAATTTCCAACCTAATCCTATCAGAGACATGAGGTGTTTTTGGAATCTTCAGCAGGAAACTGGTAGGGTATCTGGAAGGAAAACTGTGGAAGTGTGAGTGTTTCCCTAAGTCTACAGGTCTCCAAGGTTTTCTTAATCTCAAATTAGCCCATATTCTGTCTCCAGCTATTCTTTAAGATTATATATACCAGTTGACAGCTCTAGCAGTATATTGTTGAGTTCAAGAAATGTAATTTGATTTTTAGACATTTTTGCTACTGTAAAGATAAGACTGATGACTTTTGATTACTTAACATATCAGAGATGAAACATGAAGTCAGTTTCTTAATTTTAAAAAATGTTTAAAAGCTTGTTTAATTTTATTCATTCTTTCCATTTCTATACTCTTTTTTCCTTTTCTGATTTTCTTTCCATTCTATCATCCATTTTATTTGGGAAATGCTTTTGCTGAATACAGAAAACCAAAGTGATTAATTCTATTTCATGTTTTTAATCTTATTCCTACATCTTCTGTAGACTGTTTTTAATTTCTTTATATAGAATAATTTATATAATTTTCATATATTGAATAGTTTATAGTTTATCAGATCTGCATTATATTATTTCTACTCATTCTTAAACAATATTCATAGATTCTATTGTATAGTTAAAAATTAATAAATTTAAAAATAAAATAAAATAAAAGTATCCATCTACAACTAAAAAATATATTTTAAAAATGTTAAGCATGGAATTCATATGACCCAGCAATTCTATTTTCAAGGGAATTTAAATATGTCCACACAAGCATTTGTACATGAATATCACAGCAGCATGATTCATTATAGTCAAAAAGCTAGAGCAAGGGCTGGGTTTGTAGTTCAGTGGTGGAGCACTTGCCTAGCATGTGTGAGGCACTGGGTTTGATATAAATAAATAAATAAATAATGAATAATATAAATAAATAAATAATAAAGGTCCATTGACAACTGAAAATTACAAAAAAGCTAGAGCAATCCAAGTGTCCATAAATTGAATTGATGAACAAAATGTGGTTTATCCATAAAATGGAATATTATTCAGCCTTAAAAGAGAGTGAGGTCCTGAGAATATCCTGCTAAGGGAAAAATAGACACAAGATTACATGTTGTGTGGTTCCATTTATATGTATTGGCCAGAATAGGCAAATCCATGAAGACGTAAAGTGTATTAATGTTAGCAGGTGTTGGGGGAGAAAGGTATGGGAAGTGATTGCTGCCTAATGAGTATGAGGGTGATGGTAAAATTTTTTAAAAAGTTATATTTCTGTATAGTAACAATGAAAAATCCATATAGGAAATTAGACAATTCCATACACAATGGCATCAAAAATAACAAAATACATAAGAATAAAGTTAACCAAGGAGAAAAATGATTTGCACATTGAAAACTATGAAACATTGTCAAAAGAAATTAAAGAAGATACAGATAAATGGAAAGACATCCCCGTTATTCTTAGAGTGGGAGATAATATTGTTAAAATGTCCTACTACCCAAAGCAATCTATAAATTTAATTCAATCTCTACCAAAATTCCAATGGAATTGTTTTTCAGAAATAGTGGAAACAATCCTAAAATTCATACGGAATCTCAAAGGTCTCTGAATAGCCTAATAATAACAACAACCATAACCTGCAGAAAAACAAAGCTAGAGGTTTCACACATCCTTGTTGCTGATCATGTTATAAAGCTAAAATAATCAAAACAGTATGATAATGGCATAACAATAGACACAAAGACTAACAGCATTATTCTTAGAAATAAATTCTCCTATACATGATCAAATAGCCTTTAAGGTGGTGCCCAGGCTACACAATAGGTATTAGGAAAACTGGATAATTAGATGTAAAATAATGAAATTGGACCCTTACATTATACCATATACAAAAATTAACTCAAAAGTCAAAATAGGCCAGGCATGTTGGCCCACCCTTGTAATCCAAGTTTCTTGGGAGGCTGAGGCAGGAGGATCACAAGTTTAAAGCCTCAGCCTCAGCAACTTAGTGAGGTCCTGAGCAACTCAGTGAGACCTTGTCTCAAAATAAAACATAAAAAGAGCTGGGGATGTGGATCAACAGTTAAGTGCCCCTGGGTTCAACCCCAGCTACATAAAAACCCCAAGCAACTCAAAACAGATTAAAACTCTTAGATGTAAGACCTGAAACTGTAAAATTCCTGGAAGAACACATAGAGGAAAGCTTCCTGACATTGCATTTAGCAATGATTTATTGGCTATGTCGTGAAAACCACAGCCAACAAAAACAAAATAAACAAATGAGATTACATCATTTTTTTTCCCTCAGCAAAAGAAACGATCAAGAGTGAAAAGGCACATGGGAGAAAATCATGTATCTGAGGAAGGTTTATCCAGAATATATAAACAACTTCTGCAGATGAACCAACCAACCAACCAACAAAAACTGCTTAATACATGGAAAAGGACTCAGATAAGAAATATAATAAAACAGTATCATTAATCATCAATACCACATGAGATATCCTATCACACCTGTTAGAATGGTCACTATAAAAACAAAACAAAACAACATAACAACAACAAAAGAACGGGCAATAATAAGTATTGATAAAGATGTAGAAAAATTTGAAACTTCATGCACTATTTGTAAGAATGTGAAATGGTGCAACCATTATGGACCATAGTGTGGAGTTTCCTCAAAAAATTAAAAACAGAACTACCATATGATCCAACAATTCTACTTCTAGATAGGTATCTGAAAGAACTGGAGATAGGACCTCCACATATTTGCACTCTTGAACATTGCAGGGCTATCTCTACAGCCCACAGGTGGAAGCACCCTAAATGTCTACTCACTGATGAAAGTATAGTTAAAAAGTGGTATAAACATACAATGGAATATTATTCAGCCTTTTAAACAGAAGGAAATCCTGCCATATGCTACAAAAGGGGAGAACATGAAGGCCATATGTGAAATAAAACAGTCTCACACACACACACATACATATACAAATACTACACGATTCCACTTACATGAAGTATCTAAAATAGACTTTTAGAAACAGAAGGTAAAATGACATTTGCTACGAGCTGGGGGAGGGAACCAATGGGGTGCAGTCATCATAGAGTTTCAGTTTTGCAAAATGTGAAATGTTAAGAAATCTGTCACACAGTGATGTGAATACAATTGACACTGTTGTACATTTAGCCATGGTTAAGGCAGTAAACCGTTTTTTATTAGAATAAAAGAAGAAATGGTGTTGCTTTTTCCTTCCCACCATCTCATCACCAAGTGATTGAACTACTGTAAAATCTTTTAGAAAAGAAGAAAGAAAGAAAGAAAGGAAGAAGAAAAGAAGAAGGAAATCACTCCTAGGACGAAACAAAGTACAGAAGCACAGAAAATGTATACTCAAAAAGAATTTTCCAAAACTTATATACATATAAAAATATGCTTTAAAATGGTAATTGTATGCATTTTAACACATTTTCTTTTGTGAACACCTAAAGAAATAATAGAGGAAGTTATTAAATTGCTCACTGGCTTTTTGTAAGTTTTAGCAAAGAGAGAAAAGAAAACCAACGTAGAGTTAAGGCATCTGTGAGAAGTACATTTTATTTTAGTGCGCAAAGTTTTTAGAAATGATATCTAGAAATGATTGTATTTAACTGTTTTAAAATGTACTCAACAGCTTAGAGAAGGCAGGTGCTAAAGTGATTTCTAGATGTTCCTATCACATCTTTAATTCTGTGATTAACAGAAGAGTATCTTTAAAACATGAGCTAGAGAATTTTTGGTGTTGAGGCAATGTTGGATCTGATCCCACGTCCTATTTGTGGGCCTAGTGTGTCTGGCCCACCCTCACTGCCCAGCCATTTCCTGTCTGGGTTTCCATTCCCAAGTTGTCAGTCAAACTTTAGATTCTCTGTGTTTTCAAGATCCATCCATATTCTCCTTTCCAGATCCCAAAACCCAAGATGCAGCCAGAATCTGAAGCCCACACAGATTCAAAAAGATAAGATTATATGGTATTTCTGTATGCATGATTCTCAACTTTGGTTTTGAGATGTACATTTCTAACTGTCTAATTCCATTTCACTCAAGCAAATGCCTTTTAAGATGTTTTCAGTTGCCACGTAATGAAGCCACAATTTATTATTTTAATGATTCCATTTGATTGTTACAACAGCTGTTTAGGAAGAGAGCATTGTTATCCTCAAAACAATCTGAGGGCTGTGGCTGTGGCTCAGTGGCAGAGCGCTTGCCTAGCATGTGTGAGGCACTGGGTTCGATTCTCAGCACCACATATAAATAAATAAAATAAAGGTCCATTGACAATTAAAAAATATTTGAAAAAAAAAAACAAAACAAAAGGCAACCTGAAACCAGGCTTCCAACACCCACAAACAATAGGTGTTCATTAAGAACAAAAATTTTAAAAAGGATGTGTTAATCTTTATGCTAAATATTTTATTCCATTTTTTAAGTATTGGTGAAAGTTCCTAGTAAGCTTTAAAGTGCCATAAATCACAAATGTCTAAATCTCTTCCAGCTTTCAAAAACAGAACCAAATACCCCTCTGATCCTCAGGGCCCTTCAAATAGTGGTCTTGTCACATTCCTTGTCTCCCCTTCATGGCCAAACCCTGTCAAAAATGCACTGAACTGCCAGTCTCCACCTCTTCACTCTGAATCTCACTCTGATTTGGCTACTAGAATAAAACTCGAGCAAATTAGTTCTCGCCACAGTTCCCAGTTCCCTCCTAAGTTGCTAAATTCTGCTGAGCTGTGAACAATTTCTGTACGAAGCCACAGCTGAGTCCAGAATTCATGTTAGACAGTCTGGGCTTTTGTATTATTCTTGGCCAACATCCTGAACAACTTCAACAGAGCAGCCCTACTCCTTAGGACTTCTCTGGACTCCCTAGTCCTCTGTTTTGCTAATGGTGCCTTTCCCTATTGTCTTTCCTCCACATCCATCGCATGGACTTCTTTCGGACATTCCTTCCTTTCTTCCACGTTCCTATCTCCCAATGGCAAGTTGGCATCCTCAGATCATCTCAGGTTAAGACTTCTAACACTCAACAGAGGCAGTGGATTCCCATGGGTACAAACTCAAAACCCCACTCTCTTTGGCTTTGAGGACAGGCACCCAACTGTGAGAGTTGTCACTTTTCAGTCTCTACCTTACCTAACCTCTGCTCCAAATTAGATATGCTGATTGCTTCCTGTTTCTTGAAGGTACCATTTCTTTTTCTTCTAACACTAACCTCCCAGGAATTGTCAGGGCCAGCCCAACCTCCCCATTTCCATCTCTTTCGTAGATGCTTTATTTCTCCAAACTCCTGTAAAACACTAATGCTACTTTGAATCTTTCACTTATCTTTTTGTCCTCATGGAATCACACGGGAATTTCTACCAATTAATGGTCTACCTTTGAAGACTTTCACTGAATTGGGTGAGGTGAGGTGGATGTCCAAGTATTATTTTTTTAAAGCACCCCACCCTGGTGTCTAAATAATGACCAGGTCCCACTGAAACTCTGGTGGAGCACCACACCCTCATGTTCCCTCACTGCTGAGGCTTTAATGAGACCCTGCTTATTGGTCATGTGGATCCCTGCAGCATCCTCCTAAGTCATCTCTCTCCTCTAGGCCACTCTTCACATAGCCTCCAAGGGAGCTTTTTACCATAAAAAAAATATTCTTTTGATAACTTACAGGCCTTTACTGGCTCTCTCTTCCAAGTTAGCTCTGGGAAGCACATGGACCTCCTGCAGACCACTATTCAGCTATCCCAGAAAAGATGCTTCTAGAGAGAGCCTACAGAATGGGAGAAAATCTTTGCCACCTGCACCTCGGAGCATTAATCTCCAGGATATATAAAGAACTCAAAAAACTTAACACCAAAACCCAAATAACCCAATCAATAAATGGGCAAAGGAACTGAACAGACACTTCACAGAAGAAATACAATTAATTGGTCAACAATATATGAAACATCACTAGCAATTAGAGAAATGCAAATTAAAGCTACACTGATATTTTATCCCACTCCAGTCAGAATGGCAATTATCAACAATAAATTAGTAACAATAAATGTTGGTGAGGGTGTGGGAGAAAAGGTACGCTCATACATTGCTGGTGGGACTACAAATTGGTGCAACCACTCTGGAAAGCAGTATGGAGATTCCTGAGAAAACTTGGAATGGAACCACCATTTGACCCAGTTGTCCCACTCCTTGGCATATACACAAAGTACTTAAAACCAGCATAGTATAGTGACACAGCCACATCAATGTTTATAGCAGCTCAATTCCCAATACCTAAACTATAGAACCAGCCTAGGAGCTCTTCAACAGATGAATAGATTAAAAATGTACATATATACAATGGAATATTACTCAGCCATAAATAAGAATGAAATTATGGCACTTACCAGTAAATGAATGTAATTGGAGACTATATGCTAAGTGAAATAAGCCGATCCCCCCAAAACCAAAGGACAAATCTCTATGATTTGCAGATGCTGACTCACAATAGGTGGGGGAGAGGGAGGAGTGGAAGTTCACTGGATTGGACAGGGAGGAGTAGGGGGAAGGAATGGGGAATGGTAATGAGAAAGACAGCAAAATGAATTAGACATAACTTTCCTTTGTTCATATATGAATACACAACCAGTAAAACTCCACATCATGTATAACCACAAAAACGAGAAGTTATACTCCAGGTATGTATGATAAGTCAAAATACATTCTACTGTCATGTATAACTAAAAAGAACAAATTAAAAAAAAAAAGATGCTTCACTTGACAGTGAGCTCACCACTCTCGCGTCTCCAAGTTTTGTGCATGCCATTCCCCCTGCCTGGCATGAACTGTCTCACTTCTCCCCAAATTCTCATTTGGGCAGATGGCTTTTGTCTTAGAAGTAAATAATAATGGTAAAATGACATCACTGAATATTTTGAAGACCTACCAGCTACAAAATTCCTTCTGGCCTCATTGCCCATCCCCTAGAAGCTCCTCCCAGCTAATTCTAACAGTATATTCATCTCACATCTTAGACTTAAGACTATTGATAATAAGGATGGTAAGATGCTTTAGAGAATACAAAGTGCTCTTATAAGAGAATAGATGAAAAAGATGTTCAAGGTCCTTTAGAAAATTTAATATTGAGTATCCAAATCAAGTACATAGCTAACATTTAATAGGATGGATGCTGAGGAACACAGAACAGTGAAGACATCCCCAAGAAGATGAGTGTCCAGCAAGGGCTAAAAGTGTATGCAGTGGAAAATTTACAATTTCACGTAGGACAACTAAAATGTACAAAGAAAAATAGTTTCTTGAAAAAATTTTTGATCTAACATTTCTTATGAGCACCACTCTGATGGACAACAGGAAAAAATGGCCATTTAAAAAATGCTATTTAATTTGTCTCTGTCTTTTCCCTTTAAACACCATTTTTAGGTACCTTATTTTCTTTTGAGTATGTGCTCCATTTTTGAATTTCCCTCAGTCTTGTGTTGCTTCTCAGTAAGAAAAAGTAGTAAGTAGGTAGGTGTGTGTGTATGTGTGTGTGTGTGTTGGGGGGCGGCCTTACAGGTGGAATCTGTTTGTGCTGTCTACCAGCTCCTAGAGCTCATCAATGAATCTGGTCTGTCATGTGAATTTGGCCAAGCTCAGGACTCCATCCTTGCTGACATGACCTCATGTCAGCTTCTTCTGATACTAAAGACCCTTTGGAATGCCATGCAATCCTGTGTTCAGGTTGTCTCTGCACAGATTTGGGAATGAGGTCATCTTATCCCTTGCAGCAATGCTCCCCATGGTGGGCTCACTGGTGATCTGTGTCCACAAGTGAGACTATTGGGATTCTGGGATGTCTTCTGGGCCTTTGCAAGAACAAAGATGGAGCACTCCCTTGTACCTCCTTATTTGAATATGTTGCCAATTTTACTATGTTGCTCCCTGAACTGTGTTAGCAGAGAGCCATCCTGGAAGACGGTGTCCTCTCATAGTCTCATCACGTCCTCTGCTTTTAACTTTCCCTTCAGTCTGTCTCAATGGCCTCTCCTGGGTTATAGCTTCTAGAAAGGGAGTGTCTAGGATACAAGAACCTGATCACCTGATTCCTATACCTTTTCTCTCTTGTCCTTCCTACAGTCCCCAGCAACCAGAATGGATAGGTTCGCCCTTCTTTCCATGGAGCAGACTTCATTATGAACCATGTTTGTTTATAGTAAGGACCACATATTTTGTTTGTAAAAGATAGAATATTCTTTCTTTGTATTCCTACTGGAACAATCCTAATGCTACCCACAATAAGTGGACTTCTCTTTTAGAATAGGCAAAAACTCTTATCCACATATAGGCAACAGAGAATATTAATATAGTTCAAAAATATTCACCTGGGCTGAGAATGTGGCTCCGTGGTAGAGGGCTTACCTAGCATGTACGAGGTCCATGGGTGTGATCACCAGGACCACACACACACACACACACACACACACACACACATTAACCCTGTTACATATATAATGGTTCAGCACTCAGTGAAGGCATTACAAAATCCTACTTGGCAGTGTTGGAGAAGCTCAGCTTGAGGAAAGGGTAACACAGGCTGATGACATTCAACACTTGAGTCACATCCTGCTCTTAATTGTTGAGGATTAGTAAACAAAATTTTGATTATAATTTGGCTCCCTGTATCTTCTTTTTCCTAGAAAGAACTGGTCATTTCAACATGACTACTGTAATCATATGGCAATCATAGTTCAGCAAACAAAATATTTAAAGTGGCATCATAGCATAGGCATTGGCCTCTTTTGTCTTTGTTACAACTCCCGCCTTGGGAATAGGAACTTCTTGTTATATTAATGAAACAGATCTTGAGCTTCTATGGCTAAGGCCCAACTATGGGACTGGGGTGAATTCACAAAGATAAAAACTGCCTTGGGAGTTTTGTGACAACTTGACCTGGTCTATGGCTTTTCTACCTCTAGCTCTTTCGGAGCTAGCTTGGAATCACAAGAGAGGTAATGAAATGTCACATTGTTATTCAAAGGCTACTTAGGTGGTGTCCATTCCAATGAATTTCATCCCAAGTATAAGAGTGGCCCTAAGTAATGAAATAAGAATGAGAGATAATATTTGTTTCCCTCTTTTCATTGTCATAAAAATTTATGTGTTGGGCCCTGTTCCAAAGTTACAGTGACAGCGTCATTTAATGCCACACTTGGGGAAGCCATTCCCTTGGAAAGTATAGTTCTTACCTGATCTGAAGAAACAGGAGGTAAGGCCTTCAAGACGGCAAGTATTTCATTCCATTGTATCATTGTTACGTAAACTGCCTGCTCTGATGAGAACTTAGGCCCAGTTAACATAATAGAATCCAAGTAAGGATTTGGGACAGAAGGAAAATACCAATAACAACAACAAGAATGATGACTAGTATCCTCCTACAGCTTAATTTAATCCTTACAGTATCCCTGTGAGGAAATCATTATCATCTCCACTTTATGGAAGGAGAAAGAATTTTTCCATCACAAGCAGTAGAGGCATGACCCACTCAGCTACATTAACTCATGTCACAATGTCCACACTTCAATTTATGTGCCCAGCCTTACTGAGAAGAAGAGCCAGAATTCACTGAATCAACTGCCCAAGTGCCAAAAAAAGGATTTTTCCTCCAAAGTATCAATATGCAATTTATTTATTTAGACTGTTAAGTATATTTTACTTAACAGTGCCCTCATGTGTTATCATAATTTAATTTAATTTAAAGTTTTCCAAAGTTTGAGTCCTTACTTTCAGTCAGGGTATTAATATAATTCATAATTTCAATTTTTCCCTTCTGGGTAATTCAAAGAAATGCATGAAGTTGTAAATAGCCCACACTGAGGATGATGGTTGCTGAGTCATCCTCATCAGAATAACCAAAGCACTAGAAGCAAAACAGAAGAAATACAAGGTGGCTTCTTAGAAGTTTCCTTTAAATTGTTTAGTGGATTAAAACATTTTAGGTAATAAAGTTTAACTTTTAGAAAGATTCCAGATGATTACTTCCTCTCAAATCTAACTTGAAAATGGGGAGGAAGGACAGCAGTAAGAGTAGAGTGAGAATCACTTGGACAACTTCTCTTGACATATTGCTGAAGGGCCAGAATGTGTCTTGTGGGAAACTGGCACCTTTTGGGGACACTTTTTATGAATAAGTGAATATTTTAGGACTGACTGACAGTTTTCTGTTGCTATGATAAAATACCTGAGATAAACAACATAAAAAGAGGAATGGTTTATTTTGGCTCATGGGTTCAGAGGCTTCAGTTCATAGTTCTTTGGCCCCCATTACTCAGACCTGTGGCAAGCCAGAACATTATGGTGGGGAGCATATGGCAGAGCAAAGTTGCTCACCTTGTATCTACAAGGAAGTAGAGAGAGAGGATCTGGAGCCCTAATATTCCCTTCAGGGGCACTCTTCCATGACCTAACTTCCTCCCACTAGATCTCACTTTCCAAACTATCATCACAGGCTGGCATCCAAGCTTTTAACAGATGGCCTTTGGGGGACATTCAAGATCCAAATCCTAACATACTCTTACAGAGATTTTAAATACTGATTGATTACTTTAAAAATGGAAATTAGATATTATTTTAAATAATTGAAGTGTTAAGTTTAATATTGCTAATAAAAGAATATAATGTCAGTTAAAACCTGAAACAAATATAAATACATTGGACTTATTTGTTTGAACTTTAAACTATTTATTTTCTTTCTTTCTTTCTTTTTTTCTGGGGGAGGGGCATTGAACTCAGGGGCACTTGGCCACTGAGCCATATGCCCAGCCCTACTTTGTATTTTATTTAGAGACAATGTCTTTACTGAGTTGCTTAGTGCCTTGCTTTTGCTCAGGCTGGCTTTGAACTAACCACTTTGAACTAACCATTTTCTTAAAAAAGCATGTAAATGTTAAAAGCAGTGTACAGTGATGGGAATTTATGACTGTAGTAAGACTAATTCACTCGAGATATCAAGTGGCACCAACTGATAGGAATTTTGAGTGACCCACAGAAAATTTATATTCTGATGAGCAAATATTTTTCGTTTAAAAATATAAGTTAAAATTGGAGGTGCATTTGGGGAGGGGTAAATCATTTTGTAGGCTATTTCATCACTTATATCAAGGCCATTCTAACATTGATCAATGGATTTACAACCTTTTAAAACCACTGGCATTTAAAAAATAAATTGAAAAAAATTGAAAAAGAAAAAATCACTTTCTGGTGTCTATGATATGATCTGGCAATCTGTATTGAATTAATGTTCCAGGCAAAGTTTTGCCCTGCTTGAATCATATCAATCTGTATTTTATATACATTGTCATTTTTTTTCCATAGAGACTAAGAAGTCCTGCCAATCCTGGCACAGTTTACTTGTATCTAATCAGATTCAAAAGCCTCCCAAACCGTCATTTTTTCCTTCTCCCTTTCTCTTTCCTGTTATATATGCAGTTTTTAGCTTACTTCTCAGCTTGGTCTTTATGCCCTTTACCCATTATCTTTACTTTTCAAAGACAGGTCACAGCTCATTGCCTCAGATGTCTTCAAATCAACGTTTACCAGAATATGCTTGTGTTATTTCTAGAAGTATTTCTAGCCTTCCTTAGGCATAAGATTTAACAAATAAATTTAAAGTATTAAATTCTTTTAAAAAGATAAATGTCCAATTTAATTAAGTAATACCAATTACCAGGGAACAAGGAAGGACAATTCTGATCAGGTATTTTTTTTTTTTAAAGAGTAGTAGGAGGTGGGCTGGGGCTGTGGCTCAGTGGCAGAGCGCTTGCCTCGCATGCGTGAGGCACTGGGTTCGATCCTCAGCACCACATAAAAATAAATAAATAAAGACATTGTGTCCATCTACGACCAAAAAAAAAATTTAAAAAAAAAAAAGAGTAGTAGGAGGCTTCCCATTCATTTAATCATTAGCTTTTTAAACTGAGTTTAAATGGGAGGGCAAACCTTAGAGGTGATTGGGTTTTCACTATATTCTGACTTAATGTTTTAACTCAGATGAAGCTACAGTTAACCGTTGCTATACTTTGGATGTTGAATGTTCTCCAAAGTCCCATGTGTTAAAGTCTTGATCCTCAGGGTGGCACTACTGGGAGACGGTAAAAGCCTGGGAAGCAAGGTTCACGGGAGGTCCTTAGGTGTGCCCTTAAAGGGGATTTCAGGACCCTGGCCCACCCTCTTGCTCTGCTTCCAGAATCATGAGGTGAGTGATGGACTCTGCTATGCATCTCACTGTGATGCGCTGTCCTCACCACAGACCCAAAGCAATGGGGCCACTCCATCTTAGACTGGAACCCTCAGACTCTAAGCTAAAATAAACCTCTTCACTTTATAAATTAATCACTTTAGATATTTCATTATAGTGCTAGAAAGCTGCCTAATACAACCATATTGATTATGATTTCTCAATACCAAGAACTGGCTAGACTCAGATGTTTATAATTGAATCTATGATAACACTCTTGCATAATCTGGCACACAAAAGCTTAAAGGGACACTCACCTGCCTCACAATTTTCAGTCACGAGTCCTTTATATAGATGGTGGCTAAAGGAAATCTTTACATCTTCTCCTTCCATGTGAACGACCAAGAGACCAGTGGTCGTTCTGCCTGGGACTCCTTTATCTGTAACTTTTAACTGCAGCCAGATAGGAAAATATTCTGACAATGGATTTTGCAGAAGTTTAATTTCTCCCGTATATTTATCAATAGAAAACACTGACTGAGTATCTGCAGAACTGAAAATGACAGTTCCATTGGGCCCCAAATCTGGGTCATCAGCTCTCAGGATAGCAATCGTCTGGTTCGTAGATGACTGGGGGGAAAGAAAAGCATCGAAGGGGTTCTGTTCCCAAACTGGATCATTGTCATTAACATCGGTGACAGATAACTTTATAATTACAGTAGAGCTTCTTGAACCTTGGATGCTACAGTCTCTGGCTACCACCTGAACTGTGTGCTGAGACCGGGCTTCTCGATCAAGGCTGCGGGCAGTTCTCAGTATGCCCGCCACAGGGTCAATGGTGAACACACCAGAAGACTCATCCACTAGGAAGTACTCAAGTTGTCCATTCAGGCCTTCATCCTCGTCCACAGCAGACAGCTCGAGAACCACGGTTCCCACTTCAGCATCTTCTCTCACAGAGGACTGGTAATGAGGGATGGGAAAAGATGGGCTGTGGTCATTGTCGTCCAAAACCCTAACTTGCAACTGTATGGCAGTGCTTCGAGGCAGATCCCCCAGGTCAGAGCACAGGATGATGAGGGTAAAATTGTTGACCTGCTCCCGGTCCAAAGCACGAGTGGTAGAGAGTTCTCCTGACGTTTCATGAATAGCAAAGTACCCTTTAGTATTTCCATCTAGTATAGAAAATAATTGAAAAGTTACTTGAATTGAAAAAAAAGAAATATCTATTTGCTAGCATACATATTAATTTATTCATTCATTTAAGAAATATTTCCTGTTTCATCCTAGTACTTTTATAAGTACTCCTTGTTATGGTTTGGATGGGAGGTGTCCCCCAAAGGCTCGTATGTGAGACAATGCAAGAAGGCTTAGAGGAGAAAGGGTTGGGTTGTGAGAGCCTTAACCAAACCAAATCAGTGAATGAATCCCCTGATGGGAATAACCAAGTAGTGACTCAAGGCAGGTAGGGTGTGGCTGGAGGAGATGGGTCATGGGATGGGGACATGCCTTTGGGGTATATATATTGTATCTGGTGAGTGGAGACTCTCTCTCTACCTTCTGATCATCATCTGAGCTGCTTCCTTCCACCACTCTCTTCTGCCATGATGTTCATCCGAGGAATGGAGCTGGCTGCCTGTGGACTGAGACCTCTGAAATTGTGAGCCCCCAAATAAACTTTTCCTCCTCTAAAATTATTCTTGTCAGGTCGTTTAGTCACAGAAGCAAAAAAGCTGACTAAAACATTTAAGAGGTGGGGCCCAGTGGGAGGAAGTTAGGTCATTGGAGATACACCTTTGAAAGAGAATGTGGGATCCCATTCCATCTTCCTGCTCTTTTTTGTTAACCCAATTTGTGGTGTATGTAGCTTGCTCTTCCATGCCCTTCCACCATAGGTCTAAAGCAATGCAGTCAATCCATCATAGACTGGAACCTTCAAAACTGTGAGCCATAATAAGTTTCTTTCTTTGTATGTTAATTATCTCAGGTGTTTTGTTATAGTCATGGAAAGCTGAGTAATACCATCAATGAATGATGCTTAGATCAGTTGTTCTTAAAGACTATGCCTATGGTTACATGAAGCTTTCCAAGGAGTACCTGGAAACAGGCATTTTTAAGGTATTTTCTAGAAGCTCAGTTCACATATCTTTATTGTTAAAATTATTTCACCTAATAGCTTACCTAGGATCATAGCATTCACTTTTTCTATATTTGCCTTTATCACTATCCTTCTCACAAATTAAAAAAAAGAAAATTCACTTACCCAGATAAATGACTACCAAATAAATGGGTCATTTTCAATATTCATATTCAATATTGAAACAATAACTGACTTTAATGCCTGGGGGAAAACATTTCTTTTGTAGTCAAAAAGGATCTTTGCTCTCAGCTAAATTATAGGACCTATTTAAGTTTTTAAGTGGTATATAAATAAAAAGAAATATTATTAACTGATTTTTTGGCATATAACTCATAAGGAGTTCAAAAACTAACTTTACTTGTATCAAACAACAATCCTCCCATTTTAAAAACTCAGCAGAATGTTCTGGGGATGTAGCCTCAGTGGTAGACCACATACCAAGCATCACTAAAGCCCTGGGTTCAATCCACAGCACCAAAACCTGAATGAATGAATACATGCATGAATGAATGTACACAGGGACTCTTTTTTTGTGAGGGTATACCAGGGATTGAACCCAGGGGCACTGAGCCACATCCCCAGCCTTTTTAAAAAAATATTTTATTTAAGTTGCTTAGGGCCTCACTAAGTCCCGAGGCTAGCTTTGAACTCATGATCCTCCTGCCTCAGACTCCTGAGCTTCTGGGATTACAGACATGCCCCACCATGCCCAGAGGAACTCTCAGTTCTTACATGTGTAACAGAAAAACAACAGCAGACTTGGTGCTACAACTTGTATTGCTCTGGGGCATAGCAGTGCATACTTATAGTCCCAACTACTTGGGAGATGGAGGCAAGAAAATTACTCGAGCCCATAAAGTTGAGATCAAACTGAGGAGCATAGAGAGATCCTGTCTCAAAAAAAAAAAAAAATACATGAATTGATGAACTAACTTTAAAAAAAAAGGCCATCAATCTCATTAGGAGATGCATTTCTATTCCAATATAACTTTAATTTCCATGCTTAATAGTGTCAAAACTTGGAATGCAATTTTTCTATTTTAATCTTACAGTAACTACAGCCAAAATAACTTTTGAATTTGGACTCTATATTTACTTGAAAATTTATTAAATCTTATATTTCAACATAAATATTTTAGTTGTAGGAAAACATAATACAAAAAGATCAATCTTTTGTAGAAAAAATATTCATCAAATTATGATAAAATGTGGCAAGGATGTAAGAAAGAAAAACTAAGAAGCAAAGAGCAAAATCAGTGATCATATGAAAGGCAAAACAATAGGAAAAAAGCTATTTGTTCCATCCGTCCATCTACTAAAGTTAGTATGAAAGCAAATTCACAGTTTTGAAGGCCAGGATTTTAAAGATTTTGGAGGTTAGTGGTTCAGGGTGGCTGTGGGAGGGGTAGAAGGAAGCCCATGGTGTTATCCATCAGTTCTCACTGGGTGTGCATTTTGCAGGAAAATATAACAGATGCTAAATACAGAAGAATCATCATATAGTGTGCATTGACTCAAGTCAGTCTCATGGAGACTTACATTGAAAATACTTACCGATTATGTGAAATCTGACGGCTCCATTTTGGCCAGCATCCCTATCAGAGGCCCAAACAGTATAGACAACCTCTGGCTCTCGGTTTTCCAGAACCTCAATGTCATGAATGGGGACAATTAACTCTGGCGTGTGATCATTCTCATCTTCAACAGTGCAGAGGATCGTTGTGGTGCTGGACAATGACAGGACTCCCTCATCACGCACTAGGACTGACATGAAACAGCACCGATTATAGCCATTAACTCATACCTAAAATACATTGTTCTGGTTAGACAACATCAGACTAAACTCACTGGGTAGCACTGGGTCAATAATATTTAAAGACACCTTATTAAAATGTGAAATTTCACTGTTGATCTTTTTGAGGGTTTGGTGATTTTTTTTTTTTTTTTTTTTGCATAGATCATTGACTTTTTCAGGGGTGGGAAATTCCTTACCTCGAAGGACAAAAGCATCCTGAACTTCTCTGTCAAATGTGGTGGTTGTCACTACCTCTCCAGTGTCAGGATTGATCTCAAACAACCCAAAGGAAGCCCCGGGCATGATTTCAAACTGAAGCTTGGAATTGATTCCTTAAGGAAAATCAAAAGAAAAAACCTAGCAATCATCTCTTTGGAATACATTTGACCATATTCCTATCCATTTTCCTTTGAACATGTCAGGCTGTAGATGAAGAAGGTGAGAGTCTTAAACAACTTTCAATTTAAGGTGAAAGAAAATCTCTTTGGCTGTTCTTGTGAAATAAAAGCCTCATGAGCTGAAATGCTTGATTTTCAAAAGTCTTATGAGACTTCCCCACAGTGAATGCTTAGGATTTTTTCCCTCCCATAAAATTTTTCTTATGAGTGTACAATTCTACAACATATTCCTAATTACTCCTTCTAACACCCCTGATCGTGATTTAATAGCATAATTGTAAGCTTGTGGGGCAAATGACAATTTCTGTGGATCGACCCTCTATTTAAAAGCCTGTGCTCAGTTATAAGACTGTTTATTTTCAACCTCAGGAGGCAATCCCACAGAATTGCTTATATATTTATTTTTGCTTTTTTTTTTTTTCACTTAGTAGTCAGTCTCCTATCTGGAGTAAGAAATGTGATACCACATTATTATGCATTTTGAAAATAATTCTTCCCATATTTTTTTTGTGGTTTCATCTAGTGACTTGCTTCTTCTTCCTCACACCCTTTAATCCCTCAGAACAAACATGGCCCCATCATGTTTGGTGAATAGAGATGATTTAGTTTAATTTCATCACCTTGCTAATTCAATTATAAATCTGCAGCTGAAGATACTTATAGCCTATGACATATACCTACTGAAGGGTGTGTGTGTGTGTGTGTATGTCGGTAAATGCACACACATCCACACATCTGCCCTTAGACCATGCTCTCTGCTCTCTGGGGTCTCATGCCTGCTTCATTATGTCCCTAGGACACCTCTCCTCAATGACTTTCTTACCCTATCCAGTCCAGTTCCAAGAGCTATCACTTTAGTGACCTTGCTTATTTCCTCAGATCCTAAAGCTTTTTGCCACAGGTGCCCAGCAAAGCCTCAGTCCAAGACCATGCCGACCATCTCTCTGCCCACCTTGATTATCCAACAGATGACACAGTGGAGAAAATGTCACAAGAATGTAGGTTGAGGCTGTCATCAAATTCCTTGGTCACCCCTCTCCCATTTAGCTCTCCAACCCAACCACCTCCTGGCTCGCTCTCACAGATTACTTTCTTTGTATTTCCCAGAAAGAAAGGAGATCTTGAGATAGAATCACCCCAACCTTCTGCAACTACATTCAACTCTTCCTCCTGGCTTTCTGTCTCAATGACAAAAGTAATTATTTACTCTAAGATGTTATGCTAGATGCTAAAAATATAACATCTGGCAAAAAGACCCATTCTCTATCCTCATAGTGCTTATAGTATAGCACTAGATACAGATAACTAAGCAGGCCATTAAAATTCCACGATATGACATGACTAGGTAAGCTGAGCTGCCTTCTGTATAACCTGAGACTCCAAAGATAAATGAAATTAATCAAATACAAACATGCTATTATGAAACCCACTCTTTTGTATAAGTATTTGTACCAGTGAAGAATTTTTAAAAAGCAATCAACCAGTAAGAGTGTGTTTGAATGAATTCAAAATAAAATCTGAATACCCTGCTAGCATCTGTAAAGTCTCACGTGATGTGGAGCTTGCTCATTTCCTCAACCTCTTCTCCTGGACTCCCTCCGTCCCTGTATCATGGCTTGTCTGTTCTCTGAGCATGCTAAGCTTAGTTTTGTCAGGGCCTCTGGAGTTGTTCCCTTTGTTTGATTCTCTCTCAGTTCTTTACACAACGTAGCAGTTATTAAACTTTTGTACCTCAGAACGTATCCATTCTTCCATACTCTGCCCCATCGTATTGGATTTAGGGATCTGAAACCACAAACCTCTTTTGCCAATGGATTCCCTCTGAGGGTTTGTTACCCAGGCATATAGAAAGTCAGAGAAGAGAAAATAGGATATCTTTCTTACCAATTACTTATTGTCTATCAATAATGCTATTTAGTTTTTTTTTTAGTACCTGAGAAACAAGCCCCAAAAGGCCCCTTATCATGCTCTTCCTAAGTTTTAATTACGCCAACCTCCTCTCTTGATTTGCCAGTGGTAGCTGCTTCCAAGAGTGATTTTTTCTGGATTACCCTAGTATTCTCTTCCTGGTAACTCAGCTGTATAGCACCTGTGTGGTAGCATCTGGTTTCCCTGACTGAACATGATTGATAAATTATTTGGCAAAAGTAGGTCTCAAGTAATAGGGATTCTGAGATTGGTTTGATTCTCTTTTTGGCCTTGAATGCAGTGCTGAGTTCCTTGCCATGGTAAGTAGCATTACTATACTAGTACATTACTATACTAGCACATTACTATAATAGTAATTCAGCATTTAGGGTGAGGGCAGGATTAGATTATCATCTATGTTCTGTGGTGTTGGAGTGACTATTAAAAGGACTCAAATTTGTTAGAGACCAAGTAGCACTGACTTTGACTAGATAGGGGCAAAAGAAATATGACTCTTATGATATTTTGAATGTACTAGAAACTTAAATAAAGAAAACTACAAACTGAAGCTTTAAACTTGGAGCTCAAGTCACTCATAGTTAGAGACCTGGCAAGTTTCTATGGGAGCCCTAAAATGAATCTCCCTGAAGATCAGACCCAAATTGAGTGGCAGATGCAACAGGTACCCAGGGATGTCTATATCCATGAACACCCATAAACAGGGTCAGATTTCAACATATTGCAGGGAGTCAAGTGTAACTTTGACTCAGTCAGAGATAGTGTATAGTTTCAAAAGAATAGCAAGAGGTTTCTGACTTATATTGTCATAAACCTAGGAAATATGTGTGGATTAGCAGAACTATAGCCTACATAGGTGGTGACTTCAATCAGCACTGTGATGTCCTGTAGCAATTTTCCATGACCTCAGATTGGGGCATTTAACTTTGAAATGCCCAATTGTCTAGCCTATCTCCAAAACCCTCTGTTAGGACTTTGGTAAAATCAGAGTTGCAAGAATTGGGGTACAAAGTTTGTAACACTCATTTGGTCCTGCTTCCTATAGATCTTTGCAATCTTGGGTTGTACAGAATCTAAAACTTTGGATAAATGCTGTTGGTAAAAGAACTGGAGAATATATCAACCAGTAACTTCTAGTAAAGTGCAGATGAACAGTTGATTAGATGATACAGGGGAAATATCACTCCATAAAGAAATTGACTTAAAAATGAACAGCCAACTAGAGTTTCTACTACAGGGAGAAATTGTTGTTTCAAAATGGCATATATTAAAATATTCTAACATCTGTGATAGTTTGGATCTAGAAATGTCCCTGGAAATGCTCTTGAAATGGTCCCCAATACAGCAAGGTTCAGATGTGGGGCTTTTTCTTTTCTTTTTTTTTTAGGTACTAGAGATTGAACCTAGGGTGCTCTACCACTATGCTGCACCCCCGCCCTTTTTTTATTTTTTATTTTAAGACAGTATTTTGGTAAGATGCTAAGGATGGCCTCGAACTTGTGATCTGCCTGCCTTGGCCTCCAAAGTTGCTAGGATTAAAGGTGTGTGCCACTCAGAGGTAAGGCTTTTAGGCGGTGATGAGAGATATTATCACATCAGTAGATTAACCCATTTGATGGATTAGTAATTTGAACGACAGGTGAGACATGGTGCACTTGGGGACTACATCTTGTCCCTGGCCTCTCACCACTTCTGTCTCTGCTTTATTTATTATTCTTGGCTGCCATGAGCTGAGAGGCTGTCCTCTACATGCCCTTCCACCATGATGTTCTGCTTTATCTTGGACCCACAGCAACAGAATTGACTGACCATGGATTGAACCTCTGAAACCATGAGGCTCAAATAAAGTTTTCCTACTCTAAGTTGTTCTTGTCAGGTATTTTGGTTACAGAAATGGAAGGTAACTAACACAACATCCTTATCCTTTCATATATACACAAATAAATCTCCTTTTAAAAGTTGTACAGAATGAAACCTTATAATTTCCCATGAGGTTAAAGATATTGACCAGGTAGAAGGATTTCTAAGGCTAAGATGAAGGACCTTTATTTATTTTCATTAATTTGAAGACACAAATTTTTCACATTTTCAATTTCAATGCATCTTCTGATTAATGGTCCTGAGATTCAATGAAATATTATGTTTCTCCCTGTCTCTAAGTATAGGTTTGGAAGGTGTAGTGGTATATCCAAAGCAGTGTGAAATCTTACAAAAAAGCAGGTGAGGAGGAGTTTATTCAAGATGACCCCAGGCAGAGAATGTATTTTTATGGAATAGAGAGTAACATCTTATTAACTAATTCTATATTTCTGTATGTCAAGGTACTGTTAAACTATTGTGTATTCCCCACTACTCCCCAACATGAGCCATCTTCCCTGGCACCTCTTTAGGGAGTTGGAGGGGCAAGGGATAGGTCTTCACTCACTAACAATGGAGCTCTTGTTGGGAGCACCAAATGCTGCAGCAGTTTTAATACCTTAGTTAAAATCTGGTAGTTGTTTTTTCCTTTTAATACAAGAAGAAACTCCTGTTAGAATTAGTGTGAGTCATACACCATAAACATTCAGTGCACAAATCCCTGTGGGTTTTGAATGCCAAACAACACTGTATGCTTACATTTTTAAAAACTGCATTGTAGAATGCTAGAAAACATATGTTAAGCTCTCTGGTTTTAAGTAACACTATAGTATTTTTAAAAATACATACTATAAAGTAAACCATTCATAAATTCCAACGCAATGCCAGTTATGTTAAAATCTTGACTACGTCATTTCTTATGCATAATCCTCTTTCATTGTTTTAACCCACTAAGCAGAAATTTTAAAAATGGATTGAGAGAAAATATATTCAAAATCTAATGCATACATACAAGTATTTATATGTATTTACATAACCACCTGCTTAACTGATCTGGCCTCATTAAAAACATTGCGATTTCTAGTAAATCAAAACCATCTCCAAAACATGCAAAGGTACGTGAGACTCATGAAAATATTAATGTGTATTATAAATATCCGTTTATGCAAAACAACAAAAATAATAATTTTGCATCTGAGTATGTAGTCAGCAATCATAATCTCTAGAATTATGAGCTTTCATTCAATTATAATTAACAGGTTGCAGAACATTTATTCTAAAAGAAAATAGCATTAACAATAGGCAATTTAACAGTAAGGATCAGAAGAGTGTATTTATGGTAGTCATCTTTAGTTAATATATGCAAAAAAAATTGGGAGAAAGTGTTTTCTCCATTTCAAACATTAAAGGAAGAAAACACTTTTAGTAAAGCCCATTGCAAAAATATGAATCATGAAAAATAAAGGGAGAGAGTATTTTACATGATTGCTAAATCATACAGCATCAGCAATAGGTTCAGTGTATGTCTGTACACTTTGAGGAGTGGCTTCTATGTTACCTGGAGCTCTAGAGGATGCTCTAAGAGAACCTCATGAAACTGGAATTATTGTGAAACACAAAGTTTGTGTATATTCTCCATTGTTTCTAACAGTCTAAAAATGATTATTGCCAACCATGTCCTGAATAGATTCTTAAGCACAGACGGAGACAACTGTCAGTATGCTCTAAGCCGTGTATCTTTGAACATGAGAAGGAAAACTCTTTGATCACACTGCCCCGCTCTGGTCAAAAGAGAGAAAATTAGGTTAGCCCTTGAAACTATGTTCCTAGCATCTAATACAAATTCATATAAAATGCACTTCATTAAAAGATATGGCAAAATAAGCAAAGTGTAGGTGATTTAGCTTAAAAGCTCAAGAAAATCTTTGAATCTTTTGACTAACATCTTGGCAAGGGGTAATGTATTATTGTTAATACTGTCATTTCTATGCAAACATCTTTTACAATTCCTAAAAAAATAGAATAAAATATTATATTGGTATGTAATGTCACTTGCTATGTACAAATATAAATTTAAAAGACTGGATTATTAAATTATAGGTGAAAAAATTGAGAATATGCTGCTAATAGGAAACACTGTTACTGTACTTTTAATCATTGTTTTGTTTAAAAGAAAAACCAAGTTAATTATTAAAGTTACCAAGACTTAAATGCCAAAAGAGTCACAGTGCTATTGAAAAGCAAGCCTCAGAAATTTATAAATTCCTAGCCAGGATAACTGTTCATTCTGAGTTATTGCCATTATTCAGTAGTTGATATTAATAATAATAGTAATGATAGTAATGATGGCAATTAACACTGGCCATTTATTCTGTCAGACAATGGTTTAAACCCTTTACATCTAATATCTCTTTCATACTCATGAAAGAGCTATAAGTTAGGCAGTATTTTTACCCCTATTTTACAATAAGCAGAAGAACGGGGAGGATTAGTGGTTTGTTCTCGATTCCACAGCTTAAATGAGTGCTAATTCTAGGATTCTCACCCAAGCCGTCTGATGCCAGTTCCTCCACTATGCTAAATATTGAGGAAATCAAAAATTGATTTGTCTTCTTTACTCGAAGCATCTCTGACACCGTGAAATAACTGTCATTCTTCATCTGCAATTGTTTTTACTATCAAGATCAAATCAATAAGTCCCATGTTACTTAGTCATGTACCACTCTAATATAAATGATAATAAAGATCCATATAAACAAATGCTATAAAAGGCACACATGATCTTTATGTGTGTGTGTCTGTGTGTATTCAAACAAAATATTAGAAGTCTGAGATAACTAGCAACTGTTCATTTTCTTTGACTATTTTAAACTATGTTGATGACAGTTTCTGAGTGTTCTTTTTGTATTAACTATCCAATTTCTGTATACTTATATTACCTGAATCTCTGTCCTTAGCTTCAACCCTTGTGACAAACTCTCCTGGACTTTGGTTTTCTCTAACTGAAGCTTCATACAGGTGCTGCTTAAATCCTGGTGCATGGTCATTTACATCAAGGACAGTGATTGTCAAGGTCTGCGATGATGAAAGTGCGGGGGTGCCATCATCCAGGGCCAGAAGGGTCAGAATGTACTGAGTTTTTAGTTCATAATCCAAAGGACGTGTTATAGTTATTAAGCCTGTTTTGAAAGAGAAGAAAAGCAGTGTGTTATGAATATTCCTTACATTGGTTATGCTCGCTCTACCCATGCCTAACTTTTTTAACCTGATAAAAACTCAGCTTTCATTGTTAAAGAATAAATCATATTAAACCAACTTTAAATTCAGATATCATCCAGAATTAAAAGTTCACATCTTTAGTCAGAAAATTCAATTTATTTACAAGGATGAATGAACATTCAAAAACCATCTATCCTATACTATTGTCTCCTAGAAAGACTACAGTGAATTAAATTATTATTTGCTGGTAAATGGATGGAACTGGGGAACATTATGTTAAGTGAAATAAGCCAGATTCAGAAAGTCAAGGATTGGATGCTCTCTCTTATATGTGGAAGCTAGAGAGAAGAAAAGAATAAAAAAAAGAACCTCGAAAAATAGAAGAGAGTAGAGTAGAGGAAGGGTATCAAGGCCGAGGGAGGAGGGAAGGGAAAGGGGAAGCAATGGGGGTGTGTGTGAAATCAACCAAATTATGCAATGTGTACATATAAACATATCACAATAAAGCCCACTTTTAGGTATAATTATAATATGCCAACTGAAAACTAAGTAAAGAGAAGTGAGGTCAGAGAGTAGAAGAAAGGGATCAAGGGGAGGGAGGAGAGGAGAAAAAGGAGAAGTACTAGGAAGCGAAATTGAAATTATGTCTCGTGCATGTATTCAAAATGTTGCAGTGAGTCTCACCCTTATGTAAAATTATAACACACTGATTAAAAAACATAAAATTATTTGCTTACCCAACATTTCCCTCACTCTAGAAGATATTTATGATATTAACAACACATATTTGCCCTCTTTGGGGTTCTTTTGTATTTTATTTACAGACAGAGTCTCATTGAGTTGCTTAGGGCCTCACTGAGTTGCTGAAGCTTGCTTTGAACTCTCGATCCTCCTGCCTCAGCTTCCCAAGCCACTGGGATTACAAGTATGTGTCATCATGACTGGCAAGAGGTTTGATTTTTGTTAAACAGTTCTGGTCTCTTTACACTTACTCTGACTTAACTGTCTTTTTTTTTTTTAACAATAAAGAGCAAGGGTGCTATAACTCAGGCAACAAAATTCACAAACAAAACATGGCTTTATCATACTACCATTGAAGCACATTACCCGTAAGTGTAAAGATCTACACAAAGCTGGTCATTGTGAGATTCCAATTGCCCCATTTTTCTTTCGATTGCTGATTTCTTCTCTCATCCTGTAAGAACTTTTTTTCCAATAATTCAAGAGCTTTGTGGCATCAAATTTTATAAAAATAGTTTCTCAATAATTACTCATCACTTCATATCTCACAGCCATTAAAGCCATTTATTTTAAATGGCTTTTAAGAAACATGAGTCTTGTGAGAGGAAAAAATTCCACCTCCTATGGATGCATTTGGCTATTGCCATTTTAAGTCTTTGAAAAATATCTCAGTTGAAACAGCCACTGCAATTGCTCATGATACTGAGACACAATTCTAATTTTATTCATTCTCTTTAAAAATCTGAAATAGACCTTCCTTGGCCATGTTGGAAAACATTTTAAGTATCATTGAAATAGGTCCTTGGAGAGTCCCAACTCTAACAGGAATCAGCAGCCTGTGTCTGGACTATCTCCCTGTCAGTTGGACATTTAGGTGGTGTCCACACATGCCTCAGAATGGAACCACATGCAAAGGATTTAATAAATATTTTGATGAAAATTTTCAACAGAATAGAGCCAGACTACAATCATGACTTCCAAATCCTGTACATTCAGTTCCATCCAAATTATGCTCTTATTAACAATTGGGGCAAATAGTATACATCTGAGACATTCTTCCTGAGGCTTATATAGAAATTTGTTTTTAGAGAACGAGATGGTAGTCCATTAATTTTTCAATATCCCCTGAAAATCAAAAAGGAAGTTCATTTCTAAATTCAGAACATTATTCTTTGTGCATATATACTCTTTGAACAAGTTGCATCGAAACTCAGAGTAGTTGTTATTTGGCAACAAAGTGACAGCAAACAATTGATGTGACAGTGAGAGACATTTCCACAAAGTATTTGACGGTGATCTTCTAAAAATAAAAGGTTATAATTGATGTGAAAAGCAACCACCTTACTGTCCACACAAATTCAACCATTAAAATATGTATATATTATTTCCAATTATTTCCAAATATTTGTTTACATAATATAACAATAAGTTTCAGTGTCTAAGTCTTCAAATAATGCTGTTTATTTGTCATGTTCCTGCTTTGATTTACTTTTTAGGTCTACCTCTTACTGCAAGGTTCCATGATGGGGGCAAAGAAGTTTACTATTATATATTCAGCCTGTGAGATGTGACCTAGCTGCAGTGTAACTACTATTAACAAAGAGGCAAATTAAAGTTAGTTCTCAAAATACCACCTCTGCACTTATCATATATAAGTTCAGAAATGTAACAAGTCAAACATTTTTAAAGCATATATACCTTGAAAACTATCATTTTAAAAGAAAGGAGAATGAAAAGGATAAATGTAAGCAGGTAACTAGAAGCTTTAATTGAAAGAGAAATAAAATGCATCCAAATCAGAAAGAAAGAAAAGTATTCTTGTTTGCAGAATACATCATCTTTTAAATAGGAAACCATGGTGATTTTACCAAAAAACTCTTAAAACAAATAATTTCAGTAAGGTTATAGGATATAAAATCAACATATAAAAATCAATTACAGGGGCTGGGATTGTGGCTCAGGGGTAGAGCGCTTGCCTCGCATGCGTGAAGCACTGGGATCGATCCTCAGCACCACATAAAAATAAATCAATAAAGATACTGTGTCCACCTACAACTAAAAAATATTTTAAAAAATCAATTGCATTTCTATACCCTAATAAGGAACTACTTGAAAAGGAAATTAGGAAAACAACACCCTAACATAGCACCAAAAGGAGTAAAATACTTGGGATTAAACTTAACTGAGGAGGTGAGCAACTTCTATACCAAAACTCTGATGAAAAGAATTAAAGAAGGCACAACCAAATGGAAAGACATTCCATGTTCATGGAGTGGAAGGCTCAATATGGTTCAAATGTTCAAACTACCCAAAGAGATCTATAGATTCACTGCAATTCCTACCAAAATTCCAGTAATACATTTCACAGAAACAGGAAAACATCCTAAAATTCAAATAGAATCTCAAAGGGTACCAAATAGCCAAAATAATCTTGAGAAAAATGAACACAGCTGAAGGAATCACATTGCCTCACTTCAAAATATATTACAAAGCTACAGTAATCAAAACAGTATAGCACTGGCCTAAAGACAGTCATATACCTGTTGAACAGAGTAGAGAGCCCAGAAATAAATCCACATATGTATGGTCAACTGGTCTCAGACAAGAGTACCAGGGACATGCAATGGGGAAAGGATAGTCTCTTCAAGAAATGAAAGAGAAAATGTGAGAAAATTTGATATTCTCCATGCAGAAGAATGAAGTTGGACCCTTATCTTATACCATATGTAAAAATAAACTCAAAATGGAGTTAAGTACTAAAATGTAAGACCAAAGACTATAAAACTCCTAGAAGAAAACATAGGAAAAAACTTTATGACATAAGTTGAACAATAAAAGCATGGACTACAGAAACAAAAATAACTAAGTGGGACTTCATCCAACTCAGAAGCTTCTGCATAACAAACAAAAAGTCAACCTATGGAATGGGGAAAATATTTGCAAACCACATATCTAGTAAGGGCTTAATATCCAAACTATATAAAGAACTCCTACAACTAAACAAGAAAAAATAATACAACCAAACTTAAACAAAGAACTTGAATAGATATTTCTTCAAAGAAGCCATACAAGTGGCCAACAAGTATATGAAAAAATGTACTTGTCATTGCTCATCAGGCAAATGCAAATAAAAACCACAATGAAATATCACCTTATAATTAATAGGATGGCAATAGTCAAAACACAGAAAACAAGAAGAGTTGGCAAGGATGTGGAGAAATTGAAACCCTTGAGCATTGCTGGTGGTAACAGAAAATGCTTCAGCTGGAAACTTTCCAGATTTCTCAAAAAAATTAAAAATGAAAATAAAATTTTCCATACAACCCAGAACCCCCACTTCTGGATATTTATCCAAAAGAACTAGAGTCAGGATCTCCAAGAGATAGTAGCTTGCCTGCATTCATTGCAGCACTGTTCACAATAAGGTTCATCAGTAGATGAATGGATTAAAAAAAAGATACTTAACAATGGGATACTATTTAGTCTTCAAAAAAGGAAATTTTGTTAATATGTGACAACATGGATGGATTTTGAGGATATTGTGCTAAGCAAAATAAGCCAATGACAGAAATGCAAATGTCTTATTATTCCACTTAAAGGAGGCATTTTGAAATAGTCAAATTCATAGAATCAAAGAGTGCAATGGGAATTGTCCAACTGGATGGAGGGGAAAAGGGAAAAATCAGAGTTTCAGTTAAATGAGATGAATTCGCTCTAGAAATCTGCTGAGAACATGACACTCATGGTCAAGAATAATGTATTATACAAATAAAACTTTGTTAAGAGAGTAGATCTCATGTTAAGTTCTCTTACTACAGTCAAATAAAATAGAAACTGTTTAAAGGGACACACAGGACACTGTACCTGACGACTCATCTAGCACAAAGGTCATGTTGTCATTTCCTGAGAGGATGCTGTATGTTACTTTTCCATTCCTTCCTTCATCTGGATCTTGAGCACTTACGTGGTGTACCACGGAGCCCACCACAGCATCCTCTCTGACATAGGTGACGGGGACAGTCGTGAAAGTGGGACTGTGGTCATTTACATCCAAAATCACCACTTTTGCTACCAGTGATCTCAATCGCCGGTCTGTCACGTTGGCAGCTTGATCGGATGCGGTTACTGTCAGGATGACAGCGGGGGTATTCTCTCTGTCCAGCGGGGAGGCAGTGACTAATGTGCCAGAAGAGGGGTGGACGAGAAATGGATTCATTCCAGGGTGGTGGGATTCAATGAAGTATTGTATCCTGCTGTTCAAAAAGCTACCGTCCCTGTCTTTGGCATTGAATTCGTACACCAGAGTCCCTACTGGAACATTCTCTTCTATGCTTATCACAATGAACTCATCCTGGAAAGATGGAGAATGGTCATTCTCATCTTCCACATCAATACTAAGGAAGACAGTGCTGTTCAGGGGAGGATTTTTGTTACGGTCTTCAGCAATCACTCTGAAAAGATAATGAGATGTTGTTTCATAATCAAGTTCCTTAGAAAGGTACAAGTCTCCCGTTGAGCGGTCGATTTCAAAGTGACCGTCCTTGTCATCAGCAGCAATGCGAAAGTGTAGCTTCCCATTGTGATGTTGCTGGAGGTGATCGGGTGACTTTATCAAGCTCATTATTTTTGCTGGCTTCAAGTTTTCTGGTATAACTAAATGTCTGATATTCTGAGAAATGATAACTCTCCCTTTGTAGAGTGGTATCACCTGGAATAAGAATAAAAAGGAGCTGTTAGTTTGGAGCATTTTTAAGCAGTTTACAAAAATAGTAACATAATATTAAATATCGATATATATTACAATATTGGTTTGGAAACTAATTCCTATTTGTGTAATATACACATGTTAATTGGTCAGAAAACATCTTTTTATGTGATGTAATTCTAATATGCCTCGGAGGAGTAAAAATTGCATAATATTTAGGAGATAAGAAATGACATAATTTTCCACTTTTTGTAATGTGTGAAATGGTAGTTTTGTGAGGCCATGCTGTGATTAAGCTAAAATATATATAACCTTGTGATTCTTCAAAGGGAAGTGTAGGATAGTTAGTTCTCCAAATTACTCTAACCCCTAGAGATCGATCTATCCATAATGACATCTTTGTACATGTAAATATTCATGTATCTTCGTCTGAAATTTTAAAAAAAAGATTGAGGTATAGCTATGCAGATTTTTTCCCCTAATCTGCATTTCTTGAATCTATGAAGAATATAATCTGAAAATAGAACTTTTAGGGAAATATTTTCTTGATTATATACTTATATTAATATCACTGATTGTCAGGTGCATCAACAAAGAAATCCTCCTATGCAGTCACTCGATCTTAACTCTGATTGGTGCGTTTTTCTCTTCCTATGAAGACTTCAGAGAACTTAGTTGATTCAAGTAAAGCCTTAAAATACGGATCTTAAGCAACTCTTTTAAGCTTTAAAGATTGCAAAACACTATGTGATTATGACATTGCTATTGTTTACATATAAATTTCTCCTACCAATTTACCAGGTCCTAGCCATTCAGATATAATAAAAGACAAGACATATCATAAACAAAGCAAACTAAATGTCCATGGAGTAACAAATACTTTGTCAACAACTGCCCAAAACTAATTCTAAAAGTTATCTGGCTTTAAATCATTTCCTAGTGATAACAAAGAAATAAATATTTATGTGCAAAGTGATCTTAAAATAGTACTCATGTATTGAACATATTTTCACTCTATACACTTGTACACAAACCCAATGAAACCTTCAGAATGTTCTTTCACATTTCATGGCGGCAACATTACCTGAATATTAACAACTGCCTCTCCATGAAGGGCAGGCACTCCCTGGTCACTGGCGATGACTGTTATCCTGTAGGAAGGTCGATAATCATGTAAAAGCATCGTGGTGGTTCTTATTTCACCGTTGTTGGCATCAATCTTGAAGTGATCAGAATAATCTTCTACACACACACACACACACACACACACACACACAAATAAGAAACAAACATTAATTGACCAGTCAGTAAACCAATTAATCTAATATATCTATGATCATTTGGAATATGTATTTGCTTTTAGTTCCATGATAGTTTGAACATTTTGGAGGAGATAGACTCAAACCTTATACCATCTATTAAAATGTCATTGTGCTACCACAGTTAATATGTACAGCCTGTATGTTTCATGTATCTATTCAAATAAATTTAAACTAAACAAGACAAAAGACCACAAACAAGAAACATGAAATTTTCAAAAAATGTTCAAGCATATTAAACAAGTAAATAAAATGATATAATCAACTTCCTTTGTACTCATTACCTAGCTTCAATAATTATTAATTCATGGACAATCTCAATTCATCTATTCCTCATTTGTGTACTTCCCATCCCCCATTTCCTTCTGAACAAGTCCCAGAAATCACATCATTTCCTCTGTATACACTTCAACATGCACCTCTAAAAGATAAGGAATGCTTTTAAATAATCACAGTATAATAATGATCCTTTAGCATCATCAAATATCCAGGAAGTTTTCAGATTTCCGATTGTCCCATATATATCTTCTTGTTTGTTTCTTCCAATTAGCATCAAAATAAAATTGTATATTTCATATTTCTTAAAGTTGTGCATTCCTGCCATATATCTCTTTGTTTCACCCTTGCAATTTATCTGGTGAAGAAGCTGAATCAAGTCTCCTGAAATTTCTCATGGTCTATATGTGGTTGTTGCATTGCTAATATGTGGCTTAATATGCTCCTCTGTCCATTGTCCAATTGGAAGGGGAATCTGGAAAACTGATGGGATTCTTGTTGATCCCAATAGCTCAAAGAGGTGCTTCCCTTCAAATGCACTTGCTTGGCTGCCTTTTGGTTTTGATGTGGGCCCTGTTGATTCACAGCCTAGATCTATGGCTTCATTAAGGACTGCAAAACATACAACATTAACATTCTGCTTTATTACCCACTCTTCGTTTATGAGCTGGAATATTTCAATAGAAGAAATTACCTTTCATCTAGTTTTTGTTAACCCAGAGAAAAAGTTCAGTATGGGAAAGATAAGATAAATGCTTGATGCTAAACTTTAAACTATTTTTTGAGATAACGGGTGGATTCACTAGTATCCTCCAATGGTCCAATCATGATAAGTAAAGTTTTATCTTGCTTTTAAGAATTATAAAGCTGAAATTAAACAGAGGTGCTTCAACATATTTATCATTATTAGTGTTCATATTATTGAACACTGGGATCATCATAAAGATGATTCCTGGACCATTTGGATGGGATTCCAATGATCTTCATAACTTCCTTGTAACTGGTAGAACAAAATGCAAAATGTTGCAGGACTCTTCTTATAGATTTCTTGTTGAACATCCAGAATCAGTCACTGCTCTAAAGACTTCTGGTTCCTTTTGGTGGAAAATGGTTTGGGAAGACCATATTCTGGACATTAGGGATGTTCATTATTTCTGGATTGGTCATCATTTCTAGGCCTTTTCAGTGGACAGAGAACAGATACACTTAGGCACTAAAATATATCATAAGTTCATATAGATGTTTATAATTCAGATTGATACCACAGGATCTTGAGTTAAATAGCAAATTGTATTCTTCAATTAAATCTGAATATTTTAAAAAATGAAGAGGAAAAAAACTTAGATAAAGCCTGAGTGGATAAAGTCATCCATTCTTTGTTTAAACAATTGCTGAATCACTAATATTGAATGATACCAATTATTAAACATACAAAGGCGAATAAAAGAGAACTCCTGCCTTTAAAAATCTCAGATATCAAGTAGGAAATTATGTAACATCTAGTTGTGATTTTTGTGATTTAATGTACTCACTTTAGTTGCACCAGATTACTGTGGAGTGTTCTCATGAATATGATTCAAATCTTTGTTCCTATTTCACTAATTTTTATCTTGTTTCTTTATTCTATTATATTTTGTAGTTGCCTCTGTTTTGTAATGAGATAAAGTAAAAATGAAAACAATATATATTGCTGCATTTTTATATTGCTACATCCTAAGTGTGATTTTGGAAGCCAGGTTGATCAATTCTCAATATTTCTTCAAGGTTTTATAAGAAATGACCAAGTATAAAGAAATCCTATATATCCCTCCAGATCTCATTCCTCTCTTCCTTCTCCGCACAAAGCCACTTTCCTAACTAAAGTGAGGGTTTATGTTTCTGTTCCATACGTTCATAAATATGCATACAATGGTTTTGCTTGTTTTTAAGTAATAGTATTAAGGCAGGATTATAGGCCAATGTAAGTATGTGTGCATGTGTGTTTCTCTTCACCCCTGTTGTTTTTCACAGGTATACCATGTTCTCTTTCCCTGCTCAAAATAAAGCAAGAAAAAAATAATACAAAGATCTTACTGGACTAATAACCAGAGGAAGATCTTTGAATGCATGCTTGCAAAGTCACTTCCCTTCCTGGAGAATAATAATTAGAATAAATTAGGAGACTAGAAAGAGAAAGCTGAGCAGTGACTAATGGGAAGACCAAAAAAAGATAAAATTAAAAAGGAGAAAGAATAGTTGTCTTTAAATATAGATCTGCTAATCCCACTATTACATATAATTATAACCTACCAATTTTGCAAAAAGGAAAATTAAATGAAAAAATTAGATAGATCTGCTGCAGCAAGCTCATCACCTCCACAAAATCACTGTTCCAAAACACTGTTCAAGTGTCCTGGAAAGTTGGAAAGATCTGAAATGTTTGCAGGTAAAGAAATGAGGATGTGGACACAGGGACATGAAAAAACTTGCTCCCCATCAAGGAGGTGATGAGAGGAACATCTAGAATTCCCCCAGAAAGAGGTGACAGAATGGACTCAGAACCACTGTTAGAGTAGGATTCTTTTTATCTTCTGTAACTTGCCTTTTATACTTCAAGTTCAAGGTTTTTCCAGGATCATATATGCACAGCTTCAGTGTGCTCAATTTCATTGTAGATTATTTTACTCCAATAAACCACATTATGCAAGCAATTAAAGTAATGCTTCAATAAATATTCTGCTACATGTGTTGTTCTGCACATATCTGAGTTTCTCTGAGGTATATGGCAAAAAATGGAACTGCAAGGGCTCACCATAAACACACATCCAATTCTATCAGATATCATCTGCTGTTCTTCAAAGTAGTTATGTCAATGAGGCTGAGCATGTTTTAACATGTTTTTGATTATTCGGGATCCTTTTCAAAATTTTAATGTAGCTTTATGGATCTGTTTCCTTGTAAAGTTTTGCTTTTCTTGTTTAAAAATAGTTCTTTGCCCTGAATGCTATAATCAAATCAATCTCTCATACTTTCTTCTGTAGGATTTTAAGGATTTTCTACTCTAAATCACCTCATCTTTGATATATTGAGAGGTAGATACATAATTTTATTTTACTGATACTATATCTTTTCCCCATTTACCATACAGGTCTCCATTTATGTGGGATGAGTTCTCTATTCTTTCCTACTCATATAATTTTAATCAAAGAGTCAATACAATATTGTCTTAGTTACATTTTTTTTTTTTTTTGCCCCAGAGATTGAACTCAAGGGCACCTAACCTCTGCACCACCAGCCCTTTTCCATATTTTATTTTGAGATAGGATCTCTCTGAATTGCTCAGGGCCTCACTAAGTTGCAGAGGCCAGCTTTAAACTCACGATCGTCCTGCCTCAGCCTCCCAAGCTGCTGGAATTTAATTACAGAAGTTTTATAAATTTAAATCTGGTGAGGCAAATATCTTACTTGTTATTTTGACATTGTCTTAGTTATTCCTTGATTTTTGCTCTTCCGTGTGACTTCCAGAATCAGTTTGTCAAATTCCACTAAAAACTCACTGAGATTTCATCTTTAGGATATGGAGACTTCCTAAATATGAACGTGACAATTTTTAAATTCATTTGTCAGCTATTTGTTTCATTTGCCTTTGTTATTTATCTTCATTAATATTTTATAATTTTCTACATAACGGTCTTATACATATTTTATTGGAATTTTCCCTATATCCCTTAATAGGCACAGATCCTGATTTAGAGAGTTTTGAAGCTTATATAATTTGAGGGGTCCTCCTAGAGAAAAATACGTAAATTGCCTATAGTCCCCCTTCCCTGGAGAAGCCCACATAGTAAAGGACCCTGAAACTTAAGCTTCATTAGCTTTGCAGTGAATCTGTCCTTACCCTATGGTTCTTTATGGATTCACTATAGGGAATGTGATCTTTGAAAAACTGCTTAGTTTTAAAAGTGCTAGTGAATTTTATATGTGGCTTGGAGAAAAATATACTACCCTATTAATTCCAATACTTTGCCTGTAGTACATCTTGGATTTTCCATGAAGACAGTCAAATTATCTGCAAGCAATGGCAATATTGTCTCTTATTTTACTGTTTGTGTCAAACAAGACGAAGCACCAAATGTCTTTTAAAATGGTCTAAAATACAATGCAAACTAAAGCTAATCACCAGAAAAAATCTGAAGCCTGCACTTTTTAAGACATAAAAGTAAGACTGTGGCAATGAAGTTCCCGCTTACACATGATTGGTGGTACAGTACCAGTAGGTATGATTTACACTGAAGTCACTGATGTGCAGAGTAGTTTATCTTCATAGAGATTCATAGATGCTTGGCACTCGCTACACACTAACTACAATTTCTTATCTACTGGCTTCTATTGGCCCTCTGGTAAAAGTTGATTTGTACTTTGGATTAGTACAAGTTAATCATTTAAGGTGAGTGGTTTCTATTTAGGACATAGAAAACTTTTCACTAAACTCATAAAATTATTTTTTTAAAAACGAAGTGATTCTTTGTAATAGCCAATGAATTTTGTTTTTAATTTTGTTATACTCAAATTTAACTAGAGAATTCTGAATAATTAAAAGAGTATAGCTTCCTAGAAGGAGATAGATAGCTGATAAATGACAGAGGGAATTCTGAAAGCTGTTAAGTCTTAATAATAGTAAGTTTTACCTGCAGAGATTGAATATAGAACTTCTGCATTGCTTCCTTCATCAAGATCCTTTGCAAAAACAGTTGTGACCAACATATTTACTGGTTGACCTTCCAAAACCTGTCATAAAAACACATGGCTTGCAAAAGAGGCAGTGAAATTTTAAAAGCAGCATCACTGGGACTTTAAAGAACACATTATACTAAGCATTTTTAAAAACTGTTTTAAAATCCCTGTGCCATCCAAATGTGTATCAGAAAAGTTACATGGGTAGAAGTCAATGAAAAGGATCCACCTTACAATTTGAAATCTTTTACTCAATTTGAACAAATTTTCAGAGGCATTTGAACTAATTTTGCAAATAAATAAATAAAAATATTGGAAATCAAATTAACTAAACAGTTACCTATTTTGGATGTTTTTAAAGAATTCTAGCATCTTCTCATTCTTCACCTTTTCAGGCCATTGTTTAAAAAGTAATTGTTATAGTTCAAAATATACTTAAGATAAATATGACCCTTTATTTCAGGAAACATACCCCAAACAGGAAACATATCTTATTAATAGGAATTTTTCTGGAATATTGAAATGCACATGTGGAGTTCAACACTTTAATTAAGCATAGGGTATTTTAATGATAGAATTGTAAATCATGTGATAACCTTATACTGTTTGGCTTTGAAATGATTTTTCTTAAAAATATGGTTTCAGAAGATTAAAGTTATTAAATTTTCCAATAGCTTTTTAAGTTGTTTCATGTATATATTTGAGCCCAATTTGCCCAGTTTGATTATTTTAGAGCAGTAGCCCTCAAACATTTTATTCATACAATCCGTCTATTAAAAATAATTATAGCTGGGTATGGTGGCACACACCTGTAATCCCAGTGACTTGGGAAGCTAAGATAAGAGGATTGCCAAGTTCAAGTACAGCCTCAGCAATTTAGCAAGACTCTAAGCAACTTAGTGAGAACTTGTCTCAAAAAATTAAAAGATAGAAAGTAAAATAGAAAAATAAAAAATAGAAATAAAAAATACTTCAGTGGTAAAGCACCTCTGTGTTAAATCCCTACTACAAAAAAAATTACAAGTACCTCCAAGATATATTCACTTATTATGTACATGAACTAATATGCTAATTATATTGTACACATTGTAAAAGATGCAAAAGCATACAAATGATAAAGACGAGACAATATAAACGTAATTAGAAGTTTGTGCATGTACTCCAAATGAATAGCCTTTATAATCTCTAGATGTACATCTATCAACTTTAGAATTCATATTGTTCCCCTGCTCTTAACTTCTCATCTTAGTGATGTGCATCCATTGCTCATAAGGATTTCAAAAAGGTGCAAGAAAGCTACTGGTTAAACAATCGTGTGTGAGCAACATTGATACTGAGGTTATTATATCTGTACGCAAAGGGCAGAAATACATTCCTTCTTATAAAACAACTGGACGTGATTCCAAAGAGTATAAATATCTATTTTTTTAAAAAATGTCTTTTAAAAACAAAAATACTTTTTTACAATTTCTAGGTCTAGAAATCGATGCAATGGCCCACCAAGACTGGTTTGATAAATTCACATGTGTTACCACAAGATGGCGCTCAAAACAAACGACCAACAATCCGTTGTAAGGCTACTACACAAACCTTGATGTGAAATTCCTTTCCAGGGAGACACTGTGGGAAAAACGGCCTGTTGTCATTGATGTCGGTAACTGTGACATAAACTACCACGGTGGCATTTCGCGGTGGGGAGCCATGGTCTGTCACCAGGACAGTTATCTGATGGTGCACCTGATGCTCATGATCCAATGCCAACCAGCTGATCAATTCTCCTGAGGAATACAGGGCAGAGCAAAAGACATGGACACTGTCAACTAGAACACTAGTGTCACAGACCATACTCAAAATAATCCAGAGAAGGAAAATCAAAGAGAAAGCTTTGCGCAAAAGCATAACTCCTGAGACCACATACTTAGTTTGGCTCATAGTACTGTTGGAAGAATTTCCTGAAGTTGCTTCTGAAAATGCTACTTTAAATTGGTCCCTTTTTGTATTTCAAATGATCTGCTATCAACCATTTGAACAACAACAAAAAACATGAATTCAAAAAAACAAATGATTTGGAAAATTTAAAATAACTGTTCATTCTAGGCTGCCATATAGAATCATGGAAAGCACGTGAACTATGGCATAAGTTCTGGCTTTGGGTCCCAGGTTCCCCACCTAACATGCCCTCTGAGCCTACCTCTTAGGGCTACTGTATGAAACAAACATGATTACACATAAAAAAGTATTTCATAAGCTGTAAATTATTATACTCACGGCAGTTGTTATCATTACTTTAAAATGATGGCAAACATTTTCCTGAAAATCATATTCTCTGGGCAATTGTTTTTCATTCATGTCTACAAGTATTTATTTTTGTCCCACAAAACATGTGCATCAATGGGTAGTAACTTCCCAAATAATAATTAATGCTTTATAAGCCTTATTTTATAGATTTTTGTCTACAAATATGCTATATTTGGTAAATGCCCTCATGTTTTAGCCATGGAGACTAAGGCATAAAACCATAACTGCCTCTTCCTATGGCCCAAGGTCTTTGGAAGCCAAGAATTCTCTCTAATACCCCATCTCCTGCTGTGGAGCTCAGTAAAGCACTAGTTTTCTAATATTTTTGAAGAAATCTATTTCTGAGAAAGTAAACATGAAGCAGCTATCAACTGACATTCTCCATTGCTATTTTCCTAATTCAGATAAAATACCATTTTATTTTTTAAAAAGCTGAGTCAAGGAACAAAATTCATATTTGGATAAGTCACTAGATTGGTGAGCTTAAATGTAGGGTTAACTGCTACTATTTACTTTATAAATTATATTTAAATAGTGTTTGCTATAACTGTGAATTTAATAAAAATCACATCATATCTGCATTTTAAGGTTCCAATCTGTAATTCTTTGAAAACCCTAAATCTTGAATGACAAACAGGTTTTTTATTTCATGAACCAACTCTGATGAACATTAACAGCTATTTGGACGTCAGACGCTGAAGGACTGTGAGCCACAGCCTGGAGCTGGCACTGGTGATGCCAAGTTCAATAGGAACTGACATCCAGGTCAGTAAAAAGACTGCTCAGCATATCAGGATGAGGAGACAAGGTGGCCTGCCTGCTCTGAAGGATGCCCTCCCAGCCGTGCCTTGCCACACTGTCCTCGGCAAATGAGAACAGTTTATCAGGACATTGTATTTCAATCCCCTTCATATACTTCATCTCTTTAGCAACTTCAGAGCATGACATGAAGTATGTCAGGAATTATCTCCTCTCTTCATGGCAAAGGCACTGAGCTCCAAGATGAAGCTATTTGCCAAAAGCCATACAACAAAATCATCACTGAACACCTGGTCTTCTGAATCTGCGTACTAGGTAATTATAGGACAAAGAAGATCATGGGGTAAACAGCTGTAGTTTGCATATTTTTAAAAAATTGCCAAGTGAAATAGAAGATCTGGAAAACGAGCAGCCATATGGATAAAGTGGCAGCAAGACTATCCTGCATGCCTGTGCAGCCCATGCCCTGCAAAAGGGGCACCAGTTTACAAAGTGACTAGGAGTTGAAATCTAGTCTGCACCCTTCCTGGAAGCCACGTGCGCTTGTGAAAAGCACCACTTGCAGGAGGAATAAACACCTTCTCCCAATTCACACATGGGGCATTAAGAATAGAGGCTGGAAGTTAATCACAACTGAATTAAAATCCTGTCCCACTAAAGAGTTGGGGCACCATTAGCCAAGATATGACCTAAATCAAGCCTTCTGGGATTGTACAGCTAGGTGACTTCCTCTAACCTCTGATTAGCTCTCTGAGCTTCCTGCAGCTATCTCTTTCTCCATTTTCCCAGCTCTGTATTTGCAGAATAAACATGTTTTGTTGCAGAGATTAGAGTCCTTGTAAACCCATACAACATAAATTTTTTAAGTATAAATTATTATATTTAATTTTGAAATTAAGGCCTCAAAAATAATTATGCCACTGTAATTATCCCCCTTGTCCCCCTGGTTCCCTTAACAAAATGAGAATGGGGACATGCGTGCGTCCCTGGAGTGATTTTAAAATCTCAACTAATGGATTACTTTCTAGTTTTATGTTGATGACATTTATATTTCACAATGTATGCCAGAGCAATATTTTTTTAAAAATCTGCAAATAAAAAAAATGGCAAAGAAAACAAACTTTTCCCCGGATTTATTTAATCCAATTCTAACTGTACCTCTAATTCAGTGTAAGAAGCTCATACAGTCATGCACCACTTAATGATGGGGATATGTTCTGAGAAATGTGTCCCTAGCTGATTTCATAACTGTGCTAACATCAGAGAGATGTGCTTACACAAACATAGAAGTTAGAGGCTATGTGGTCTAGCTTATTGCTCCGAGGCTACAAACTTGTGCAACATATGACCATATTGAACATTGCAGGCAATTGTTACGCAATAGCAAGTGTCTCTGCATCTAAATATATCCAAACATAAACAAAGTACCCTACAAATTCTAGGCAATAGGAATTTTTCAGCTTTATTATAATTTTATAGGACAACTGTGATATATGCAGTTTATCGTTGACCAAAATGTCGTTACAAGGCACATGATGGCTTTGGCGATATATGAGTGGAATCAAGAAAAGTATGAATCGTTACAGGTGAAAGTATTTTCAATTTTAACTGCATTTTAAATACTATAATCAAAACTACATTATATTTGATTAAGTACTATAATCAAAACTACATTTCCTAAAAACTCAATTTATCTGAACGTTTGTACGAATGTTAACACCTAAAAGATTGGAGTTTTCTCAATCCTGATTTTAAAGGAGTAACTGGAAGCTACAAAATGCTACCTGTATTAGGATTTATCCTGAAGAATTTTCCATCAGACAAAAGGAAATATGATAGCTGTCCATTCTTTCCAGAGTCTGGGTCAATGGCTGTAATTTTGCCTATTACCCCTGGGGGAATAGGATTCTCTTCAACTTTCAAAAACAACATATCACGTGAGAAGGTCGGGGAATTGTCGTTCTCATCCAGGACATGAACAATTACTGAAGCGCTCACATTTTTCAGTGATCTGTCCTCTGGGATCCAGGCGAACACTCTAAAACGATATGTTTGTGCGGCTTCGTAATCGAGCTGTCGCCGCAGATACATCCAACCCGTGTAGGGGTGGATTCCAAACGCAGCAGCGTCTACACTGGGTTCCAGTGAGTACATTATCTGCGAGGTCATGTGCTGTGGGTGGGCTTTTATTTGCAGTATTTGTGTTGTCAGCGAGAGAGATTCACTAACTTCCACTTGATAGACCAAATTTTCAAAAGTCAAGGCTGGGCTTTGTTCTTGTTTTTCGATAATGACAGTCAGCATCAACAGGGATGCCTGAGGAGGAGCTCCATGGTCCTCGGCCATGAGGGTTAGCGTGTATTTCTGCAGGACATCACCTCCCAGGCTCCCACTGAGGTACACCACCCCAAGCCCTCTGTCAATGGTAAAGACGCTTGGGTTCTGGCTTGCAATGGTATATCGGATGAGCCCGTTCAGTCCGCTGTCTTTATCTTCTGCCCGTGCAATGTACAAGGCCGTTCCCGCAGGTGTGGTCTGCGATATCCTAATCTCATCAGAGGCTACGAGGAACTCCGGGTGGTTGTCATTGACGTCCATTACAGTTATGTTGACTTCTGTGCTGCTGCAGACTGGGGAGATGCCAAGCTGCGCCTGGACGGTGAGAACAACCATGGGCTGCATTTCATGATCTAGAGGCTTCTGGGTGTGAATAGTGCCCAGCCAAGGGTGAATGGAGAACTTTCCATCCAGATTGCCAGAGGAAATTCTGTAAAAGATTGGTTCTGAGGAATCTGAAAAGGGAGAGAATGCAATCATTACATGCCACAGGAGTGTAGAGGCTGGAAATGCTGAAAGTGAAAATATTAACACATGCCACATTTATGCAGAGCACTGTGGAACATCTTAATTCTCCCTCTACTCTCCAAGCCTGCTGAAAAGTGGACACAGGGATTAAGGCTTTTTGGTGGGCAAAGGGAGCATCCACTGAACAAAGAGCAAGCTGCAGGCTTTACTATCTTTCTTCATCCTTTTGCATTAGGTAAAAAGAAAAGACATTCAGAAAATAATTTGCATATGTTTTTCTATATTCACAGTTGCCAAGTTAAGTTTCTGTTGATGTTTCTGTATGATATCTTCCCAAGCATGGTCAATAACCCCCACAAAGCTTGAGAAGAAGAAGAAAAGAAAGGACAAGAGGGGACCAGGAGGAAGACTAGCTCTTCAGAGAGGTAATTCCCTTCTAGGATTTCATCCTGTCTGTGTAAAAAGGAGTTACGCAAGAATATTTGCTCACATGCTATTTGGACTACCAAAATTTTTTAATTATTCAAATAGATAGCAACAAGGAAATGTTTCAAGAAAACACATCTAAGTTGAAATACTATGTAACTTAATGAGACAGAATGATGTACAATTTTCCTGGAAAGTTGTACTTTTTATACTAAAGTGATAGAAAGGTATAACAGAATAGGATGGATTTTTGTAAAAAAAAAATTTTTAAGTGTGTTTTTGGGGAGGACATATACACTTTCTACATAAATATTCTGTACTGTTCTAAGCTTTCTTTAAAAAATACCTACTTCTGTTGTTATTATTAAGAGAATTGTAGGATGGATGGAAATAATGTTGAGAGAATGAAGAGCAAGCTGGGCTTTGTGCTCTCTCAGTTCATCTTGTCTGGAGAAAAGGAAAGCATTCTTCAAGCCTGGACAGCCCAAGAAAATACAGCAAATTTCCAAGGATGGACTTTAAAGAAGCAGCAGTACTTACTCAAAGACTCTCTGGCTTTCACTGTTCCAACAGGACTGTCTTCAGGCACATCTTCGTAAACTGAGAAAGTATACCTAGGCCTTTCAAATTCGGCAGGTGCCAGTGCTGTCTGAAGGATGTGTATAGTGACATCAGCATCAATGGCAGCTGACAGCCCACCACCATCTCGGGCACAGACCATCAAAAAAAGAGTAGTCGGTTCCAAATGACTAAGAGTCGATGTTAAGTAAATAATCCCTGCATAGGGGGAAGAAAGAATTAATAAACAGATAATATGTAATAAATACTGATAGTTATAACACCTAATCTGTTAAGTCTGCTGTGCTGTTTAATTTTATGTGTCAACTTGATTGGATTATGGGGTGCCCAGATATTTGATCAAACATTATTCTGAGTGTGACTTTGAGGGTATTTTTTATTTTGACATACATACAAATATGGAGTATAACTTATCCTAATTAGTATCCCATTCTTGTGGTTGTACATGTTGTGGAGTCTCATTGGTTGTGTATTCGTATATAAACACAGGAAAGTTGTGCTTGATTCATTCTACTTCCTATCTATTTCTATCCCCCTCCCTTCCCTTCATTCCCCTTTGTCTAATCCAGAGAACTTCTACTCTTCTGTCCTGCCCACCTCCTGATTGTGGATGTGTCAGCATCCACATATCACAGAGAACATTCAGCTTTTGGTTTTTTGGGACTGGCTTATTTCACTTAGCATGACAGTCTCCAGTTCCATCCATTTACCAGCCATAATTGCATTCTTGTTTATGACTGAGTAATATTCCATTGTGTATATATACATATATTTTATCCATTCATTTGTCGAAGGGCACCTAGGTTGATTCCATATTTTTGTATAATATTACTTGAATCTGTAGAGTGAATACAGTAGACTCTTATCCCTAACATGGGTGGGCCTCATCCAATCAGTTGAAGGCTTGAACTGAACATAAGAACTGACCTTCTTGTAAGTAAGAAAGAATTCCTCTTGTCTGTCTTCAAAATGGAATATTAGTTATTTTTTCCTGCCTTCACACTCTGGTGAAACATTAGCTCTTCCTGGGTCTCAAGCCTGCTGGTTTTCTGTATACAATAAACCATTAACTCTCCTTGGCTTAGCTTTCTGACTCACCCCACAGGTCTTAGAAAATGTCAGCCTCCATAATTGCATGTTGCAATTCCTTACAATAAATCTCTTCATAGATGTCTATATGTATATATACACATGTAACTGACCATCGACATGTGTGTGTTTACACACTCACACATGCACACATACTCAAACACACTCATTGTATTGGTTCTATTTCTCTAGAGAACCTGAATCAACACATCTGTTTTATAACCAAAGAACTTGTACATATTTGAAAAACGATGTGGCAAATTCTGTCAAGAAAGCAGTATTTTCCCTGGGCTTAAATATTAGACATTTTAGAAGCATGTTAACTCACCAGAAGTATATAAATTCTGGTGCCTGGTCAGGCCTGACTATCATATCACCAGCTCAGGATGATGGAGTCAGAGTATGCCCCACAGTCTGATGTGTCCTAAGGTGGGGCTAATAGGGTAGCAGGTAGTTATAATCTGCCCAGGGGCCAGGGCACTAAGACCTCAGGAGAAAACTGAAAGGAATCTTCCAGGCATTCCTGGACTCAACACCACAGGGGGCAGTTCTGTTTTTCAACTGATTCCACTCTTTGCTAGTAAAAAGTTATACTAAAAGAACTGTGTGTGAGAAAACTTCAGGTAAGTGTTAAAACCACGAGGAAAGAGTGGTATTTGAGGCTTATAAATGTAGCATGTGAGAGAAGGAGGTTTGTGGTTAAGTTGGGGAGAGATTCAGTAATTGAGATAACCACTTAATATTGCAATATTAAATGTGTTACTGGTTTGAAAGCATGAAAATAGATACAATGGAATCAAATTCAGAAATGAACCTGTTGGTTTTATTTAACAAGGAAGAAAATACATGCAAACTTATTGATAAACATAGAAATAAATATGGCTGCATTTTGTGGACTCTGAGGGTGTAACTTGTTATCCTATCAGTTTGATAAAGGAATGTTGCAATTTTTGCCAGTGTTTAAGAAGCTAGTAAACACATCAGAAATACTCAGTTTTGGGGCATAAAAAATGGACACTCATTAAAGTTCTTTCTTTTTAAAGTCAAAATCTGTGGGACAGATTTCTGTCCATTCCTATTTCTGTCCCAAGTTTAATGAAACATGCATTATTTCTCTTTGAAATAATGTATCACAATGTATTATAAAGTCACTCATCTTCTCTGAACTTTTCCAAACATAACATTCCCCATTTTTTCCTCCTGCCCAGCTTTATGGAGGTATAATTGTACACAAAACTGTACCAGATCAAAGTGTGCAATGTGACAATTTGAGTCATACTTGAGTTACCCTGTTCTTTAATAGTTCCTTATCTAACCTGATTTTAAATCATTGTCCAAGTGGTTTTCTCCTGAACATGCTTCAAGTTGATCTTCGTCTGGGCCCCCAGAGTGAACACATTTCCAGGTCAGCCTGACCATTCCAAAGCAGGTCCAAATCCAAAGTATTAGGATACCACAAAATACTACTAATAATACCAACTATTATTAGACCAACTTTGGCAGCCAAATTAGAATCAGGGTTCTAATTGATTTTGTGGTCCACCAAAGCCCTAAATACTTTCCAAACAATTTTTTAGGTCAGATCATTCCCATCTGTTATTGATGCAGTTTTTTTTAAATAATAGAATATAAATTGTTTCATTATAAAAGTGATTATTATAACAGTGATTTTTTCCTCAAGTAAATGGAATTTATTTTATTTATTTTTAAAATTGGGGTGAAGTCCAATTGAAAATTTACCCACTAAAAACCAGCAGTGAATAATTACAACCTTCCTCAGCTTTGACTGGATCATTAAATAAAATATGTATGGGGATTTTGAAAAGTAACATCAATGTCATCATCCATTTGCTTGCTAAGTTGATTGAAGATAAAATATTATTTTACACATTATAAAAGCAAGAAGCAAGAAAAGAATTTTCAGAAACACTTCAGAGTGTTCACCATGCAGGTTTCTAGCTTCTAACTGCCCCTTCCATACTTTCTAAGTACGACAGGTACTTAGGTACCAGTAGCAAAGAAGAGGATGACCCAACCCCAGATAACTAACCTTAACGATCAGAAGGCCTGAAAGGTAAGTCTCAATTCCAGCTACAAAAGTTACTTCGCCCTTACAGGAAAATTACAGTACTCTGCACAAGTAGCTTCCAGAAGTGACTTTCTTTCTTTTTATTGGTTATTTTTAGCTATATATGACATTAGGATTCATTTTGACACATTTATAAAAGCAATGGAATATAATTTGTTCCAATTCAGTCCTCAGTACTTCCCCTTTTCCACCCACTCCTCCTTCCCTGGTTCCCTTCTCTGTACTCTACTGATCTTTCTGCTATTTACTAGTGTTTGGTTTGGTTTGGTTTGGTTTCTCAATTAATGTCCGGTGGCTGTACATGATGGTGAGAGTCACTGTCGTGTATTCATATATGTACATAGGAAACTGAGCTCAGAGTCATCCTGCTGTTCTTTCCTTATCCCATCCCTCCTCCCTCCCCTTTAATCTCCTTAAACTAGCCCACTGATGAAAGCCTGTGCTTGATTTAAAAAATAAAACTCAAATGATACAGAACTGTTTACAGAAGAAAATAAAAAAATCCCTCCAATCTCAATCATCCCCACTCCCTAGGTATATATTCTCACAAATTTAACTCAATTCCAATTATAAAGAAAATTTGAAAGATTTCATTTTGCCCTTTTGAAGATGGAGACATTGAAAAAACACGAATGTCTCTTTCAAATAGGCACAACTAGTCTTCCTACCTCCAGAATGAATCTTTCTGGGCTGCATTTCAGACTTGTATGAAAACAGTCTTCCTGAAATCCAAATCCAGACATACCCATGCCTCCCCAGGTTTTCAGCGTACAGTTCAAATGTGTCTTCTGAATATACCAAACCATTCCTAAATTAGCCTTCTTTCACCTGTTTCAGTTTGTATGTGAGGTGTCCTCCACAGACTCCTATATTAATGCCAGAGTATTCCGAGGTGATACAATTGGATTGTGAAAGCTGTAACCTAATCTCAGCCCATCTGAGTTTGAAAGGACTGGGTGGTAACTGTAGGCAGGTGGGGGGGTGGGTCACCAGGGTGTGCCTTTGAAAGAGTCACTCTTCCTGTGGCCCTTTCCTCTCTCTCCCTGTTTCTCTGCTTCTGGATCCCACCATGAGCTAAGAAGCTTTCCTCCATTGGACCCTTCCCCAAGATGTGTTTACCTCAGGCCCAGAGCTATGGGTTGGATGTCTATGAACTGAGACCTCTAAACCTACGAGTACCAAATAAACTTTTCCTCCTCTAAGTTGCTCTTGTTAGCTATTTTGGTCACAGTGATGCAAAACCTGATGAAAACACCACTTCCGTAGTCCCATCTCACGACTTTCTGTATAGTTTTTTCTTTGCTCAGCAAAGTGAAGTATTTATAATTCCCAGAATAGATGGAGCTCTTTTCTATTTGAATTACTAGATCCTTTTCCCAGAACAATTCTTCATCAACTTGACTTGATGATTTTTAGTCATCAAGAAATTTTAAAGTGCAGCTCAAGGCTCAATGAATGCAGGTAGCTTCTGCTTACCTCTGCATAGTCAGACACCACCCTTCTTTAATGCTTCAGTGGCCTGGGAATATATGCCTACTATAAACTGAATACATTATAAGTTTAATTATCAGTTTTTATATTTATTATTCACTTCATTATTCATTAATCACTCAATGATCTGTTAATAAAATCAAAACACAAAAATTATTTGAAAAATATTTAAACAATTTAATGTCCATAACATAAAGGTTTCCACAATTAAGATGAAAAATACAAGTAAACCAAAAGTTAATGGTAGATAAGCACGTAGTGTAGATAAGAAAGACAAAATGTCAATAAACACAATTATGCTCAAACTCACTAATAATAATGAAAATGCAAAATTGAAACAATTATCTCTTTTTTCTAGTCCCTAGTCCTAAACTATTTCTGATAATACCTAGGGCATTATCATGCATCAAATCCTGCTAAGCAAGAATGTTATAGTACAGAACAATACATACAGTTTACATATAAACAGTGGCACTTATACTATAGGTGTAAATGCAGAAATATGCACACTGGAAAACAGGGAAGAAGATGAACAATTGTCAAGAAAGGTCACTTTTGTGGGTGGAGATTATGAGATTATAGAACAGCTCACTTTCTTTTCTCTCCTTTTACTTTTTATTATCTTTTCTCTTTCTCTCTCTTTCTCTTTTTTTTTGTACAAAGGATTGAATCCAGGGGTACTTTACCACTGAGTCACAACCTGGAATACTTTTATTTTTTATTTTGAGACAAAGTCTTGCTAAAATGCTTAGGGCAGCAAGGCACAGTGGCACATGCCTGTAATCCCAACACTTTGGGAGGCTGAGACAGGAGAATCACAAGTTCAAAGCCAGCCTCAGCAACAGCGAGGCGCTAAGCAACTCAGTGAGACCTTGTCTCAACATAAAACGCAAAATAGGGCTGCGGATGTGGCTCAGTGGTCTCGTACGCCTGAGTTCAACCCCCTGTATCAAAAAAATAAATAAGTAAAATAAATAAATAAATAAAATGCTTAGGACCTCGCTAAATTGCTGAGGCTGGCCTTGAACTTGCAAGCTTCCTGTCAGTCTTCCAAGCTGCTAGGATTATAAGCATGTGGCACTGCACTCAGCAAGACATCTCACTTTCTACTTCTTGCATCCCTAGACAATTTTTTTTTTTTTTTGGCACCAGTGATTGAACCCAGGGATGCTTTAACACTCAGCCACATCATCAGTCCTTTTTTATATTTTATTTAAAGACAGAGTCTCACTGAGTTGCTTAGGGCCTCATAAAGTTGCTATTGCTGGATTTGAACTCACAATCCTCCTGCCTCAGCCTCTGGAGCCACTGAGATTACTAGCATTTGCCACCATGCCTGGCTATATCCCTATACTTTAAAAATATTTAACAATGAGCATATGTCAATGTAGTATTTAGAAAATATATATAGTACTAAGGATATTTAGAAAAATAACATATATTACTAAAAAAGACACCTACAGTCATGCACCGCAAAATGTTATTTTAGCCAGTGATGGAGCACATGTGTGACAGTGGTCCTATAAGATCATATTGTCCAGTGACATTGGGTTTTAGTCAGCTTTTTCTCTGCTACAACTAAAAGATCTGACCAGCACAATTGTAGAGGAGGAATAATTTATTTGAGGGCTCGTGGCTTTAGAGGTCTTAATCCAGAGAAGGCCAACTCCATTCTTCTGGGCTTGAGGTGAGGCAGAACATCATGGAGGAAGACTATGGTAGAGGGAAGCAGCTCACACGGTGATCAGAGAGCAGAGAGAGAGACTCCACTCTCCAGATACAAAATATATACCCCATAGCCACACCCCAATGAACCGCTTTTTCCAGCCACACCCAACCTGACTCCAGTTATCACTCAGTTAATTCCACCAGGGATTAATTCACTGATTAGGTTAAGACTATAATCCAATTTTTCTCCTCCAAACCTTCTTGCACTGTCTCACCCGTTAGCTTTTGGGGACATTATATCCAAAGTATAACACATTGCATCTAGCTTGGTCTGTGTAAACACATTCTACACATGCTTTTTAGAATGAATCCCTATCATTAAGCAATGCATGACTGCATATACCTACTGTCTTTAGAGCTATGAAGGAAACTTGAATACTAGTAAAGATTTAGATTGGACATTAAAATGTATGCCTTTAAAAATAATTACCCAAGACACTTCTCTAAAAAATAGCATTATTATATAAAAGTCTTCAAGGATGAATATCAATAGAAATCTTAGGACTAGCAAGTTGTTTAAGACAGCTATTTTCCATTAAATGATTCCCTGAGGTTCAGATAAACATGCTCTATAGAAATTGTCTTTATAAAAATGTTTGAACACAAAAAATAATGTGTCAAATACTCAAACTATTAGCAAAATGTGTCACGGTAACATATAGTAAACTATAGAGTTAAAAAAAAAGAACTCTCAATTCTTCTTTTTTTTGGTGGGGTTAGTGCCAGGGATTGAACCTAGGATCACTTAATCACTAGCCACATGCCCAGTTCTTTTTATATTTTATTTTGAGGCAGGATCTCACTAAATTGCTTAGGGCCTTGCTAAGTTGCTGAGACTGGCCTGGAACTGGCAGTCCGCCTGCCTCAGCCTCCCCATCCTAAGCTTGTACCACTGCACCCAGCTAGGACTGTCAGTTCTAAGCAAGCAAGTAATAACAAAGTTTAAAATTACATGTAAACAGTGAGATTCTGCATGAACTTTGCATATGGCAGCCATTCAGAGAAATGAGTTCATAGGAAAAGGGTCAAGAATTCTATTTCCTAAAGAGAAATACCTTAAAAGCAAAATGTTTTCAAGGCTTTTAAAACAAACAAAACCGTAAACATGCCTGAACATATGAGCTAGTCCTCCAATATCAGTTTTTCACTAGGATTTAAAAAAACAAAAACAAAAACAACTCCTTTTAACTTTTCTCCATTTCTCATTTCATAGAAGTCTTAGAAGTAAAGATATTAATCTGGAAGTATATACATACATATGTGTGTGCATGTTTACATACATAAATATATACATGTACATACCCCACACATTCATAATACATACACATATGTACACATACATTTGTACATTATGTACAAAAATTAGGCATAATGTTACATTAATATATGTACATATTATGCTTATCTGCTCAAAATTCCTGTGTAATGATGGGACAGTGAATATTTGTCACACAAAATACTTGTTCATCAATTGCCAAGCTCTAACTGCTTCAAAACATCAGGAACCCCACTGATTTCTGTGTATGCCCACAGACTAATCACTTTAACCTGTCATGTTTTACATCTACAAATTAGGATAACTCCCCTAGCAATATCAGACAGTTTTAATTCCTTTCTAAAGTGATCAATTCTCGTGGTAACTATTTCCAGAATTCTAGTTTTTTCAATGTTTATTTTTTTATTTCAATGTTTATTTTTTTATTTTATATTCAACTAAGAACAATCACCCAAAAGAAATTAACACAGTTGGCTAATGCATTTGTCTTTGAACTTGCAGAGATCCATTGCACTGGTATAAAATAGGTCAAGGCTTACAAAGACCTATCAGAACTGCTAGATCATTTCCCACTACCTATTCAATCTCTTCTGTTTCTTTAAATATATAAAACATATTTTTTGTGGTCATGGTCCAGTCAGGAAACTGGAAAGCATACTAGAAGTTTTAGAGGCTATTTAATTAATTAATTAATGGGAATAGGAAAGCTAAAAGAGCCAGAAGAGGATGGTGAATGACAACTACAGAAGGCTGTGACCTTCTCAGGTCATAAGAATCAAAACAGAAAAGTCAGCATTACTGCCTTGACCAAAAAGAAGAGGAGGAGGTGCCGTGATGTGGCTTGAAGCTCCCAGGTAGTGCCTCATCCATGGTACCCAATGTTCTGAGGCATCTCCTTGCAGCTGATACTTAGGTGTCTCATTGCGTGACTTACAGCCATGTCCAAAGGGTAGCGCCAAGAGATGCTCAGAACACTGTGGTGTGGCTGCTGCAATCTAAGGAGGCACAGAAAGGGTGATGTTCACTGCCCAAGGAGGCACTGAATGGCTGCAAGTGGATTTCTGAATGGAATGGTGTAGTTGGTGCCAAAAGACAGGAGGAATGCTGGCCACAGAGGAAAGCCAGATAAAGGCTCCTTCTATCCTCTAACTTCCAATTTCCTGCCAGCACTTTCCATTGGCAGAAGCTATCTAGGAGCAGCTGTAATAGTGTCCTGGGGCACAAGCACCTATGTGGCAGGGCCCTCTGAAGATGTCTAGACCCCAGCTCTGCAGGGTCTACTGCTAACAATAAGATTCAATCATGCTCAATATGGAGCTCAGTTCCTTCAGCCTCACGCAATGTCTCCAGGTTAACCTCTGCTCCTATTTTTCTCTTTCTATTTTCCACTAAGTGCCCATATTAAATTATATCTTTTACAATAAATGTTTGTGTTTTCCTGATTGGATCCTGACTGGTATAGTTCTCACTAATCTCCAATTGGCCTGGCTTACATTACTAGTTAGATGAAATAATCAGAATGGCCTGAAAATATTCAATGTTTGATTAGTGACCTTGTTTTCCAAGCAAATAAATGAGCAGATGCTGAGCAGGCAAAAACTACAGTTACAGATTATGCCACTGCTACGTAGGATGTGTACCCAAAAGCTCATGTTTTGAAAACTTAATGCCCAAATTCATATGTAAAGGGTATTTGTAGGGAGGACCTTTGGGAGTAGGGCCTCATGTAAGATGACATCATGAGGGTAGAGTCCCTAGCCCCACATGGCATTAGTGGCTTTCTAAGAAAGGAGAAAAAGACACGAGGTAGCATGCTTGCTCTGTCTTGCCATGTGATGTCTCCACCAATGTATGAGGCAGCACAAGGCCCTTACCAGATGTGAAGCAGATGCTAACATCACATGTTGGACTTCTCAACCTTCAGAACCATGAGCCAAACAAATTTCTATTCTTAATAAATAAGCCCGTCTCGGGTAATTTGTTATAGCAACAGAAAAACAGACTAAGACAACATCTTATATAAAGTTGGCTCTTATCATTCCCTGTCTCTATCCCCTCAGTCATTTCCTTTGTAAGATCACGATCTGTAGGTATCTGCCTGTTTTCTTACTTTCTCTTTGTCCCCCTTTACATTTTAAGGCCCATGGAGGCAAGGACTGGGTTTTTATGACTCACCATTAACCAACCAGGCCCTGTCACAATCCCAGGCTCAGAGAAGGTGCTCCATGAATTAAAAAGTAAAGAAACAAGCCAATCTGGAAAAAATCACTGATCAAAACTAGTCAGAAGAACTTCAAAAGAAGAAAGAAGATGTCCTAGTTTAGGCTGCTCTAACAAAAACAGCAAAGCCTGGGTGGTTTGAACAACAGAAATTTATTTCTCACAGTTCTAGACATCAGGAAGCCCAAAGTCAAGGTACCCAAAGATGCCATGTCTGGTGAGAGCTCTCTTTTGATTGCAAATGGCCATCCTCTTATTATATCCCCATATACAGCAGAGAAAGAGGGCTCTGATCTCTTTCTCTTAGGACACAAATCCCCTCATGGGGGCTCCACCTTCAAGACATCATCTAAACATAATCAACTTTCAAATTCCATCACCTCCTCATTCCATCTCACTGGGGGCTAGGGTTTCAACAAATGCATTTTGGAGGGCCACAAACAGGCAATCCATAACAGAAGAGTAACCTGATGTTGGAACTCCAAGCCAAATATTACAATTACTATATGCTTGTGGCCATTAGGAGTCTGTGGGGCTAATGCAAGGATAGATAAAAGAACAGACCAGAACAGATAACATCTAAAGAATGCTAGTTCAGGTGGCAGGCGGCAGGCCTGATGACTCTGATGCTCATAAAGGACTTCTAGCTCTTGATTTACACTTAGGATCAGTAAACTACAGAGGAAAAAAACCCCATACCAACCATGCTCATTTTATGTGGGTAACAGATCTGCTATTTTAATGAACATATATAGCTATTTTTAATAATATACTTGAATTCTACCTCATTTCCAGATTAATAAAGGAAGTCACCAAACGGGTACCTATGTATCTCTTCCTGCTTAAACCAGAATCCAAGGGACCCTGAAAACCATCTGTTTATTGAGCTGCTTCTACTTAAGATCATGCAGAACTGTCCCTGGCCAAGAGGAGGCTCTTAGGTTGAAAGAACTACAGAAAAATAATTCATAACTTCTGATACCCAGCAAAAAATCTTCCTCGTATTTAACACGAATCATTTGCATTATAAACCCTTTCCTGCTGGCTTGATATGGAGTATTTATCATGATAAACTGTATGGTTGTGCCACAAAACTGGACGTTAAAAGTACCCTGAAAGAGCTGACTTAAGATTTGTGTGGATCCAAACTTGGTGAGCCCACTTAGTGCAGTATATGAAATGTATTTTTGTGATAGTGAGATGACCAATTTAATCAATATGATACATTTAGAGCTTGTAATCATTATCTCAGGTTTAAAATACTGGTCTCCCTCCTGTGTTCAGCAATCCACACACAAATGAGTGAAGTTTGTGATGTTTGTTATTCTTGCCTTTAAATGCTATGAATGTTAGATTTCTGATTCTATATGCTAATTTTATGTTCTCAGTGCTAGGTTTCTTTGTGAATTGTTTTGATTAAATCTTAGCAGAACCAGACTTTGTATATAAACCTGGCATCTTAGACATTTTCCATATGAGCAGCTGATTCTTAAAAGCAAGGCAAGAAATCTATTCTTCAGAGTTTATAGGATAATAAAAGACCATGGAGACAGAGCCATAGAATCAGATATAGCTGGGTTCAAATCCTGGTTCTATCAATTCCTGCTTTGACCTTAGGCAATTTTATAAACCCTGTGAGCCTCTGTTTATCATCTATAAACAGACTGTGGAATCAGATCAATACCATTTATGTGCAGAACTGCCATAAGGATCAAGTTAAATATTATATACAAACAGCTAACTTAGCATAAGTGCCTGACTCAGTACTAAGGACTAGAAAGTACTAAGGCCTAGAAAGTAGATAAGTACTAAGGTCTAGAAAGTGGGTAATTCCATATACCAAGGAAGAATTGATAATGAGTGAGTTAAAAATCTTCTGGGGCAATTGGAGCAGCATCAATATGACGTGAAATTCTGCAAAAGAGAGTGTATAAGAAATTCACTAGAAGTGCTGACCACGGCACCAAAGATCCTTCTAGAGAGGGCTGCAATGATGGTCTTTATTCCATCCAACATGTCCAGGTCCTCTAATAAAATTGTAAAACTACTAACTCAAAGCTTTATCTAAACCAGTCTTGGATGGATGTGTATTTCCCATTTGTAGATGGTCCTAGTACTTATATGCTTTTTGGGGGTTTATAATGTGTCCCCCTAAGTAAATATCTCAAGATCATTTGAATAACCTTTCTTCATTATATAAACGTAGATACTGATACAGGTTGACAACAACCAGGTTGTCTGTGGGTCAGTAGTGTTTAGGGGGAGGCCCAAATACACTTCCAGTGGACGTGGGTGTAACACCAGAAGTTTTAGTTTTTGTTCTCTCTCATGTGATCATTTGAAATGCTCTGATAATTCTGATTCTCTTCTGTGGATCATTTATTTATTTATAAAGTGGGGATAAAAATGGTTCCCACATCAAAGGTCTGGCATGATGGTTAAATGAGTCAATATCATATGGGTAGAGTGTGGAGAAAATTTCCTGGCACATAGTAAATGCTCAATAAATATTGTCAAATGACAAATTTAGTTTAGAGACCTTAACTGGCCTTTATTTATTTTAATGAGTTGGGCCACACCTCATTCTATAAAACAGAACTAGTGTTCAATGAGCTTAGCAGAGGCGGTTGGCTTTATAAAGAGCTGAAGAGAGCAGAAACAGAACAAGAAGGTTGGTCATTTCAAAGTTACTTTAGTATAAAGGCTAAAATAGAAGGGCTTCCAGTTCATGCTAGCTAATACTTGCCAGGGTGAAGATTTATTGTCCTCTCCTCTGACTTCCTGAAGATCAGATAAACAACTTAGTTTCTGCCTGAGAATGTGGAACATGAGCATGAGTAACACCATTTTGGTTTGGTTGGACCCAGGGCAGGAGTCAGTCCTAACCAATGGCTTCCTGTAAACTTCATTTAACAATATTCATTATTATTTATAGACTGTCTTTATATCTTTGTATCACCAAAAGCACATTATTTTTGCCTTCTCTTTATTGCATAGGATATTTTTGGCAATGGAAATTATTCTTTAAAAAAATAAAGGTTAAATGTGCTGAATCAACCCATGTTTCTATATTGTTGTTCTTTTATGTCTATTTAGGGTTCAATGGCTAAGGGAAATTATAGCCTTCACAGAGAAACTCGTGTTTTTTGTTTTCATTTTCATGGCAGTTGTAACCAAATGTTGATTCACATGATATATATTTCAGTGTGCTGCTATAATTACTTTCCAGAAAGTAAACAAAATGATAATTGATGAATTCTATTTAAATAATAAGTCAAAAGTCTAATTTTATTTTGGAGTTACATTAGAACAAAAATTAAAATATGCATAGCTAATTCCAGTAAATCTATATGAGATGATGGGTGATGATAAATAAAAATGCTTTCCTCTTCCTTTCATTTCTTTTTTCTTTTTTATTTATTTACTTATTTTTTGGTACTGGGGATTGAACCCAGAGGGGCTTAACTACTAAGCCCCATCTCCAGTCCTCTTTTTTTTGTATTTTATCTAGATACAGGGTCTTACTTAGTTGCTTAGGGCCTTGCTAAGTTGTTGAGGCTGGTTTTGAACTCACAATCCTCCTGCCTCTGTCTCCTGAGTTGCTGGGATTACAGGGGTGTGCCAATGCGCCTGGCTTCCTTTCATTTTTTAACAGTCTTAGATCTATCTCAGAGTCTAGACTCTGCCCATCTGAAGTTTCTCGTTTTTATGTGTTCCATGATCCTGCCTGCTCCATCTAATGATGCCACAAGACACAGGTTGCCACCCTTTTCTAGGTGTCTGCTTCCTCATCAGAAACACAAGACATGAAGGGGATCTGCTTCGTGGCGTTCTCATGGAACTCAGATGAGACACTACACTCAAAGAAAGAAGGATAATGTTCAGCAAATGTTAAGTGTCCAGTAACTTTATCATTCAATGATATATTATGCTGAATTTCTTTTAATTATCTTAACATAAAAGATTTAATCACATCCTATTTTAGTTTACATGTTTAACATCTAGCATCAAACATTTAAGAAATCATCTGAAAACATTTCTCCAAAAAGAAATAACATACATAATCCAAAAACAATTAGTGAAAATTCCCAGTTTTTTTTTTTAATTAAGAGTAAAATTGTGCATCCATAATTTTATCTTCTAAGGCTGATTTGAGTCATACACACATAGTGATCCCAAAACACACAAAACAGAATTAATACCTTAGCTTACAGTGACATTGATTTTGCATGATAGCTATCTCTTCTAAATTCGTTATTTTCATTTTAAAGTCACTCAAAGTATCCAATTTAAAAGCTGCACAAACAACTTTGGTAATCTACATGTAAGGAAAATCCAGATCTTCAATTAGAAAAAGTTATGATTTTTTATAATCTTGATTTCCAATACTTACTACTTTTAAACTACCAATATTATCACAAAATATATAATTACATACATCTCATATATTGGAAAGTAAATTTGCCAATGCTAACTTTAGGTAAAAATGTCAGAAAACTATTGAAAGATTGTTTTTAACCTTTATTTTCACCCAAAGTGACAGATTTGTGTGCATTAAAAATATGAGTTTTACAAAGTGCAAGGTTTAGGAAATTAACTGTATACAGGAAGAATGTACAAAAAGCAGAAGGGACGACTGGAGGCTTAAGAAGAGTGACACCCCCTGGGAAAACCTTCACAAAGCTCTAAAGTTCATTGGCATGAAAGCTAGAGCTAAAGATATGGCCTTCCAGTGGAGACAAGTTAATTTAGACACAGGCATTTATGATGGGTTTGCCTTCCATTCAGCACTATCCAAGTGAAGCAGAGGGATCTGGGTAAAGATGGACAGCAGAGGAGAAAGGAAATGGAAGACAAGGCTTTTAAGGAACTCGAACAAGGTTATGTCCCAAAAGACAGTCATCTTGTTAGTAAGATACTAAGCTAAGCTCCACCTTCTGGGAGATAGGCAGCCACTCCCTCCAAGTAAGTCAAGGGTTGAGATGAATACTTCCTGACCTGTCTTCTTTGTAATTGTTCTCCATTTCCAGTAAGAGTAGAGCTTCTAACTGAGTCTCTTTCATGACCCCCAAGTACTATGGGTGAAATCAACTATCACATGCATCAAATAAGATGAAAAGATAATGCATATCTTATAGACCCCCATTGAGAGAACTACTAAAAGGAATTTTTGTTTCTAGTACTAGGTACTCTGACTCTGTTCCAGAAAGCCAGGGCTGTGTAAAATATAAAAACACATCCTCTGATATGCTTGGATAAATTGACAGAAGGAAGACAAACTGTTAAGTGATGTCAGGAACCCAGAGACTAGACAACATATCGAAATGAACTTTGGCCTTCAGGGCATTTACCAAACACAAGTGATCTTGAACTTTCTTTATTTTTTAATGTTTTTATTAGTGCTTTATAGTTATAAATGATATTGGGCTTCATTTTGATGTATTCATACACGTATGGAATATAATTGGCTCCACTTAGGTCCCTAGTACTTCCCCTTTCCCTCTCCTCTCCACTCCACACTTTTCCTGTCCCCCTTCCTCTACTCTACTGAACTTCCCTCCATTTATTTATAGTTTTATGAATTGATAAATAGTGCTTTATAGATATTTGCAGAGGTGAAATTCACCAAGGCATATTCGTATATATACATAGCATAATTAGGTCAATTTCATGTTTCATTCTGCAGATCTTCCTTTTTCCCATTTCTCCTCCCTCCCCCTCTGCTCTACTGATCTCCCTTTTGTTTTCATGGGATTCCCCCCATTTTTCCCCTTATTTTGGTTTAGCATATTTTTTTAAATGCCTTTCAGAAGGCAAAAGAAAAGACCAAAGCAGCCTGTGTCTAGAGGCAGGCCAGGGATGGAGAGCATCCCAAAAATTTGCCCAATAAGATCAAGTCAACAAACATTTCAGTTGAACGATGAGCTAGAAATAAATCCTTCATCCCCAGTAGACTGAGAAGAAAATTGCCTGACTTGAAATGTTGCTGAACAGTGTTGGTAAAAATTCCTTTTGAGAATTCTTAAACATAAACTGGCTCTTATATTAATTTGCAGCCTGAATTCACAGTATAGGATGATGTGAAATTTTTCAAGTCTAAAATTTGGTCTAAAATGGCAAAGACTTGGGGCTGGAGGTATACCACAGCAGTAAAGCATGTGTCTAGCATGTACCATGTACTGGGTTCCACTCCCAGCATGCACATACATATGCATGTGCATGCATGTATGTGTGAGTGCACACACATGCACACTCACAATGTATGGGCTCGTATTTCTGCAGGGCATTTGGGCAAAAGAAGCATAAATCCTTTCCAGAGGAACCCACCTTCATCCCAAGGATTCAAAGGATGCTCTCAGATTAAAATCCAAGTCCATCGTCAGTCAGTCAATCAATCAATCATAAATAGTATGAGAAAATATGTAACAGGAGTGAGGCTGAAAACCAGTGGCAGATTTAAACAGGGAAACTTTAGGAAATATAAATTGAATAGACAAAATACTCCAGTTAAGAGACAGAAATCTGAAAATAAATCCAGCCAAGTGTTATTTATAAGAAATTCATCTAAAACCAAAGACCATGTGCAGACAGAGTGAAGGAGACGTGGCCAGCTGCAGATTGTCTCCAACCTCAGTTTCCTTGGCATTTAGATCTGTCAGATCCATGAGGTCCCCTTGCCCTTCGACTTTGTCCTTTAGCTGCATTATAGTTTTCTTCCTTCCTTTTCTGAAAACCCCTTAGATACCTCCAATAGTCTTTCTTCCTCTCTCCTCAGGCTTCTAAGTGTCTCTCTAGGCAGGTCCCTTGTTCTAGTCCCTGACAAGCTGCATCAAAATCACCTTCATGACTTATGAAAACAAAATTTTCTTGAAAATTATTCTCTCCTTCAAAATATTCATGTTTTCATGGCTTCAAGGGTTACCTTATTCTAGAATCTTCCTTCATCCGTTCACCTGAATTGCGGCTCTATGCCTTTTCCTAGGGGGCACTACCGCTGAGACATCTGTCAAATTGATGCCAGCTGGACCATCAATCCACTTAGTTAAAATACAAAAATCCTATGTGATGTATCCCCTTTCATTAATAAATCTAATTATTCACCACTGTCTTATTATTTTCTTCTAAAATAATTACTTATTTCTGCTCTGTTTTTATTGCTTTCTCCCAAAGTACAAACCTCATTACTTTAAACCTGGATTATTACAGTAATTAGTTTTCCTGTTCAAATTTTCTCTTCTATAATCTACCTACCACACTGCCTCCGGGGTGGTTCTCCTTAAATATCACTTCATTATATCATACAGAACCTCAAAGCATTCATATCAAAGCTTCACTCCTGTAACAATCAGATCTAAAGTTTCTGTCCTGCTCTTCAATTCTTTCATAACCCTCCCATCCTCATGGTGGCTTCCCATCCTCCCATCCATTGCCCCCGCTCTCCCCTTAAGATCCAGTCCTCAAGAGACACAATCATAGGACACACGGTTTTATTCTATTTAAATTTATTTTGTGCAGTTCTAGCTGTACTTCCCCTGCCCCCAAGTGAAAACTCAGGAATCTTTATAATTTCAACAGTGACTATCAACCAATTACAACTCTTTCTGTTATTTGATGTCTCAATTTAATAATTAAAATAGAAAGGATGACAGGATAATCAAAATTCTAAGCTTACTTTAAAGTTTGAATGAGGCTGAAGGTCAAAAGTGGTTGGCTTCTTCTCTCTCCATTTAGCTCTTCTCCTGTCTCAACTTGCTGAATTCCTGAATGAAATTCCTAAACCACACAGGACTGAAGGGAGAGGGAAGGGGGAAAGAGGCCAGGGGCTGGGTACACAGGAGGCAGGAAAGTTTTAACTTGATAGACACTCATAATGACCAATCATCATTACTTTTCAGCCTAAGCAGTGTTTAAAACTTACTTTCTCACTTTCTCTGTTTTAGTCAGCTTTTTTGTTACTATGATCAAGACTGGATAAGAACAATTTTAGAGAAGAAAACATTTATGTGGGGGCTCACATTTTCAGAGGGCTCTGTTATAATTTGGATTTCAGGTGTCCCCCAAATGCTCATGTTTGAAACAAGGCAAAAAGGTTTAGAGGAGAATCAGTGAATTAATCTCCTGATGGGATTAACTAAGTGGTAACTGGATATGGGCAGGGTGTGCCTAGAGGAGGTGAGTCAGTGGGGGCATGTCTTTGGGGTATATATTTGGTGAGCTGAGCTAAGTCTCTCTCTACTACATGATCATCATGTGAGCTACTTCCTTCCACCACACTCTACCACCATGATGTTCTGCCTTACCTTGAGTCCCAAGGAATGATGCCTGCTGTCTATGGGTTAAGACCTCTGAAACTATGAGGCCCTAAATAAACTTTTCTTCTCTACAGTTGTTCTGGTTGGGTCTTTTAGTCACAGCAGCCAAAAAAGCTGACTGAAACAGGTTTAGTCCATAGATGGCCTACTCCATTCCTCAGGGCCTGAGGTGAGGCAGAATTTTATGGGAGAAATATGTGGCAGAGGAAAGCAGATGGGGACATGGCACTAGGAAGCAGAGAGAGAGTAAGCCTCCAAAGGCACACCCCCAGTGACCCACCTCCTCCAGCCACATTCTACCTGCCTACAATCATCCTTGGTTAATCCCTGTCAGAGGATTAATTTGCTGATCAGATTGAGACTCCATAACCCAATCATTCTACCTCTAAATTTTCTTGTATTATATCACATGTGAGCTTTTGGTAGACACCTAATAACTAAACCATAACACCCTTGTAGATACTATGTTACCTTTTAATAAGATTACAAATACCTGAGATAATCAACTTAAAAAGATTTATTGTGACTCATGGTTCTGGGGTTTTCAGTTCATGGTCAACTGACCCTATTGCTGTTGGGCTGTAGTGAGACAGCTCATCATAACAGAAGCACATGGTGGAAGAAAGAGGCTGCTCATCTCATAGTAGCTGGGAAACAAAGAGAAAGGAAGAGGAGGTACTTGGGTCCCAACATTCCCTTCAAGGACACACCCTCCGTGACCTAACTTACTTCCACTAAGTCCCACCCCCTAAAGGTCTCACAACTTCCCAATAGTGCCACAGGCTGAGAACCAAGCCTTTAACACTTGGGCCTTTGAGAGACATTCAAGATCCAAAATAAAGCAAGGATTTTTGTGTCTAACTATTAATCTGAAGTGGCCTTGGTGGAGGTGAACACATCTCTATTTAGACTGTTCATTACTAAAAAGCTGGCAGTATAATCTTTGGTCCTTTAGACAGAACCTAGAAAATACCTCATACTTCTCTCTCAAAAATGTTCCATATCCAGGAGAAATGATTAAATAATCTTTGCTGCATAAACTTCTGAAGTGCAGTTTGTTTCTACTTCAGAAACTCCTCCATTCTTCTGATGCCAACCATCTCTTCCTTAGATTTCTCAGGTGACACTCACACATGAGTTTATGGTCAGCCTCATACTACAGGGGACACACACTAGGCTCTCTAGTAGTCAAAAGGTGGTGATCCTCACCTTTGGGGACCCACAAATCAAGAGGAGCTCTTTCCAAACTCAACTCCTTCTCTCCAAATTATCAACATTTCATACCTTTGACAAGGTGGATCTCCTTTGGAAACTCTGCATAAAGTCTAGACTCTTAGTAGAATTTACTCTGTATTTTGGTGACTCAGCCCAAAATTACATTTTAGTTTCTTCTTCCAAATGCTTAATAATTTTCATTTCCATGTCTATATTTTGTTCATTTCTCTGGAATCACCGTTTATTCTTCTCCAACTTGTATATCCAAATCTAAGCTCTCCTGCCAAGTGTCACAGTACACCTGCCATCCGGTCCATGACGCCTTGCCTGGCTTCCTTCTGGAGCCTACATTCTCTTCAATAATTACTAATATCAATACATGAAGTTTTTCCTTAGTGTTTCTTTTCCATGGCATACAAAGATGGTCACTTTAATGAAACAGTGCTAGAGATGGGGCTCAGTGGTAGAATGTGTGCTTAGCATATGAGAGACCCTGGGTTCAACTCCCAGAACTAAAAAACAAAATAAGCAAAACGAGAGAGAGAGAGAGAGAGAGAGAGAGAAAGAGAGAGAGAGAGAAGAGAGTGCCAGTGTGACTCTACATCCCAAAGACTTGATTGTATGTGAAATATGAAGATATATTTCAAAAATGTGCTGACCCTAAGGGGAACTACTGAGTCTAAGAAAAGTAGGGCAAAGAGAGGTAAATATTTGGCATGCACATTCAGGTCCAATAACTTTCTTTGAATGAATGCTCACTACCTAGAAAAGGGAAGTATTAGGATAAAGCTCATGGTTCTCTATACTGAATAATTCAAACATTCACGTTTTAAAAGTGTTTGAATAGAAAGAGGAGATAGAAAACTCTTGCTTGAATTCATCGTTCCTTTTTTGTCAGATTTATTGAGGTCTGGTTGACAAATAAAAATCGTATATTTGAATCCAACATTCCTAAATAGACCGAATTCTCTCTTAAAAGTTGAAGGGCCAGAAAATATGTCTCATTCATATGTATATTTATATAGATATATATAATAATAAAATCACAAATAAAACAAAGAGTTGCCTTTGCCTAAATATTTATCAATGCAAAATTTATGACACTGTATTTTAATACTTTAAAGCACGGTGCCATTTTTTCATGACACTTGCAAATTATCATTAACTACTAATGCAGAGACCAACTTTAAAATACAGACATTGATTAATTTACAGAACACTGGTTATTTTCTGTTTTAATAACTGTTTGGATTTACATACCAATTATGATGTGCACTATTTATGTCTGTGTTCTTCATCTTGTCACTTTTTATTTGAGCAGAGAAAATTGCTGGGATGAAATATTTTTTAAATTGATGGTGTAGTAAAGGAACATAAAGACAAACATCCTCTCAATTAAAACCTATCATATATATTACATATATTATGTATTAATTATTATTATGCTCTTCTATTAATTAAGCAATACTGATTTTCTGATAAAGATGGAATACTGGAAACTGAGGTGGAAATACATAGTTAGAAAATATTCTGTAGGTCAGTACTAAACTTGTAAGCTATGACATAGTTGCAACAAGTTAAAATAAACACAAAACCATGACCTTCATCAGATACAAAGCCTATAAACATGGTTTCTCAAAAACAGGTGAAACCAAAAACTATGGGATATCAATATCAACTTCTTGTTAATTATTAATATTTATGAAGTCTTTCCTATACTCAGTTTGTGAAAATATAGAAATATATTCACAAAATTGATGACAGTTTTGTATTTATTTTGCACACAAATCTCAGTGGCTAAGTTGTAGCGGCTGCAAGAACTAGAATGAATTGAACATTCTAGTTCATATTAACAACTAAAAACCTTCATAATAAAAATGTACGTGTTTTGAAAGATTCCACTAAATTTTGTTTATTCCATTGAAAAAGGTAATTATAAAAATCAACAGAGAATTTGTCATTTCAAATAGGCTTACCCAGGAAGTTACATGAGGGATAATTTTTCTGTCCTATTTAGTTGAATAAACCTATATTTATCTTGGTTTTGTCTTCAGTTTAAAAATAATTGTAATAAAGAAAAAGCCCTGAAATGGAAATGTAGGAAATAAATTCAGGTGTCAGGTTTACTATGATGCCCTTAAATAAGTCATTGAGACTCTCGGAGTGTTCAGTGTCTTCATTTGCAGATGGACATAAACATATCTACCTTGTTTATCTCATAAAGTTGATTAAGGCTCAAATAAGCAATCTGAACAGGTACAGGGATGAATCACAGGTCTAGAACAAAGTTCAAGACCAATTCTGCCATAGTCAACAGTACATCTTTGGTCAAATCCCTTCAGACTCAATTTCTTCTTCCACTCAAAGAGGCAGTTGATTTGTAAAGTTTTCCATTCCATGAGTCTGTGATCTTGTACTGAAAAATAATCATGAGAAAATTCTCTAACATGGTTTTGTTTCCTATGAAAGTAACATGTACTCATTAGGTGCTCATGATTCATTTGAGACTCTGTCTTGCAAATAAAAAAAAAAAGTCAGTATTTATTTGACACTCGCAGACTCACATCCCTTATAAAATGAGGTGTGGCTTCATTGATTAACTATATAGGAGAATGTTAAATGTCAAATGTAGGAAAGTGGCAGTCATGAAAAATTGTAAGAATTGTTACATGGTATGAGATCTGACCACGAAACTAACATTAGGAAAGAATCTGCCCTTGAAATAAAGAAAAACAGAGTCTGTGCCATATTACTTTAAGTCTATGTTAAAAATCCACACAATCCATAGAGGCAAACAGACATGAGGTACAGCTGCCCTTCTCTGGCAGTTAGTCACCCTTTTAATTACTTGTTCTTTTGTTGTGCTAAACTTGGATTTGGTGTACACCACAACTAAACATAGAACAGCCCATAGGTTAGGCCACATAAGCTTCTTGCTGTAAGCACTGTGTGAGCAGGAATTTTCATCTGTGTTATTCACCGATGTATCCCAAACAGCCAGTGTGTAGCAAGCATTGAAAAAATATGCATCACACAGATGGACTTACTTCTTTTCATTTTCTGCCCTGAATAAGTAAGTTATGCTCTTTTAAGAATTATTATTGACTTATCTTTATATTGTCAACTTGCTTCCATAAAAAAGAAGCAAACCACAAGACTTTAGCCAAAGGTAGCCCTAATAAAAGGTAGTTTTGTGTGACAGAAAATAATCAACCCAAATACTTGAAATCTATTTGTCACTTTAAAATAATCTGAGTTAGAAGGGAGAGGGAATGGGAATAGCAAAGATAATAGAATGAATCAGACCTTACTTTCCTATGTGCACATATGAATACATAACTAATGTTAATTCCACATCACTTACAACCAGAAAAATGGGAAGTTATACTCCATATATGTATAATATGTCAAAATGCATTCTACTATTATGTCTAACTAATAAGATCAAATAAAAATAAAATAAAATAATCTGAATTAGAAGTCATATTTCTCCTTAGTGTAAAATTATTAAGTAATGTCTCAGGAGGCTGAGGCAGGAGGACTGCAAGTTCAAAGCCAGCCTCAGCAAAAGCAAGACACTAAGCAACTCAGTGAGAACCTGTCTCTAAATAAAATACAAAATAGGGCTGGGGGTATGACTCAGTGGTCAAGTATCCCTGAGTTCAATCCCTGGTACTCCACCTCAAAAAAATTACTAAGTAAACAGGACAAGCTCAAAGGCTAAGAAATCATTCTCTTTATGCTGCTAATCAGAGTACTTCAAAAAATAGAAGGAAAAAACCTACATAGAGTTTATAAAATGAGATTAAAATACATTTAAAAAGAGCTATTAATAACTATGTCTCTTGTGTTTCTTCCTTTTAAAACTCCAAACAGTGTGGTCTGCTTTGTGCCCACATCAAAGCTAGCCAACGGACTGCGAATAAGAAACGAAGGCTCCATTCAATCTCTCTCCTGGTGCCTAAACGCATTTTGCAAAAATGTTCTTTGAATCAACAACAAACTTAGAAAACCAGAAATAGAACAGGAAGATAAACCCACAAGTGGAAACAACCATGACATGGTCACACCCCCTTCCAGTTTTCTCCAAAACATTTTTCTTCCCAGATGAACACAATAAGTCAAAGGGCTCTATTTTTAATGCATGAGGCTTGGTTGTGGCACAAACAGATCAACGAGCAATCTCTTGTCTTCAGGAAAACATGAGCCTGTGATAATTCTGTAAGCTTTTAAAATAGCATGTCTGGCATAGAAGTCCTCAGAAAGCAAGGATGCATGAAGCCATGAGCAAGACAGGAAAGTCTCTAAGAGAGAATTTTAAAGTAATGAAGGAGGAAGTCATAATGTAAAAATAAGCTTATCATTTCTCCATATTCTCAGGTTATTTCTCCTCTACCTAGCTACGTAAGAGCTCAGATTAAAAAGGAAGGGGAATAAGTAAAAGGTACTGAGACTAGCTTGAAAAATTCTGAAAAGAGAAAAGAAAAGAATAAATCCACAGACAAAGGGAAATTATTTTAAAAAAATAAAAAAACAGTATCCACACAGGTAAGCTAGATAGAGCTTGGGAGAGTCTGGCAGCCATAGGATCAGCTACAGTGCTGTTACTCATGAAAGGGATTTTAAATTAGGTTTTGTTCGGTGTTATCAATGAAACTCCCATACAGTTTCTTATGAGTCCATAATAAAGATTTATATCACTCTTTGATTATTAATGAAGATCATTTGTAAATTTATTCCATGAATAATTATTGATAGAGACAGTTTGTTGGGACTATTTTATGTTGGCAGCTTTGGTAGAGATGGGCCTTGGGGTGAAGGAAGAATACCCAGTTTTAGGATTACTAGCAAAAACAACAAAAAGAAATGGACCCAGTAGTAGAAAATCATATTCCAATACTGCACTTTGTTCTATTTTCTGAGAATATCCTTATATAGAAAAGGGGCACAGCCATTACGGGAAGTAGCCTAGGGTTTCCTTGAAAAGTTAACAGTAGCGATCTCCCCTCTGGGTATATCTTCAAAGGAAACTGAAATCAGTAGGTCAAAGATATATCTGCAAAAAATGCTCCCTGCAGCGTTATTCACAATAATCAAGATATGAAATCAACCAATAGATGTCTATCAATAGACATGTGGTGTAGATATAAATGGAATACCATTTAGCCTTTAAAGAGGACATTTTATCTGGGGATCTAGTGTAGAATGTGGTGCATATAATGAATAATAATCTTCTATGCTTGAAAACTGCTTAGAGAGTAGATTTTAAATATTCTCACTACAAAAAATCCTAAGTGCACGAGGTGATGGTTAATTAATTTGATTTAACCAGTTGCAATGTTGGCCATATAATGAAGCATAAACACCATAAACATATACATTGTGTTCTCAGCTCCTACAGATGGACTTCTGAAGCTCAGCTCTTCATCTTGGAGACTGCTGGTTCCCTAGACAACTCTTTCCCACAGGTAGTCATCACGCTGCTTCATTCTCCTCTAAAGGTTAAAGTCAACCATGACCAGGTCTCACCAATCTCTCCTCAGTTGTGATCAAGTGTGACCCAATTCCAAGTACTGTTTGCCTGAGAAATGCCTTCCACCTAGACACACGGGCATCAAAAGTGCCAACAATAGTAACTCAAGGCTACTTCCAACACAAATTTGGTCTTCACTTTAAGAACAAAAAGAAATTACTATGATGCTTTCCCTAGATAATGACGCACATAAAAAGCATTCTCCATGATTAGCAATGGCATTTGTCTTGTAGCCGGTGCCAGTAAGGGAAGCATGAGGCCACTATAGTGACAGAGATCTCTTCTAAAAACAGAATACATTACAGCTCATTCTTCCGGCTCTTCCAGGGGAAACTGCATGACGAGTGTGTTGATGTCTTTTAAAAACAATCCGCCAAATGCTCTTAGATCCTGTACTCTGATTACTGGTTGACCTATATATTTTTGGCAACGCTAGTGCCCTACAGGGCCTGATGGTTTGACAGGCATTTAAGGTCCGCAGTTAAGATGAATTTTGAAAAAGCCAAGATAAGCGGACTAATTTCCTACAAAAGCATTTTCTTCTGATCTTTGAAATGGTACAGAGTCCACATCAGTGGATTATTTCAAGCAAGGAAAAGTTTGCCTTATAAACATTGCCAGTGTAAACAATTGATCCTCCAGCCTGTCACGTGAGCCAGATGAAGCCCGCTCTGATGGCAGCAGCAGTGACTCTACCTAGAGAGCCGAGAGAGGGCAAACTAACTAGTAGATCACATTTCCTGAGTAAATTATTCTCTGTTTCTAATGTATGCGGTTATCATAAAGGTATTGTGAAGATCCAATGAGACAATACACAGGCTACTCTAATCCCAGACAAGATCATTCCCATTATGACAGAAACACATTCTACACATTTCTCAGATTGTACAGAAGACTGTAGAAGAAAAAAAATTCATTTTTTTGTAGCTTCAGTTTTAGACTAGAATATCTGTAAGAATATCAAAAGTATTGTAATATAATCTTATCTACTTGGAATTTTGATTTTCATAAACAAATATTTCAAACCTCATTTGTTAACAACAAAGCAATAAGAAAGGGAGGGTGACTTCTGAAATATTTATTATTTCTAGAAGACTTGGTTTGCTCACTGGGGCTTCTTTGGTAGATATGTAATCACTATGCTAGAGAAATGAAAGGAGTTTTAGGTAATAATTTAGAAATAAGGAGACTAAGACTGAAAGGGAATACCAGACCTAGCACAAAGAAAGGCATGTATTTGGTCACCTTGCACTGATATCATCAATTAAGACACTGAAATGATGCTAAGTCCCCCTTAGATGGCATGCTTATACAAATTAATGCAGATGAACATTTGCAAAATAATTATATACCACTGACCAACAGCTTCTGCATAATTAAATGCCTTTGGTTGTCACAACAATTTTGTAACATAGGTATTATTAGCACTAATGGGAAACTGAGCCCAATAAAGACCATGAAATCAGTGGGAAGCAAAGGTTGGATCTAATGACAAAATGCTGGTTTCACTGAACCTCGGTGCCTTCTGGAAAGCTGAACCCTGCAACATCCCTGCTATTAAAAAAAATCTCTTAAAATGCAATTTTTGAGAAAAAATTTTAAAAAAAGCAATCTACTTATATACACAAAATTTAAAAAAAAATCTCTTTTTCTAAGTTTCTGATCATTAAGCAGTTAAGCTGAAATTTAACAAACCAGAGAATATAACTGTCCTACGGTCACATACCTGTGGTGGAGTCAATGGTAAAGAAGGATGACAGGTTTCCCGGAGCGAGTTCGTAAGCCACTGTGCCATATATCCCAGAATCCCTGTCCGTGGCCCGGACACTGATGATTTCAGTGCCCGGCTGAGTCTGGCCACTGATGCTTGTCACATAGGTTGACAGGTCAAACATAGGATGATTGTCATTCACATCCTCTAGTTCCACACGGACAAAAGCTTGGGCACTTAGCCCACCCTGTGGGATGAATGAGCAGTAATGAATGAGCTGAACACTGGCATAAAGAATAATCAACAATGATCTCACAACAGACTCTGCAACAACAAAACAACAACACACAGATACAGATGTACACGTATATGCCCTCACATATATACATACATATGCACACATACATATGTCTATTTTATTTTGCTTTTAATCATGACATGAGGTCCTGTTTGATAGCATGCATTTATCCTTTGGTGCTGATTCTTAAACATGAACTAGATTACCACTAAAAGGTCTTATAAGCAAACATTTCAGAGTAGAGGCCAAAGATATTTATTCAAAGTTATTCTGATATCTGAAAAGAAACTACAATCACTTGTATCTCTAAAATAATTTTGAAGTGAATGGTAGTAAGTGCTATGGAAAAGAGGTGAGGGAGTATCAGAGGTGGATGATCCAGTAAAAATGTCACCCAGAGGTATGAATGATTTGTGTATACATTCATATGAAGGAGCTAGACTTCAGTGATCTGAAAGATTAAAAAGCAGAGGAAAGGTACAAAGGCCCTGTGGCAGGAGGGCAGTGCGCCCCCTGTGGCCTGTTTAGGAACAGCAAGGGAGGCAGTGGGGCTTATGTCAGGCAGGGGCAGGTCATGGAGCATCTGTGAACTTCTTCACTGGAGAATTTTAAGCACAGGAGCAGTTTGTTCAACTTCAATTTTATAGATAGATATATAGATGTGGATACATTTATATATATATAATACATATAATATATGTAATATATAATATAATATATAATATATATAATACATTTATATATATATATAATGGAGAAATGGAAAAGAGCAATACACACACACACACACACACACACACATATATTGGTCTTTTTTGCAGTCCTGGAGGTTCAACTCAAGGCCTCATGCATGCTAGGCAAGTGCTCCACTACGGAGCTATCCTTACAAGGTCTTGCTATTTGACCAGTCTGGCCTTGAACTTGCAATCCTCTACCTCAATCTCCAGAGTAGCTGGGATTACAGGTGTGTGCCACCGCGCCCTGCTTGACTCGGCTTTTAACTCTTGTCCTGGGTGCAGTGCTCATAACAGACTGAAGGGCAGCAAAGGTGGAAGAAAGGTCCCCGTGAGGATGCTCCCAGAACACCAGGCCAGGAGTGGAGCATGGTTCAAACAAGGAGAGGAGCAATGAAGGAACTTATCCCATATCCTTGGGACCACTATTGCTTTGGAATTCTGAATTTTCAGGCTTGAAAAAAGGTGATCCAGAGCACAAAGCAGTGAGAAGTGGATCCCAGGCTGTATTTTGTGTTGCTTCCACATAAAACCAAAAGGAAGGGGAGCAAACGAAATAGAAGAATGGTGCCCCCTGCAATCATCCCTTTTCTAAAGTATAACATCTGTTCCTACTTCCAGGCCCCATTTTCCATTGCTATCTGGTACGTTTTGACACTTTCCAGTTTTGACAAAAATCCTTGGTAAGTCACAACAGCCTGGATTTCCTCATTTATTCTCCTCTCCTTTTTTCTTTTTTTCCTTTTGTTCTTTTTGTTCCATTTTCCTACTGCGGCAGGAAGGCACTGAGCAAAGAGGAACAAGAATGACAGTGAAAAAGGTTTGGCATGAGACCAAAAAAAGGGCTGCCGCTGGGCGGATGGGGAGGAAGCGTGTGTGGAGGGTGAGGCAGGGCAAGAAAGACGGTACTGTTCAGGGTGAAGTTGACAATGAATTTGGAAATGGTTTTTATAATGCTGAGGTCCAAATATACTAGATTTTGAGGACTAAAAAGGAATTGAGAAATAAATCTTTAGAAATAGTGATTTTCCATGTTACAAGTTGAGTAAAGTACCAGAGCCCTCTCTGCCAGTTACCAATTAGAACAGGAGAAGTGAGGACTAGTTATAAATGTAACAGAATGGTGGTCACTCAGCCTTCTGGCTTGTGGGCAGATGACACAGAGGGACCTCCACCTTCAGCAAAGTTAAATAACCTGCAGGTGTCTGGGTAGGTACAGGAAGAGGAGAACACAGACTGATTATAAGCAAGCAGAAAATCCATGACATCTGACATACACTCTACTTTCCCTCCAAACAGCCTGCCTTCTCAGCTGTGTTTTCCCTTCCTCTTCGGTTTCTCCTTAAGTTCAACAAGTCACTAGGGCTGAGAAAGCAGATGAGCAAAATACCAAAAGAGTGGGAGCAAATGTGAAGAAATGAATGTTTCTCCACCCTCAGATCCTTAAGAACAAAGAACATAATTACAAGAGCATCCTTAATCAGGCAATGCTATAAAAATAATTAGCAAATGTTAGACAAAGTGAACAAACATATTATCACAGAATTTTCAAGGAAAAATAGAGATATCAGTCTCCTTTTTCTATATATTCATTTTTTTACCTGCTGAATCCATCAAGGGAGGTATTTTCCTTTTTTAATAACCATTTATGCATGTTTTAGGTGTATCTTACAAGTATTTTTTTCAATCGTTATAATCTACCTTTTTAAGGTTTTTGTGAGTTTTCTCCTATCACAGATGAGAAATTGAAGCACAGAGAAGCTTGGTGACTTGCTCGAGGTAAAGGAGACTATAAATAGCACATCTGCGACTAGAACAAAGATTCATCTATCCTCAAAGCCCTTGGTGACTTCTTTTAAATTGAGGTTTTTTCATTCTGATGTGGCATAAATTCTACCTTACCTGAAAGACTTGTTTAAACTCTATACTGAGGACAGGGCTTTCCATGGACTTGACCTTAGAGAATAAAAGGAAAACAGGGCCCCTATTTTTAAAGAACTCACAATCTATTTGACAGACTCTATGCCACTAGGTCTGTGGTAGAGCAGACCAATCTAGAGCCAAGAGACTGGGTTCAGTGTCTGGCTGTGCCAATATCCAGTCCTGTAGCCTGAGAAAGTCAGACAGCCCAAGGCCAAACCACCTTCTCTGAAAAGCTGGGCCATCTGCAGGCTTGTCATTGAAATAAGTGGCATAATACAGACAAAAGCATTCATAATAGCTAATAACCATCAAACATAAGATCTTACAAGCTAAATAAGGTCAGAAAGATTTGTCTTGGAATTAAGACTTTCCATTTTGGATAGGTAACTGTGGATAGTAGAATCTAGGATGACAAGAGCAATAAAATAGGTGAATAGACACACTTAGATGGATTTTAAGAACATGATTAGCCTTCTGTAATTTCAAATAAGTTTTGTCACCAAAGATTTTAAAACTTCTCCTTTGGAAGACTGGGAAGCAATTCAAATGCAGAGGCATGAGCAGGCGTGGTGGCACATGCCTGTAATCCCAGTACTTTGGGAGGCTGAGACAGGAGGATCGCCAGTTCAAAACCAGCCTCAGCAACAGCGAGGTGGCACTAAGCAACTCAGTGAGACCCTGTCTCTAAATAAAACACAAAATAGGGCTGGGGATGTGGCTCAGTGGTCGAGTGCCCCTGAGTTCAATCCCTGGAACCAAAAAAACAAAAAACAAATGCAGAGGCATGATCTCCCTGAGTAGTGAGCATTGGATTATAGGCCACTTCAACCCTAAAGGCATCCTTCAAAAACTAAGAAAGATAGGCTGTATTCTGCATGCCGAAGGTCTCCATGGAAACAGTTCCCCAGCTGCCAAGCTGCACGGCCAGCCCCTAATCCCTGGGAAGAAGTGGAGCTCGCTTGCAGTTCTGGAGCCGGCCATACTGATGCAGGTGGGGGCACATCATTCTAGTGCAGAGCTGAGTCAGGGAGGGCTGACCCGTCACCACTTCCACGCCCACACCTGGTCTGGGCTGGTGCAGATGCCTGCTCCACACAGCAAGGCAGGTGGAACCCCAAGCTTGCATGATCCCACCACCTCGACACCCACTCCTGACCCCCGACCCCCTCTTTCCACCAGCAGCAGAAAATCAGAAGTGGAGTAGATCTGAATTGGGTTGCAAGGCTAAATAATAGCATTAGTATTTTTCCAAACCCCAATTAGCATAAATTTGGACCAAAAGCATTGACCCACGTGCTCTATAGACGGCTAGACTAGCACACACAGGCAGCAAGCCCTACTGGGGTCTCCTCCTGCTCCTTCAAGAGTTCTATTTCTATTTTACACACTTGAATAAATCCTATTCCTTTCACTCTTGCCTTCTTTTGTCCTGTGAATGTAGTTCTTCAGATTTGCTAAACAAGAACCTGGAAAGAATTTGTAGAGAGCTGTTGAAATCTGTCACAACACAATGGTGGGCATGGCCCACCATTTAGAGCGGTAACACACCACTGGATAGTAGTGGAGAAGAATCAGGCTTTGTTGGCTCTGACCCTCCAAGCTGACCAGCTGACACTAACAGGCAGCCCCTGCTGCGATTAGCTGCTTACACTGTAAGGGGCTTTCTCAGCTGCAGACACCATTAGCTTACACAGACCTCACCTACCAGCAGAAGCCAAGAATAGAGTTTGGTCTTAAACTTGGTTTCACCATCAGTAAAAAAAAATGTGGTGTGCGTGCCCTCAATACATATATTTTGATTTGTTAATAAGTCATGTATACATTTGCTGTGCTGATGTATTATTTATATTAAAAATTTCACACAAATAAAATTTAAAATGATAAAAGTCAAATACTCACTTTTTCTCTCTAAACTTCCAATTGGCACTATTGCTGGCATTAATGAAGTGATGTGATCAAATCTATGTTTTAGAAAGAGATACCTGGGTAGTAAGGAAGAGATGTGTTTTTCAAAATTCATTAAATAAATAAAGATACTCCTTAGTCAAAAAGGTGGGAAATGCCAGATTTATTAAGTCAGATGGGTTCTTTTTCTCAGAACTTCTCACAGAGCCTTCTGTATGCACATTTATAGAGGGAATGAACACTTTACTGTTTTGGAGAAACCCAGTCCTGGTGTACGAGAACCAACCACCAAAGATAGAAGGTGCCATGAGATGAAAGAAACAGGCCGGTAGATCCAAGGTAGCACAAGGTGCAACTTACTGGGGACTTACAGAAAGAAGCACATCTTGAGTGTCAGCAAGACAAATAGATCTTCAAACCCTGAGGCAAGAGACAGGGATTTATACACTAAGCTAGACAATAGAGGGCTGTTGCCAACTGAAATGTACCTGGCCTTTCTCAAAAACTATTAACATGTCCAAGGTCAGTTAAAATGCAGTTCAAGTGTCAATAGCCAGCACACAAGATGCTTGGCGGACTGTGAATAACTTCGTTTGTCTTACAGGCATTGGAATGATGTTACAACCAAGATGGCTGTGGTCATGTCAAGTTGTACCCCTACATCCACTCTTTCTGGACCACAGAAAGTGCATGTTGGGGAAATCGGTATCCCACTGAATACTGTCAGGAAAGCTGATCTAAATTCATTTCCTCTATACCCTTACAGAGTCTACTTCCTAGGCCATGTTACAAAACTTTTGTCCAGCAGATGGAAACTTCTGATAACACAGTATCATGAGAGATTCTGAGCCAGAACCACCCAAGTGAGCCACTTCAAGATTCCTGCCCCTTAGAAACTATATGAGATAATAAATAGTTGTTGTTTTAAGCTGTTAAATTCAGGAATAACTTTGTTATGCATCAATAAGTAACTAATATATTTCACGCATGAATATTTATTAATTTTTTTTTACCTCTTCTCTTTCCACCAACAAGTCAGGGTTCACTTTGATTTAATTTTAATCGTTTGATTTTTTAAAACCATGAGAAGAAACTCCTAAGCAATCTACCTGAATCCCAACAACCTCAAATTATGCTGGGAAAGGCAGGAGTACTTTGGGAAAACTCCAAGCTTGAAAGCAAACAATATCTGAGGCCGGAAGGTTGCCTGGGGGCAATCAGCAGATATGGAAAATTTTCTGCTGTTATTTCTACTTTGGCAATTGTCTACTCTCTATTCTCTTTGTTCTTGCCTTCTGGGACTCCTGAAGAGCAGAATATTAATATCTATTCTTCACATCTGTTAGTTTGTGTGAGCCGTGGTTTACATCCTAGTGAGCTTTCTTTGTCAATGTATTCCAGTCTAAGTTTTATGAACAAAGATGAAGAAAAATGAGGGTTCAGTTTAGTAAAGAGAAAGGAGTAAGTTGGGGTGTCAACAAAGCCAAGCAGAAAAGCAAAGAATATTTTTTAATTCACTGAAAGATTGAATAAGTTAAAAATTAATGAATCTATAATGCCAGGATATAGCACAGCTGTAATCCTGTTGATAAAAGCATTTTATTGGAAAGGCAGGGAAGGAAGGATCCATCAAAGAAAGTTCATAAGTGAGGAAACATGGGCAACTATTTTAAGTAGATTTACTGTGGAAGAGAAAAAAGGAATTTAAAAGGTTTTCTAAAAAAGTATATGAAATTAAGAGTTTGTTTTTTTAAGATTTTTTTTTAAAAAGAGATTATTATTGTGCCTTATATGCTTATGGGAGTCATTCAAGAGAATTGGAGAAATTCATGATGCACAAAAAAGAGAAAAATCATTACAGAAGTGATAACCTTGAGAAGGCTGACTCTGAACACTAGAGGGTTTTTGCCTGATGCAAACAGGAACATCTCTAATATGATAATAGAGAAGGAAGTAGAGAATGAACTAGTAAATGGGTAGGTGAGTAGAGCTGGTAGCAGGAAGGTAAAGACCCTCCTCTCTCAAGCAGATATGCTCCTCTTCCCCAGGCATGTGCCTGCTGAGATGCACATGTAGAAAAGACCAAGATTCCAAGTTCAGACAGAGCTGCAGTTTTACCAGGAGAGTTCTAAGGAAGGGCGTTTGCAACTGAACAACTTCAAGGATGGGTCATAAACCAGTGATCTTCGCATGGTAGCATTATTGATGGGAGTAGAGGTGCCCCAGTAAGTGAGACAGGAAGATAAAGATGCTTATGAGAAAGCAGCATGTTTGAAATCAAGGTTTCAGACCTTTCACCACCAGTAATTAGGTAATTATATTTGCAAATGAGAAAGTCAAGAAACTGTAATATTTGGAGTGTAGGAGGGTATAGATATTGAAAGCTACAGAACTGGCAAGGAAACAGTGGTTGCTATAGTTTAGATGTTGGATGGCCTCAAAGGTCCATGTGTTAAAGGTTTGGTCCTTCGGATGGCACTCTTGGGAGATGCTCTGGATCTTCAGGCAGTAGGGCCTTGTTAGAGATCCTTAAGTCACCGGAGATGTGCCCTTGAAGGAGGCTGTGAGACCCTGGCCTCTTCCTCTTTGCTCTACCACTCACTTCTGCCATAATGTGCTGCCTGGCTGGAGGCCCATATCAATGGAACTACTCCATCTTGGACTAGAACTTATAGAACCTTGAGTCAAAACAAACCCTTTCTCTTTATAATTTAATTATCTTGGGCATTTTGTTATAGTGATGGAAAGCTGACAAATACAGTGTTGAAGAGAAAGACTGTGAGAAAGATAGAAATTTCCCAAAGTGATAAAGGAATTTAAAACATGGAAGCAACAAAAGGGATGATGGTTGTATACAGTCTGATGACGTAAATCTCAAAAACAAATAGTTTTTTCAAGAAAGAAGTAGAAATGACTTAGATAATGCCTTGGGAATCAGGAGGGCCCCATCTTATTACCTCCTGGCTCGTAATTTGTGGAATTCTGGTCTGCCCCTTCAGAGGCCAGGAAACAATTGGTATCCTCAGACTGTTTTTAATCAGGGCAAGGAGATAAAGGAACAGAGAGAAAGCAGGCTGAGTGTGTAAGAGAGTTCACTAAATGATGGACCATGAATTTTAGAGGGCATAATAGAAGAGTTTGGAAGGACAGAAATGGTGAGTAGAAGACAGTTTCAAAGTAAGGCATGAAATGAGCTGGGTGCAGATGAGAATATGGATCATAATGGATGATAGGGAGGGTTAAACCCTTGGAGACAAAAATGAAGTACAGTGGCATTTAAGACATTTCAGAATTAATTTTTGAAATATATGAAAGAATGGTGGGCAATCCTTTTCAGATATGGTGCAGAAAATTTTAACTAGAAAACTTGAGGCAATTGAGCATTCCTAAAATGGGTGGGGGTTGGTAATCAATGAAACAAAAGAGAAATAAGCACCTGAACACTGTTTAGAAAGTGAGATTACACAAGCAATTAGAATTAAAATGAATGTGCCCTTTACACAGAAAGTTTGCTTTTGGGTTTCAATCTGTATTGCACATACACTGAATAGCATAACTTCAATAGCCAACCTTGTCATTAATATAAACAATGGTGAAGAGCTGAGTCAATTTACTTTTTATATTGTTAGTCTCACGAAATCCTCTGTTAAGCCTAGAGGGGTGAGACAGAGTTGAAATAGCTATATTTCAGACTCATTTCAGCTACAGAATTCAGCAAAAAATGGGGGGCAAATGCTAATAAATATATGCTCCAAAAATGAGAGCCCCATTTGGTGAAAATACATGGAAAAAAGAAATAACAGTTAGATATAAGGATGGAATTAATTATATTGTAGAATTGTATTGGGAAAAACCATGTGATTGCCAATTATTTGATCCTATTATTTCATTTTATAGCATCTTCATCATGGCTACTGTGTGTGACATGTAGCCGCAGCAAGAACAGAAAAAAAAAATAGAATATTTCAGAAGTCACATCAGTTGAGTAGAAGTGATAAAGTTAAAAAAATATTGACAGTCATCACCAGGATAAATAGAGCAGCAGCAAAGAAGCCAAGAACATCTGGGCTATTTTATAAGAAATATTCTTCTACTGACAGATAAAAATCTCTTAGGAATGATCAGTAAATGAGTTTCCAGCAATTTTCCTATCCAGAGCTTATAGGACATGTATTAGAAAGAGAAAGGATGAGAGAAAAAGCCATGCATCATCAAAGTGGTTTTGTAAAATTAAAGAACTTCTGTCAAGCGTCAGTTTATTGTTTTAAATAAATTCATTATGGCCTGAATTGCAACATTTTGAACCTAACATACCTTGTCTGAGCTAATCTTTGCTTTGGGTGCAATCTAGATCATTTTCAGGGGCAGCCTGCGGAGTCATCACCAGCGTTTTCTTCATCTTTTCTGACCTTTTTCATGATGGATTTCTGAGAGACGTACAATACTAGTAGATATTGCACAGAAAAATTATGACAGATGCAGAGGTCACCCTGCCGAAACTCACAGTTATCACAGAAGAATTTCATGAAGATTATGCCATAATGCTGCATACTGTATAACTTCATATATGTACATATGTATCTGTACTTATGTGTGTGTATGTATATGTGTATATACATACACACACATATTACTTTTGTGTGTGTACAATATACACACACACAACATTAAAGCACATATGTGGCTTGCTTTGTGCACTTCCTGAGACAAACAATGCATATTAGAGGCAGTTTTAGATCCAAACGGGGTGAAGGTGAGGAAATTGTTTAAAGTCTATGATAGGTGAAAGAGGTGAATTCTTAAAGAATTTGTCTTAAAGATGCCTTCCTGCCTCAGGTCAAGCCCTGTTCCCATGAGGACATGCTTTGAAGAGCTCCCAGGTAGAGTTTCTTTCCTGGGTCTCCATGTGACCTTACACCTACAAGATGGAGAAAGTGTCCAGGTGTTCAGGGAAGGAGGAGATCTTAAAGGTCTAATAACCCGTTTCCAAAGAATACATGCTAAAAAGACACAGATTGTAGAAATTCCATGCTCTCCACTTTTATCAAGGTTAAATGTGCCCTTTTATATAAGCTTATATGATCCTTTTCAGAGGTGAATTTTTCAATGACCAAAAGACATGTGTAATAAGCTCTACATCTATAATGTCAGAAAACACACCTAACCCAAAGTTGAAATCCCCAATCTACTTCCAAGGCACTATGCTTTCCAGGCTGTGGTGATGTCTCAAGGTGACAGATTTTTTTTCTCCTGGTGGAAAGAAGTTCTACCACTACACGGCACCCAGGGCCCTACATTTGGCCACCAAGACCTGAGAGCAAGTGAAATCATTCCATAAGGTTAGAGTGGACTCCGATGGGAACCTAGGAAAAACACCTAATTCTTTTTCCATGAGAGAACAAGGAATATTATATCTTTAACAATATTTGTGTAAAGCAAGCTGTCCACATGAGGGTCCAGGTTTCCACCCAGATTGTCAAATGTCCATCACTCTCATAGGCAACATCAACATCCATGAAGGCAGCTGGAAACAATAAAGAAAGATGTGGACAAACATGCTGCATTTACCTGTTTCTCCTCTGAGGAAGGAGAAGGCAAGTGAGTGCAGACTGGGATTAAAGTTTACTCCAAAGAGTAAAGCCAGCCCTCTCCAAGGTCTGGCTTTTGGGAAGCTGTGGACCTGATCTGAGAAGAGAAAATAGGTAAGGCAAAAAAGTGGGGCCCAAAGCTGATAGATAGCAAGAAGGAATTTGGGGAAGCCATCACACAGGAGGCCGCAGGGGTGGCCCAAGTGGCTGTAATAGAAGATGGGACCGTGGTCACCATTTCATGAGTGTTCTTTGCCTTAGGCCAGTTGGAAGGATGAAGATGGTTCTGAAGAAGCCAGCGAGCCCTAGAGCCACTCTGGTCTCAAACATGGGCTGCTGTATGTTGATGGGGCATATTTGAAGCAGGTGATTCTCAATGACTTTGAATGCCTGGATCCCCACAAGATTGAAGAAAGGAAGACTTTGCTGGAGATGGAACCAAAAGCTAAAAAGCTTCTAGAGGAAACAAACTCCAGACTTGGAAGAGAATGGAGAGGAAGTAAAAAATACAGAAAATGAAGATGAAGACAAGAGAGAGGAAAGCATTGCACAGAATGAAGCAGCTCTTGGTGGCCCCTGAAGAAGAGTTCATGGACTATCTGTCCAGGACTGAGCAATGCTAGTGAAGCTTGTCAGGACAACATGCAGCCTAATGCAAAGGAGAAGGAAGTGTTGAAAGTAGCCTGTGCCAAAGCAAAAACTTCCTTTGAGGATTTAAGATGCTACACCTGGACAAAAGTTGAATTGCCTCAGTAAGTTAAAATAAGTTGGTATTGAACTGAGCTGCAAAAGATTCTCTTGAACTAAGTTCTTCACTGGGCTAAAAATATGATCACCCGAAAAGGAGAGTGAGAATTTGAATATAAAGAATCCATAGGGAAGCCGGGCGCAGTGGCGCACGCCTGTAATCCCAGCACTTAGGGAGGCTGAGACAGGAGAATGGCGAGTTCAAAGCCAGCCTCAGCAACGGCCAGGCGCTAAGCAACTCAGTGAGACCCTGTCTCTACGTAAAACACAAAATAGGGCTGGGGATGTGGCTCAGTGGTCGAATGCCCCGAGTTCAATCTCCAGTACCAAAAAAAAAAAAAAAAAAAAAAGAATCCATAGGGAGGGTGTTCCAATTCTAATAGAAATATTTTGTGCTTTTTTTTTTAGAAGTGTTTTCTTTTTACAAAACAAGGAGTTTTTATAAATGGATAGTGTGATTCATCAAACATCAGATTGTCTCATGTTTGACATCTAAAAATTACTAACAGCTGCCCATAGTCAGATGTTTTAGTTAAGTTTTTCACCACTGCAACTGAATGATCCAACCAGAACAATTGTAAAGAAGGAAAATTTTATTTGAGGGCTGATGGTTTCAGAGGTCTCAGCCCATGGAAGTCTGGCTCCATTCCTTGGGGCTCCAAGAGAGGCTGAACATCACAGGAAAAGAGTGTGGCAGAGAGAAGTGGCTCACATTGTGACCAGAGAGCAGAGAGAGACTCCACTTGCCAGAAACAAATATATACCCCAAAACCACACCCCCAGTGAACCACTTTCTCTAGCCACACCCACCTGCCTCCACTCCCCACTCAGTCAATCCCATCAGGGATTAATTCACTGATTATCTTAAGGCTATAACCCAATCATTCCTCCTCCAAACTTTCTTGCATTGTCTCACACGTGAGGTTTTGGGGGACACCTCATCTAAACCATAACAGTCAGTTTGTAAATATTCTCTTAATTATCTTTAAAAATAATGTGCCTCTTGGTTGCGGGGAAACATGTATTCTGTTTGTTCAGCCTGGGGATACTTTTGGGGACATGGGGTGGCTAAAGTGCACTTGGATGATACGGCAGGGACTCCGTTCTTCAGGGGGTAAGTCTGTAGAACATGGAAACAAAAGTAAGCAAAGGAGTTCAAATTGATTGCATTGATTTTTTTTTCTTATTGCACTGCAGTGCTCCTAATTAGTGTACTACAGAAAAAGAAAACACCTTCCTATACCAAATGATGCAATTTGTATAAAGTAACCATTTCTACACATCATTACAAGATCTTCTGAAACCAGCTAATTAGAAATAGGTGTTGGACTACTGCGGTATTCACTTTAACCTGGTTATTCATCTCTAAAAGGCCTTTTTATAATTGTTCCCACACCTATTAAGAATACATTTTTAAAGTCTTGCATTAATATTTGCATGCATATATCAGGCTTGAAATCATTGCAAAGACTTGCATTAATCTAAACTCCTGCATTTATTATTGCTTTTGTTTTCTACATATTTATTACATGGAATCAGGGATTACAGAAGCCACATAGCAGGCATTAACAAAAATCTAACCAAACAGAACATGAATATCTTATTGAATATAAATTAGTTTATTTCATATTAGCTTCTATATGTTTACTTGTAATAAATAAGTTAGGCTCATTTTCCCCAATGACTTATGTCTTAAGTAGGTAAATTCTCCTATTAATTTCAAAAGAAAAAGATCAGCCCAAAGAGGTTTTAGCAGTATGTATCTACAGAAAGGAATAGTAAGCAGATTTAAAAAAAGAAACGAGTAAGTTACACCCCATGTATGTGTAATATGTCAAAATATACTCCACTGTCATGTATATTTAAAAAGAACAAATTTAAAAAAAAAAAAACAGATCCATGGAATGCCACCTAACAGGCACATTCAGATTATCTTCAAATTGCTCTTCCTATGATATTCACATAATGAATGAGATGAGCACCACTTCTTTCAAATATACTAAAGGGAAAATATTCAGAAAAGAGGGAGAAGATTTTATTGGAAATATTTTATGAAAAATTGTTAAGATTTCTGAATTGAAGTACATGAAAAAATATATTATTATGGAAAAAAAAAGAAAGAAAGAAATAAAGCCTTTAAAATAAAGCAAGTGAAAAAAAAATCCCAGTGTCAGTGTGCATACTAGTCTACCTTTGCTGTAATGCAATGGAAATTGAACAATATGTTTCTAAAATGTATTTGGAAATGTAAGTGATAAGAAATAGCAAAGGATAAAGCTTGCATGTAATAATATGCAATCTATTATAAAATTTAAATAATTAGGAGTATCTGTTGCTAGCACTAAGTTAGACAAATACGTCAAGAAGAGGGTGCCCAGAGCGAGGACACATATACACAATCATGTGATTCTCAACAACAGTGACACTTTAGTGCATTGAGGAAAGAAACATCATTTCAGTAGAGGGTTCTGGATTAATTGAATACTGTACTGGAAAAATAGTGAAGGAAACCTTCCCAACATTAGATTGATAAATTAGGTATGAAAGGTGAAACAAAAAGAGATTCTAGAAGAAAATGCCAGAGAACAACTTCATGTCTTTAAGGTAAGTAATGGCTTACTAAAATGACACAAAAAAAGCACTAGCTATAAAGGGAAACAAATGGATAAAATGAGCTCTCTTATAATTGAAAATATCTGCCTTCAAGAGATGCCATTAAGGTCAAGAAATGGCAAGCCACAGAATGAGAGAAAAATATATATGATAAGTATATCTAACACAACATTTGCATGCCAAAAATAAAAATTTGTGGACTTACTTGAATATGGATTCAGATAAACCAATTATTAAAATATATGCTTAGAAAATTTAACATGGAATCCATATTAAATGTTATCAAAAAATTACTGCTAAAGTATTGTAGTTATAGTGTTAAAAAGTCACAATCTGTTAGATATTAATTATTAATGGGTAAAATGATGCAATACCCAGTATTTGCATCAAAAAACCTCAGACAAAGGAAAGAGGTGGTGGGTATAAAAAACACGGGTAGCCAATTGTTGATAATTGGTTCTCTATGATGTACACGCCATGATTCACTTTTGAGAATGTTTAAAATTTCATACACAACAACCTACCCCATCCTTCGCTTTCACCAGGAGATCAAAGGTGGCTGGATCCCTTTCCCTGTCAATATCTTGAGACACACAGATTTGTCCATCATATGGGTCGATCCGGAATGCTGGAGGTGCTTCATCACTTTGGAATCCATCATAAAGATAATACTGAACAAAGCCATAGGCTCCTGCATCTGCATCAGAGGCTTTTACCTATGAGACAAGAGGTGGATCTGTGAGGCAGCAGAAATACCAGCATTACTTTCAGTGGGTCGTGAATTGTTATAATGATGCAGACAATCACGTAACTATCTCAGCTATTCAGAAAGCATAGGCTTTGGTTGTCTCTCTCTCTCCTCCTACTTTCTCTGACAACTGTTTCTACTTTTTTCTTCCCTTAGTAAATTCTCTTTCAGTCTCCTATGCCCATTCCCATATTTTCAAGTGATCCCTCCAGGTCTGAAGTCTGAGTTCTTTTGTCCTCTTATTCCTTTCATCACAGCTAAGTGATTTGTTCGAATCGCAAAGGTATTAAAACATCCACATGGATGTCAGGACTAGAAAATGTATGAGTTGGTTTCCTCTCCCTCCTAGGCCTTCAAGTGATGGGCCCAACCTGAGAATAGCAAGAAGACAAAATAGTCAAGGTAGAGTGGTATGATTACTGGAAAGCCAATACCAATGACAAAGTTCACTCTGGACGGTGAGATTTGGGTCTCCCAGGCCAGGTTGCCTTCTGGGAGGGATGCTCTAGTCAGGCCCCTTGAACAGTTCTGCTGACTGGCTACAGCTTGACTTGCCCCGTGGGCACATGGGAATGAAAGCCAGCACACTGCTCACCAAACAGGTGCACTGACATGGAGCTGTCTCTACCCAGAGGAAAGGCACTTTTTTTCTTATCCTGTAAGTGCCATTGATGTTAGCAGCAGTCCTGTGTCCACTAGAAAGGATAAGAAACAGGTGGAATTCTGAAAGCACTAAACTGATTTATACTAACTGTGGGACTATACGGAGAGTAGTCCTCCCGTGTCCAGGGGGAATATGTTCCAAGACCCTCGGTGAATGCCTGAAACTGCAGATAGTACTGAACCCTATAGTTCAGTAGTTTTTCCTATATATATATATATATAGACCTGTGATGAAGTTTAACATGTAACTTAGGAACAATAAGAGATTAGCAACAATAACCAGTAATAAAATGTAACAGGGCTGTTGGTGTAGCTCAGTGGTAGAGTACTTGTCTAGCATGGACAAGAGCCTGGGTTCAATCCCTAGCACTGGGGAAAAAAAAGAATAAATAGAATAATTACAATATACTGCAATACAAATTGTGCCATATGAATGTGGCCACTCTCTCTCTATCTCTTAACTGCCATGGCGCAGGCAGCAAATACAATGTGAAAACATCAGACAAAGGGATGATTCACATTCCAGGCAGGATGGAGAAGGGCAGCAAAAGATTTCATCACACAACTAGAATAGCAATTGAAAATTTAAGTTTCTTTCTGAAATATCCCTTTAATATTTTCAGACCACAGTTGACTGCAGATAATTGAAACCACAGTTTCAGAGAAACTGCACTAAGTGGAGGTTGGGGTCTATTGTACAATGAGAAATACAACAGGCCCTGTAGAATTCAAAAACATTCCTGAACTCATAGGCTGAATACAACTGCTTTGACTTACAACCCAATTAATAGTAACACCAGACACCAAGATAGCACTTACAATAAAAGAAGCACTTCAAAGGAGCAGAGAGAGAGAGAGAGGAGGCGAGGGAAGGAAGAAAGAAAGGAAGGAGGAAGGAAAAATTAAATTCTATAGAACAGGTACTCTTCTAAGAGTTTAACATTAACATAATCTCAACCTATAAGGTACAAATATCCATTTTACTGATCAGAAAAGTCATACCAGAGAGCTATGTAACTTGCCAAGGATCACATAGCTAATAAGCATAAAAACTGGGATTCATATCTAGGAGGTGCTTAGGGAACACACCATATATATAGACATATATACATACACACACACACACACACTTACATACATACTTTCTCCAAATCTTAAGTCTTGTCATTTCATCTTTTATTTACTGGAAAAAAATAGCCCCCCTCCCAAATCTTCTGACTTTCCTTCAAAGCAGAATGTACTAGGAAATGTGTGATACCATTCCAAATAACTGTTCATCTCATAACATGTGGCTTTCTGAGCATAATATCATTAATATGAAGAAAGGCAACTAATAATGATGCTTGAACCCTCAAGCCTTAGCTGAACCTTCTTTTCCATGTGGTCAAATTCCAACTGGTTTCCAGAAAGCAGAAAAATAGATAAAGAGATGATTCTTAGAAATAAAAGAAAATTAAGCAGATGCACTCTGCAAGTCCAACATCTAACTATTGGTTGTTCTAGAAAAAGAGAACAGAGAAAATGAAATCATGGAACAGCTATCTCTTTGGGTCATTACAACACGTATTGGCAAGGCCCCTCAAATCACTTTGATGTGGGAAGAAGATAGACTAGGCAGTCTGGATTGTTACTTCCTCAGCTTCAAAGTTAAGTCAATTCACATTTCACTGGAGAAAACTAGTTACGTGGCCCCAGCTTAACTGCAAGGGTGGCTAGGTAATACAGAGAAACATAAGGATATTTGATGAATGGAAATAGTCTCTGATATAAGCACCATTAGTCTATAATACATGAAGACGAGCATATAAGATTGTGTAGGTCTTCACGTAACTGCTGCTATGTGGGGAAACTAAGCAAATGCAAAGTTATACTCAGAATAGTCTCCCTAATGCCAACTACTACACAATTAGTCTTGGAGACAATTGTGGAAGACCTCCACACTGTTGCAAGGTTTTGTGGAGGGAGCTAACGAAAAGATCTATGTCACCTGCATTTCTAGTACTCCTATCATGCTTATTTAACTTTAGATTTTAAACGATCTATTTTTCATCAATACCATATACACCCAGAAGCTGCATCTTAGTTACAATGCTTGCCAAATGAAACTCCATCCCCAAAATACATCCAACAGTGAAGGTCTCAATAAGCCTGTCCCCTCATCTCATTCTATCTTGAGCACATAACAGGAATGTGACTTTGGGAGTATTTGTGCAGCACAACTCAATGGTTCAGAACTTGGAGAAGTTTGCCTGCAAGATGACATTTGGCAAAGACCAGAGAACTTTTGGGTTGCCACAATGAGGGACAAGGTTCTACTAGCATCTAGTGGGTTGAAGCCAGAGGTGCTACTAAACATCCTACAACGTATAGGACATACTCCCCATAACAAAGAATTATCTGGCCCACAATGTCAATAGTGCCTAGGTTGAGACACCCTAGGCCTGATTGAAAATCCTAATAATTGCAATATATTTGCATTCTTTAATTGTCTGTTTTTTTCAACTGATGAGATAGTCTTTTAAATTTATCTTCATTCTTATCCACTGACACTCACTGGCAAAATTTATCCTGTGCAGCCACTTAACATATTTGTTGACTATTCTTCTTGTCAGATTGGCTGAACCAGAAAATCCACAAATTCCTCACTACAAAAAACTAACCTTCAAATACATTTGATATATTCTGTTCTAACAGCTATTAATAATTAAATAGGCTCAAGTTCCCAAAAACAAATGAATCTTCTAAAACCATATCATAGTCTCAATAACTTTCACTAGATTGGAAGAAAAATACAATTAATTAAATTACAAAATTTATTCTCTGCATAATATTAATAGCATATGTAAATAAGTGCTTTGGCTTATGTAAAACCAAGTTTCCTTATTTTCACTTTCAAGACTTTTATCTCATCTGGACTTTTGGCAGAGCAAAATATAAGAAATCAAATGTGGAATAAAAGTACAGATTTCAATATATGTTGGAAGTTCACATTCTGAATTTCACAATCATAAAATAAGAATATATTCCTCCCTGTTTTTATCGAACTCCCTAGATACATTTAACCTTCCATTCTCATACAATCTATTTCACCTACTAACACTTGGTCTCCAATGCCTAGAATTAATCTGGAATCTTTATGATGCTTATATTGTCCAGTATCCACTGACTGATGTGTAAAGTTAGGCCATGTGAATAATAGAAAATGCATATAGCTTCATCAAAGCCTTAAGAGGAAATCTTGATTGGTAAAGATGCTCACAGGGCCCTTTCTGCAGAGATAGCTATTTAAATCAAAGCCAGAAGAACCTGGTCAAACTCTGTTAGTACAATCTTCTGGTACAAATTGGGGACCTAAGTCCTCAGGAGAATTTTGTCCCTGAATCTACTCATAGAGCCAATCACATCTCAATGCCATCCCTGAGCTCCTCAGCTTCATCTCAATTTCCTGTTTTAGATTAAGATGAAGCTGATGATTTTTCTTTAAGTTTATTCTGATTCAGAACTGTTCTCCTTGAGTGTGATTGCTCACCAATTTAATGGAGACATTATAAAAATGCTAAATATCACCATGACATTAAGATTGGTCTGATTCTATTTTTAGCTTTCTTAAATTTAAATAATTTTCTATCACTTTCCAAATGTTAACACCTGGATAAGGAGGAATCCAGATGCTAACATAGCTAAGAGAACAATGGCCCTTGATAGCATATTTTCATGCTTTTTGAATGAAAAAGGTCTTTAAAGCCAAAATAAGAAATTTGTTTTTACATAAGCCAAAACATTTGTTCATATATGCTATCAAAAGGTTGAGAATGAATTTTAGAATTTAGCTCATTGTATTTTTCTTCCAATCAAGCCAATGTTATTGAGACAACCATATGGTTTTAGAAGATATATTATTGTCTTTGGGAACTCCAAGTTACTCAGCTATTAGCAGCTGTCAGAAAGGACCTGTGTACATGTCCTTAGCACAGCAGCCCCCTCTGTGTGAGCAGGTCTCTTGTCAGCATTGCTGGTCAGCCTTGTGGAGGGTCTCAGCCATTCACATGAGCCAGACCCAACCCAAAAGGCATAGGGGGACATTTTGTTGGAAGCAGGACTCTTTGCTGAGTCCTAAGCTATCTGATTACTTAAGTCAAGGAAGTTTTTAAAAAAGTCCTAGAGCTTCCCTCCAAAAAATGAGCAAACAAAAAGTTCTAGGGGAAAAAATGACAGCACGTTAGATGAATTTTAAAATTTAATAAAAATCACTCTATTTTTTAATTATAATTTACTAAATTTTTACCATAAGATATAGCAATTTGTTTGAAGAAACAAAATAATTGACGTAACACATCCATCCACGGTACTTCAAATAGAAAACAAATCATGAAATAATTTGTATTTGTTCTTGTATTTGAAGCATTTGGCTGGCCGCCAATCCTACAGATAACAGAGGCCTATGATATTCCAGTGGAAGATGGATCCAAAATTGAGGACCACAGTGGTTACAACATGCCACCCTCTGAACACAATTTTGCCGGATCACCAATAACCCCCATCTGACCAAGTTTAGTAATGAATGTTGGTCCTAGGGTTCTGAATCCCTTGGCAGCCTTTCACACAGCTAAGCATCTCCTTATTGAAGCATGTCCCTCTCCGGCACTACAGCCTGACTATCCTCCTCCCCATAGCTGACTGACCTCTTTCCATTTCCTTACTGGCTGGGTGGTGTTACCCTACCTCTGAACACTGACATGACCCAAAGCACAGTCTTGGGGCTACTTTTCTTTTCAATCCGCACTGACTGCTTATAGATGACTGAATGGTGACCCCTCAAGAGATAGATCCACATTCTAATTTCAGTAACTGTGAATATTACCTTATATGATCAAAGAATGACTATCATCTTATATGGGAAAATGGGATGAATTTAAAGATTTTGAGAGGAGAAGCTTATCCTGGATTTCCCAAGTGGGCCCTAAATGCAATGGCAAGTGTCCTTGTAAGAGAATGGCAGAGGAGCCAGGCGCGGTGGCACATGCCTGTAATCTCAGCACTTTGGGTGGCTAAGACAGGAGAATCGTGAGTTCAAAGCCAGCCTCAGCAACAGCGAGGTGCTGAGCAACTCAGTGAGACCTGGTCTCTAAATAAAACACAAAATAGGGCTGGGGATGTTGCTCAGTGGTCGAGTGCCCCTGAGTTCAATCCCTGGTACCAAAAAGAGAGAGAGAGAGAGAATGGCGGAGAGAGATACAACAGACCAAAGAGGAGGAGGTGATATAACTACAGAAGAAAAGATTGAAGTGATGAAGAGATAAAGTTGGGATCTACCTTAGGGAGCAGGGCTTTGCTGGATTCAGGACTTCTAGTCTCCAGAACTGTGAGAAATAATAGTTTCCATTGTTTTAAGGCACCAAATTCATGGCAATTTTTTGTGGTAGGCCTAGGAAACTAATATACTCCCTGAGTGATATGTCCCAGCCTGATGACACTAAAGCAATCTGCATTGATGACTCTCAGTTCTCATTCCTAGTTCCAGGCTCATGCATCATCCTACTGACTGTCAACATCTCTCCTGGTATCTCAAATGCAACTTGCTCAAAGGGAACTCCTGATTTCCAGAACCACACCATCCAAAAATCTGCTGCTCTTGCAATCTTTTCAGTGAATAGTATCCTTCCTTTTCTACTGAAGCAGCCAAAGAGATACTGTTAAACACAGAAGTCATATTACCCTCCCACTCAGAAACTTCTAGTGGCTACCATCATACCCAATAAAAGCCCACCCTGATATAACTGGATACCTCATCTCCCTTCTGGACATGCTGGTCTCTTTAATGGTACTGGGATCACCAGGTCCTGGGAATCTTTGGACATGCTGGTCTCTTTAATGGTACTGGGATCACCAGGTCCTGGGAATCTTTGCATTTGCTGCTCTGTCTGCCTGGAAGGCTTTCCCTTTGGACATTAGTACAACTTATTCTCTCATTTCTTTTAAGTCTTGGTACAGATACTACCTAGTCACACAGGCCATTCTGATTACCCTAGACATGAATGTCTCCTTTTCACCTCTACCAAATGGTTTCTTTTGACTCTGCTTTGCTTCTCTTCATATTACATGAATTCTAGGCCAGAGGCCCAACTCTGGGTATCTCAACCAAACAGGTCCAGACACTTGCCTCAAAACCAAATGTAAAAAGTAAATGGTGAAAAGCAGGAAAGGCACTTTAATAACTATACTACGAAGATAAAAGGTACTACTAGCATTGCCATCCCTGTCTCCAGGCTCACTGACGTGAGCTCCCTGTTTATATAGGCAAGAGGAACAAATAGGCACATTCAAGAAATCTTCATCAAACTGTGGTCTGGTTGATCATTAGCTCAGGATTGCTCAGGTGGGGAAAGTTGCTGTTGCCTTGGAAGTAGTTTTGACTCATCACAAACAAGATGCTTATCGATCAAACCTGCTATTCTGGGAATCCAAAGTGACTCAAAGCAAAGAAGATAGACACAAAATGGAGACAGAGACACCAATTTCTTTTTGAACGTGTGTAGACCCAAGTGAAAACAGTGTTTTAACAAAAGCAACCTCAAAGACCTTATAACATTCAGAGCACTTATCTCTACTTTACACTGCATTATATATTTTTATTTTTATTTTACTGATTACTACATGTGTTCACTGGAATTAAGCTCCAGGGCAAGTGTTACACTTATCTCATTCCCCACTGCATTTCTAGCAGCCACAACACTGGTGCCTGGTTCACAGTGAGAGGTGCTGTAAATGCTTGTTGCATGAAAGAATGGATTGAGTAATTGTGTGCAAGAGCAGTTTTCGTGACTATTTAGTCTCTTTGACCTATGGAGAAAACACAAAAGAACAAAATGTTTCATAACACTTATGGAACACTCACTGAAGAATAATTTTTATTCCTAAAACACTTTATTAACTCAGATTTATCACCATAAATCAAAATACATGTTTTTTAACACCACAGAATGCTACAACTAAAATCAGCAAGGCAAAAGAAGAAGAAGGGAATAAATCTCAAGATACATGGACCTATTAAGAGGTTGGAAACAACTGTGCTTTAGTTTTACCTTTTAAAATGCATTCTTAGAAAAGTTGTTACAACTATTATACGAATAGTTTGAATATATGTCCTCAAGAGAGAGCCAAAAATTGTGATAACATGTTTTTATTGCCTTAAAAAATGAGATTTAGAAACCACTAATCCTATTACTTAATTATTGTCCCGTCTCCCTACCCCCCCAAAAAGGAGACTGAACCAATGGGAGGAGAAGAAAAGTTGTCCCTGAAGTGTTACAAACTGAACAATTACAACAGTGTGATCTACGAAAAGAATTAGCAGGCATATCAGCAGAACACAAACATACCATCTGAAAAAAAATCCTGGTTAAAACTCAAGTTTTGTACATTACAAAGAAAACCACTGAGAAATGTGAGTTGATCAACATAAATGCTAGAAAAATTGGCAAAGTACATGAGGTGGTGGGGGGGGACCAAGTTTGCTATTAACCTCATCCTGAAATAAATTCTACACAGATATGTCAAATGTAAATAATGAAATCATTTTAAGCACAAATATATATTTGGCCTAACCTTATGCTGGAAAGAAATTTTAAGGCAAAAAAAGGATTTTAAAACTAAAACAATGCCAAAAATCACAAAGGAAAAAGTCAATGCAAACACTTCATACTCCATCGTGAAAAAATGTCACATACAACAAGATCCAACAGCAAATTAGGTATGATATCTGTAACAAAGACACATGAAAAATTAATGTCCTTAATAAATAAAAACGATTCTGATTGCCCAATACAAAAAAAATAGACAAAGGACATAAACTGACAATTCACAGAAAAATAGATACATTAAAGATATTCTGCTTTAATAGTAACCAAACTAATAAAAAACAAAATATTTGTACCTTGAAAATTGGCGACCATAATATAATAAATGGTGAGAAAAACGTATCAAATATGCACTCATTTTTATAGTCTATATGGAAAAAGCTTTGTTTTTAATCATATACATCTGTTAAACATTCTTCCAAATCTAAAATTATTCATCTCAGTATATATCTAGGAATATCCACAGTAAAACAGTTATATTGAAAGACACAACAGAGTATTATTTATTCTAGGATACAAATACTCGACAATAAAACAGTTTTTAAATAAATTATAATTCATCCATGAGATAAACTTCAAGGTAGCCATGAAAACTGTATATTTAAGGACAATAAAATGTCCACACTATTGTGTTCAGTTTTACAAAAAACGGCCAACTGAAAATTTGTATTTAAAATAAATCATTTATGTCCAAAGAATCCAATGTATACAATAGAAAATCAAAGAAAATACAAATGTTAAGTAATTTAATGGGGGAAATAAGTTTTTAAAATATTTTTATTTCATTATTTTTTTTACAAATTTTCAAAGAGATAATGTCATAGAAAAAACATTATGAAAAAGAAGCTGAGCATTTAAAATGCTGAACCTAAGTATAAACTGGTATTTGGTAGGCATCTACCATCTCTCTACAGAGCTACTGCGCATGCATCTTT